>JARFXV010001487.1:0-395983 GCA_031761425.1 Cosmopolites sordidus | reverse complement strand
ACTACCTACGGAGCGAAGACCGGGGTGCTAAGAATCATGCCAAGAAACTGGAAACTGGTCTGTTGATAGCCTAAGAAACCTCTAAGGTTTCTATGTATGTGTGTATGTATGTGTGTATGTATGTGTGTATGTATGTGTGTATGTATGTGTGTATGTATGTGTGTATGTATGTGTGTATGTATGTGTGTATGTATGTGTTGTATGTGTGTATGTGTATGTTGTGTATGTATGTGTGTATGTATGTGTGTATGTATGTGTGTATGTATGTGTGTATGTATGTGTGTATGTATGTGTGTATGTATGTGTGTATGTATGTGTGTATGTTGTGTGTATGTATGTGTGTATGTATGTTGTCTGTATGTGTATGTCTGTAGTATGTCTTATGTACTGTCTGTATGCTTGTACTTATAGTCCTTTCTTATACATATATATATATATATATACATATATACATATATACATATATACATATATACATATATACATATATACATATATACATATATACATATATACATAATATACATATATACATATATACATATATACATATACATATATACATATATACATATACATACATACAACCTCAAACACGGCCTCATTCCCGGAGGCCAAGGGGCAACTACCTACGGCAGCGGGAGAGACCTGCCCAAGCAGAGGGTGCTAAGAATCACCGGGTTAGATTAGGCTGCCATTGGACTTTTGACATTGCAACGTTAAATATACGGACTATGAAAACAGAGGCCCGATTGCAAGAACTGTTAATCGAACTTGACAACATACATTGGGATATTATTGGGCTCTGTGAAACACGAAGGAAGGGTGAAGAGTCATCAAACTGGAACCAACTGGACACGTACTCTACACTCGAGGTACGGAAAATGGCCGATGTGGCGGAATTGGATTCCTCATCAATCGAAAGCTGAAGGACAGTGTGGTAAATTTGAAAGTACATCCGACCGATTAGCCCAATGCGTCATTCAGCTGAATAAAAAGTTTAGGCTTCAAATCGTCCAAGCTTATGCACCAACTATAAGCCATAAATATGAGGAAATTGAGGAATTTTATGATGATGTGGCCAGCTTTTATACAAGGAGAATGTAGGTACAAATCCTGATGGGTGATTTTAATGCCAGAATTGGAACAACAAGAACAGACGAAAATGCAACTGGCCATATGGAATCGGTGAGCGAGACAATAGAGGTGACAGATTAGTTGATTTTGCTGAAGGACAAGAACTATATATATGAATTCATTCTATAAGAAAAATATCAGCAGAAAATGGACATGGAAAAGCCATCTGGGCTCACAAGCGAAATTGACTACATCATGACCAACGATAAAACAATATTTACCAATTGTACTGTCCTTACAATTTTAATGTTGGAAGTGACCACCGAATGGTACGAGCAAGGGTTCGGATTGACTGTCGAATAGAGCGCGAAAGAATGGTAAGATCAAAGAAGGGCAAAGTGGATTCTGGAAAATGCTGGAGAGAGGAAGCGATTTTGAGATTGCTTTGTCAAACCGATTTGCTGCGTTACAAGATCCAGAGGAGGTGGAAATATCAGTTCAGTATGAAGAAATCGCCAACAATGTACTTCAAACGGCTGCTTCAATAGCACCAGAGGAAAATGTCTCAAACAAACAAAAATCTCCAGTGAGACCATTGATTTAATGAAGAAACGGCGAGCAATGAGAAATGCAGGTAATCCTTTTGGCAGGGTCGAGTACACTGAGCTCTGCAAAACTATAAGAAAACGTATCAGAGAGGACACCGCGCGATTCAATATGCAGCTAGTGCAAAAAACCTTGGAAGAAAACAAAGGAATTAACAAAAGCTAAACAGAAGCTGAGAAACAAAAAAACGCAAATATATGCTTTAAAGCGTGAGGATGGCACAGTGTACAGGACGCGTACCCAAATGTTGGAGATTGTCAGAAGGTTTTATTCCCAGTTATATGAAGATCAGAGCCAGTCAGGGACAGCAATACCCACGGAAGAACAATATATAATGCCAGATATCCTAGTGGTGGAAGTAACAAATGCTATAGAATTGATGAAGAATGGCCAGGCTCCAGGAAAGGATAGTGTAACTGTCGAAATGCTAAAAGCTGGTGGTCGACGTTACATAAAACACTAGCAAAATTATACTCAAAATGCCTCAAAGAACAAAAAGTACCTGACTTATGGAAAAATGCAGAAGTGATCCTTTTACATAAAAAAGGAGCACAGGAAGATTTAAAGAACTACCGTCCAATAACGCTCCTATCAGTGATGTACAAAGTTTTCATTAAGATAATTGCTAAAAGAATATTAAAAAAACTGAATGACGCACAACCAAGAGAACAAGCAGGATTCAGAAGTGGATTCAGTACTATGGATCACATGCAGGTTGTACAGCAGGTCATAGAAAGGCACAACGAATACACCATGCCATTGTGCTTGGCTTTTATCGACTACGAAAAAGCATTTGATTCCATCTCAAAGCATGCGATAATGAGCACTGCTTAGCCAAGGTGTAGAGAGAGCCTATGTAAACCTATTAGAATCGATATATGATGGAGCTACAGCCACAATTCACCTTGATGATCTTGAAGTGGGAATTAATATAGAACGAGGTGTACGGCAGGGTGACGCAATATCGTCTATTCTTTTCTCGGCTGGCCTTGAAGAAGTATTCCGTAAACTGGATTGGGAACAGGATGGTGTAAAGATCATGGTGCAAACTTAAACCATCTTAGATTTGCAGATGATATTATTCTCATTTCACAAGACCCAGAGGACGTGCAGGGACGCATACAAGAGCTGCAAAGGCTGGCGAACCATTTGGCTTGAAAATAAACCTGAAGAAGAGTCAGGTTATGTTCAATAACTTCGCTCAGGACAGAAGAATTTCAGTTTTAGGAAGGGATTTAGGGATTGTGGACAGTTTTATATATCTTGGGCAGAGGATTTCCATGGAGGGGAATACCGCCCGGGAGGTGGAACGGGCTGTTAAATGTGGCTGGCAGGCATTTGGTAGGCTCAACATAGTGTTTAAGAGCAGACTTCACACTTTGCCTGAAAGAAAAGTATTCGATCAGTGCGTTTCTACCCGTTATGACATACGGAAGTGAAACCTGGACACTCACATCCTGCAGACCTTCATCCTGCAGTGGATCGATAATGATGATGATGATGATATATATTAATATTATATATATATAATATATATATATATATATATATATATATAATATATATATCGATTATATATATATAATATATATATATATATATATTATATATATATATATATATATATATATATATCGATATATATATCGATCGATAATGGCTAAATGATGATGATGATGATCCAGAATTGCTTTGGTCCATCTGTCGTCGCATCGTCTCGCTATACGACCTGCCCATTTCCATTTCAATTGTTTCGCCTTTCCAATGATGTCACATACCTTCGTTTGTTCTTGATCTATATACAGGTCTTTCTGTCCCGCTTTGTAATGCCAAGCATACAACTTACCATTCCCCTCTGTGCCACCCGAAGCTTTTGAACTGATTGTGATGTGAGTGTCCATGTTTCACTTCCATATGTCAAAACAACTTTCTCTTCAGACAAAGTGTGAGTTTGCTCTTAAATACTATATTGACGCGGCCAAATGCCTGTCAGCCACACTTAACCCGCCGTTCCACCTCCCGGGTGATATGACCCTCCATTGAAATCTTTTGCCCAAGATATATATAGTGGTCCATAACCGCTAAATCACTTCCTAAAATAGACATTCTTCTATTGACAGCAAATTTGTTAAACATAACTTGACTCTTTTTTAGGTTTATTTTCCAACCAAATGGTTCTTCCGCCCTTTGCAGCTCTCGTATGTGTTCTTGTAGCTCATCTGGGTCTTGTGAAAGGAGAACGATATCATCCGCGAATCTAAGATGGCTTAGATATGCACCATTGATTTTTATTCTCTGCTGTTCCCAATCCAGATTACGAAATACCTCTTCAAGGCAGGCTGAGAAAAGAACAGGCGATATTGAGTCACCCTGCTTTACACTACGTTCTACTTTGATTTTGACTTCAAAGTCATCCATGTAAACTATAGCTGTAGCTTCCTCATACATGGATCTCAGTAGGTTCACATAGGCTCTGTCTATCCTTTGGTTAAGCAATGCATCCATTATGGATGCCATAGTCAATAAAAGCCAAGCACAGTGGCATGGTGTATTCATTGTGCGTTTTTATGGTCTGTTGGACAACCTGGATATGGTCCATTGTACTGAATCCACTTCTGAATCCTGCCTGCTCTCTTGGTTGTGCGTCATTCAGTGTTCTTAATATTATTTTAGATATTATCTTGGTGAAAACTTTGTACATAACCTTTCTTATGAAGAAGAATCACTTTAGCATTTTTCCATAGACTAGGCATTTTTTAATCTTTGAGGCATTTTGAGTACAATTTTGTCAGTATTTTATGTAGAGTTCGAATACCAGTCTTCAAGAATTCAACCGTTACATTGTCCTTTCCTGGAGTCTTTCCATTCTTCATCGCTTCTGTGGCATTTGTCACTTTTTCCAATAGGATATCTAACATTTGCTCTTCCGTGGGCATTGCTGTCTTTAACTCGTTCTGATTTTCATATAACTCTTTTCATATAACAAGAGTCATTACAAATATTTATATCATTTGTAGTTTCTTGGTGAGGTCAGCTTTTTCAACAACTTTGTTATTTTAGATTTTATCCGATATTTATTTACATGAATAGAGACATATCTATTGTCTAATAGAACAATATCTATTGTTTTTCCTGCATAATTACTGACACTGCAAAAAAATGAATTATACTACATTTATTAGCATCGTTTATAGGCAAAAATAAGTAAAAAAAATTGAGTATTCTTTCATGCGGGTTCCAGCGTTATGCAGCGCATATTCAGATATCACTTGCCGGTCGCGTTGGTGCGGCCGGTAAGAGCAGCGGCCTGCCGCTGCTTTGCCGAAACCGCATCGGAGCGGTAGTTGGTTCGATTCCAGTGCTCGGATGATTGTTTTTATTTATTTCTTCTGTCTGTTTAGTTCCTAAATGTTTGTGATTGTTTCTAGGCAAGAGCGTAAAATCCGACAACGAATTACCCCTCAGTTACGCCAGTTAAAGGCTGGGTAAGGCCGGATGCCTTCTGAGAAGTGTTCTACGTTGGTCACTCGCGAGTCGGTAGGTTTCCTGATAGACTTATGGGTAGGCACCTAACCAAGGGTTCATAGCCCGAGGGGGGTGCTGGTCTGGGTTTGTCGGAAGTTGATGACCGTGGTTCGGAACCCACGTTAAGCTGTAGGACCAGTCGCTAAATAGCTTAGTTTTTTTTTACCTTTACCTTTAGATATCACTTAATGACATATAGTGAAAATGAAATTAATCTCTGGAAGACCCAATAGACGGATTAAAATAAGCAAAAAAATCAAGTATTCTTTAATGCGGATTCCGGCGTGATGGAGCTCCGAAAGTGTTGAATTGGCAACTACAGTGACGGCCAATAAAATATCAGCGATAGAAAAAAATTAAAAAGTTTTCTTTTCTAATTTATTTACCATAATAAATAATATACTACCACTGTATATTCTGTACACACCTGTATTTTTTTAATATACTAAGTGTCAGAAAAACACACTTCTTTTAAAATTAGTAATTTTTAAACAAAATGGAATAAACTGGGGAACAAATAAGTGTATCCCCTGTATACATATTTGGATCAAGCTAGAAAGTTATTCACTGTACACGCTGACACGCTTGAACATTAAAACTGATATACTTTCTGCTTGTTTAGCTTTGATAAAAATAGCGTAACATACTAGTGGAGGAATCTAGTAGGGTATAACAAAATTATTTAAGTTTGAGATTCTTACTTATTCACTGTTTATATTTATTCGCTCTTTGGCTGCAATCTCCGACAAATTCTTAGCACATTCCTAGAACAACTAGTAGATGGAAGGAGCATTTTCAAGAGGTGTTGGGTAGACCATCACAATTCGAACAAAGTCAAGAACAATGGGGGGGGGGGGGGGGGTTTGTGGCAGAAAAACAAGAATAAAGCAGACAATTTCCCATTAATGGTGATGCATTAAAAAACAGCAAGGCCCTGGGACTAGATAATATACCAACAGGATTAGTCAAGGCACGATTTTGAGAGCGCATTCGATAATTTAGCCCACCCTGCTTCATGGAAAGTTTTAAAACAAAAAGAATACCCGAAAAAATTATACGCCTTATTCGAGAAATGTATACGAATGCACTGTGTTGTAGCCCATGGTGGATATAGAAGCAAATAATTTGAAATTTTGGCTGGTGTGAGGCAGGGGTGTATCTCCTCCCCTCTCCTTTTCAATGTTCTGCTAGATTATGTGGACCCTCAATTCTAGCTTGACGAACCTTGAATGCGCGGATGACATGCTTTATGCATCAGTACAACAATATGGTCCATATGCTAAACAGACTTGCAACGGAAGCCTAGAAGGCGCTTGAAAATGAGTGTAACAAAGACCAAGTCGCCATGTCGTCGTCTTTCTTCCTCAACGGACCACTTATAGAAGATGCGGAGGGTCTTAAATATTTGGGCAGCATTCTGACAAAAAATGGAGGTGCAAATCGTGATATCAAAAGCAGAATGCGAAAAGTCCAAGAAGCTTTTGGAGCTCTAGCATCTGTATGGAGATCAACACAATATCCAACGCAAACAAAACGGCGTATATTTAACACCAATGTAGGGGCGGTCTTGCTCCACTGATGTGAAATGTAGAAAATAACGAAGACAATAACAAAAAAAACTTCAGGGGTTCATAAGTAAATACTTGCGAAAAACTCCGCATATTCGGGGCGAATAAGATTCGAAACGAAGGCTTGCTCCATCACACAAACCAAAAGAAAAATGAACACGAGATAGCATTTCGTAAGTGGGGATGGATTGAGCACACACTTAGAAAACAAAACAACTGTATAGCCAAAATAGCATTGGACTGGAATTCACAAGATAAAAGAGATATTGGAAGGCCTGCACATACTTGGAGGAGATCTATCAATGATGAACTGAAAAGAGTGACCATGTCCTGGCAGGAAGTCAAGGTTCTGGCGCAGAATTGAACCAGATGGCGCGCTTTTATTGAAGGAATATCTTAAAATGGCTCGTATACCAAATAAAAATAAAACATTAGCTTTTCTTTCATTATGAAGGGGGAAATTCATACCGAAAAATTGGGTAAATGCTTTAGTTAAGTAAAAGTACGATTGGTTAAGTAAAACTACATAAACATCCTAAGATTAGTGCACCCAAGCTCAAAACTTTAGTGGAAAACCATTCTCAAAAAGTAGTCATTGACGAAACAAAAATATCATGGACGTGTGGCCCAGAAAAAGCCTTGGTTAAATAACGAATATATTAAAACTCAACTAGTATGTTTTGAAGAAATTAGCAAAGGCGTTATTTTCTGTGATGAATCAAAATTCAACATTTTTGGCTCAGATGGGCTTCAAATAGTGTGGCGAAGGGTTAATGAAGTGCTCAACACTTCGTTTAACTCAAGTTAAACGGGGTGGAAAATCGGTAATGGTTTGGTGATGTATACCCTCACGGGGGGGGGGGGGGTTACTTGGTGTTTATTGTTAAGTGCGGAGAACATGAAGGTTACAAACTCGTTTAAGTTTTTGCAATACAATAGCCCTAAACATAATGCGACTATAGTTCGCGAGTGACTATTTTACAACTGCCCAAAAGCCCTTATTTCCCTAAATTATTTTTATATTTTATTATTTCTATTTTCATAAGCACTCTTATAGTTCAATTCTTCTATTGGAACCTTTGGTGTGATGCACTAAACTTGAAGAGATTTACTACTAAACACTTTTTTGAACTGCTCGACGCACGTTTCGCTAACCATGTTAGCATCATTAGGATATGATTTAATATAATTCTAAAACTAAACTATGTTCTATTTATATGAAAACCGTACCTAACGAAGCGTGTAAAAATCATGAACCGTGAAGTGTACTAAGCCTTACATTAATAATTGAAAAAGTTGACTGAAAGGAATCGGTCCTTTATCTCGGTTCATGATTTTCTTACATTTTTCTATTTGAATGCTTTCATATGCATTCAAAGCCCTATTGTTATTAACACTTTTAATTAGTCTTAAATTACTAATATCTATACTGTGGTCATGTTCGATTGCATGTTGGGCAACACATGCTTTCTCCTTCTCTGAAAAGAAAATTACATTACAAAAATTCATAAACCAGGAAAATCAATGAGACCAATTGTATCAGCCATTGATTCTCCAACATACAACTTGGCAAAGTGGTTAACAAAGGAATTTGAAAATCTACCAAACCAACTACCTTCCTGTTCTGTGATAAATTCAACCAAATTCATAGAAAAAGTCAAAAATACACAAATCTACCGGAAGGTGAGGTTTTGGTTTCCTTTGACGTTTCATCGTTGTTACCGAGTGTCCCGATTCCACATACCTTGAAATACCTAAGGGAGTTACTCGATTTAAACGGTTTTAATAACAAAATTGTTTCTGAGTACATCTCCTTAACAAGATTATGTATGAAGCAAAATTGTTTTCAGCTTAATAACAGGTTTTATGAACAACAAGAAGGAACGGCAATGGGCAATCCTCTGTCACCGTTCTTAGCCAACTTATTTATGAGTAAATTTGAAACCGAGGCAAAATATGAATTCAGTTACTTTCTGAAGGTATGGTTAAGATATGTGGATGACATTTTTGCCATTTTCGATTCGAAAAATGAAAATTTAGATGATTTTATTAAGAACTTAAACAGTAAATCCGAAAATATAATTTTCACGCATGAACTCGAAAACAACGATAGTTTACCATTTCTGGATCTGTTAGTCAGTAGAAATAATAAAAATAGGTTAGATTTTGATATTTTCAGAAAAACCACCACCACTTCGAGATACATTCCTAGTGATTCAAATCATAGCTTTCAAAATATTTTTTAAATTTTATGGTAAATAGATTAATTAATTTTCCTTTAAATAAAGATAATTATAATAAAGAATTAAAATTAATTAGGGAGGTATCTGAAGTGAATGGTTATAATAAGATCATTATAGAAAAACTAATTAGAAAACATAAGTTCAGAAAATTATTGAAAGAATCTTCGACTTTTCAAAAGGATCAGAACACAAAGAAATTCATGGTAATACCATTTGATGCCCAGGTGACAAGAGGACTGGACAAAATTTTTAAAAAAGTGGACATTAAGGTTGTGTACAAACCATATAATAAATTAAGAGAGCTTCTGGGTAATCCAAAGGATAAAGTAGAGCAGCATGAAAAGACGGGGATTTACGAAATTAGTTGTCAAGACTGTGATCGAAGGTTTATTGGGCAAACAAAAAGATCCATATTGACAAGATATAAAGAACATATTGCCCACATTAGATATGGGAGAAATGAAAAATCTTGTGTTGCCCAACATGCAATCGAACATGATTACAGTATAGATATTAGTAATTTAAGACTAATTAAAAGTGTTAATAATAATAAGGCTTTGGATGCATATGAAAGCATTCAAATAGAAAAATGTAAGAAAATCATGAACCGAGATAAAGGACCGATTCCTTTCAGTCAACTTTTTCAATTATTAATGTAAGGCTTAGTACACTTTACGGTTCATGATTTTGACACGTTTCGTTAGGTATGGTTTTTATATAAATAGAACATAGTTTAGTTTTAGAATTAGATTAAATCATCTCCTGATGATGCTAACATGGTTAGCGAAACGTGCGTCGAGCAGTTCAAAAAGTGTTTTGGTGTTCAGTGGTAAATCTCTTCAAGTTTACTCTTATAGTTGTCCGAATCCACTGTATGTGCTTGTAAGCTTAACAAGGTAAAAATCCGGCCCACTATGTTGTCAATATTGCTAAGAATTGTAAATTTTAAAATTTAATGCATTCAGTTTTAGTAACAATTTTATTATACCGTCAAAAATTTAAAAAAAAATATTAATTTATATATAATAATAATAATAATTTTATTGCAGTACATTTAACAATGTTCAATACAGAAAATAGCAATACATTGCAATATAATAGACCAGTTATATAGTTCATTGCTTGATAATAATATATTTTAATAGCATAACCTAAATAAAAACTAACCTGATATTCGGATCAAGTTTCTTATCTATTTTTTATTGATTTTCTATTTAAAATAAATAATTTTGAATTTTTGCATATAAAATATCAAATAAAAAAAAACAGAACTTTACTTACCAATTAAAATTACCTTACTATATTAAAAAGTATATTTACTGTCAGAAACGAATCTTATAAAAGGACTGGGCGTGTACGGTGTTCTGTATATTTGAACTACTGTAGCGTTCGTTGTTAAGCCTTTCGGAAATTTGAAGGGGTAATTTAATCAATACTGATCAAATACACGTAAAACCTTGTTTAGCCCGCTAGTGGGCCACACCGACTCTCTGTGTATCTTATAGCTATAATTTGTGTCAATCTATTTTTGAAGCAACTAGTGAATGTGCTAACTTGATAGATAACATATTTTGTAAAACATGCTTTAGGGTATCTGGTTATGGTTGGAACCTGGCACACTCTGCCATTATGCGCAGATAGTTGTTATTCAGGAACTGTACAGTAATAAACAGTAACTAAATTATAACGAGTATATAAACGAGTTTATCCAGAGAGTAAGGTTTTGTACTATAAAAACGAAATTGCAAATGTGGGTTAGTCTAGTGTATATGCTTCTAGAACAAGTAATGAAGCATAGCATGCATTTATTACATTGATTTTAAATGTGTTTAATACTATTTTTCCACTTAAGTTCCCACGCACTATAGCCACTAATTGTTGGATCACGAGAGGTATACGAGTGTCATAAACGTGTGCTCCATTACAAAACAATAAAGACAAATTTCTAAACAATATTATAATACATACCGTAACATACTGAAACAGGTAATTGGGAAAGGGTAATTGGAAAAAAAATGTCGAATAAAGAATTTATATCTAGGCCTGAAAATAAAGTAGCTGCTACTCGTAAATTGTTAAAAAAATAACAGATAAGAAAAAGCAAAATAAGAGTGTATTGGAGTGTTTTGCTTTGAAATACTGTAATCCTATTAAGACCGTTAATAGGCTAAATAATCATTTTGTGAGTTCATGTCTGGATATGAGTCCGATTACAGCCTGCAATGATTCAGTTTCCCCGGTGGCTCAGGCAATATAGTTGGCACTTACGTATTGGCATGAGGTTTCCAAAATAATAAAGGAATTAAAGAATAAAAAATCAGTCGGGTATGACAATCTTTCAACACAAATAATTAAAGAGATTGCAAACTATATATCTAGGCCGTTATCTTTGATTGTGAACCTCTGTTTTTCCACTTGTGCATATCCTGATTTATTGAAAAATGCGCTTATAAAACCAATAAAGAAAAAGGACAAATCACATGCGGAAAAAAACTACAGACCTATAGCGTTACTAGACAACGTTAATAAAATCTTAGAGATACATCTTGTTGTTTGTATTATATATTAATTTTTTATACTCTTGCAACATATATGTACGACTTTTCCTCTAAAACATAAAATATATCATTTAAAAACATGGACCTAACCTAGCCATGGAACTGCTTTTAGGATTAAAAAAATATATTTTGAAGCATTATTTGAATTATTCTGTGTCCCAGTTTGTTATACTACTGAATTTTCATTCCACTAGATTTAAAGAAACTTTAATGTTTCTAATGAAACAATCCTAATCTAAAAAAAAAGTATAGGTAAGTAAACAATATCGTAAGTATTTATTATATTTTTTTATTAAAAATTCAAAGATACCAAAAAAAGTATTTAAACACAAGATACAAAATAAAGATTAAGAAAAGTATTTCAAATACAAGTTGAAACTATGTATTTTGTGTCTGTATTTCAAATAAGTCACATCTCTGTTGGTGATGTATGAATAGTTTTAACTTTCTATCCCATTACGGACTGTTGTGTAGCTATAAAATTTAATCCTGAAAGTGGACTAAAAGCATATCGGACCAATTCAGTGTTACGGCCACCTCTTGGGTACTCCTTAACTGTGTCCTTCTAGATATATATATATATATATATATATATATATATATATATATATATATATATATATATATATATATATATATATATATATATATATATACTGCTTATCCAGTATACCCCGCCTAAGGTACTGGACGGGTCACGGGTGGTGGATAGTGAAAGTTCCATTAGATATTAATGGACAGCTGCGAATATCTCAAAATAAGCAGCCCCGAACCAAGGCAAAAAAAACAAAATCCACTTAGCGTCTGACTTGTATCAAGCGGTTGAGTGGTCAGCGTCTGTTCACCAGTGGTGCGGCTGATATTTAAATTCTGGAACTAACCCCTCCAGTCTTAACCTCTGAACCGTCATGGTTCAAACCTTTAATTCAAAGTACAAGATGAAGCGTTCTAGTAATTACAAAATTACCCCAGGAGGTAGACAATCCTCTGCCAGCTTTGCTGGTACAACCGGACTTTCGGATTCTGGGGCGTCCGGGCTTAAACGCAAAATCTTTCAGAGGGAGTCGGAGACCTCTGGCCAACGTCTGAAACCAAAAACAAAAACTTTCTTTGGAACGGTAAATATCAATTCTCTCCTGCGTCCAGGAAAACTACACGAATTGGGGCGAACATTAAATCAGCAAAAAATCCAAATTTTAGCTTTGCAAGAAACCAGATTGACAGATGATAACACCTTGGAATTCGGCAACTACAGACTTTTTAAAAGTAAAACGGACAAAAGAATACTCAAAAATACACCACATCTCGGTGTTGCTTTTGCTGTCTCAAGAAACATTCTTGGTTCTATAACAAATGTCCAGCCAGTAAATAATCGACTTATGACACTATCCCTCAAGTGTGCTAACCAAAACTATACATTAATCAATGCACACCTCCCAGTTAATGAAGAAAATAAATCTAATCCTGAAAAAGTAAATAAGTCCTGGGAAATTCTGGAAAAGACTATCTCTAACATTCCCTCTAACCATATAAAAATCCTATTGGGTGATTTCAACGCCCAACTAGGGAAAGAAAAAAAGTACAGGAAAACAGTCGGCAGTTTTCCCGCTCATAAATGGACTAACCATAATGGTAGAAGATTGGTTGAACTATGTTCGCAGTTTAATCTAAAAATAATGTCAACCCATTTTAAGAAGAAAATATCAAAACAAAAGACCTGGAGGTGCCCAAACACGTACATGGGTGAATTTCAAATTGACCATGTTGCCATTTCGTACCCCAATTATAAAGAGATTTTGAATGTTCAAGTCAGGAAAGGAGCTAATATAGACACGGATCACTACTTGACTAGAATCACACTTAGCTTAAAACCTCGAAAACTTATTCAAAAGAGGCTGCTAATACCAAAGTTTGACCCAACGAAAATAAAACCAGCCCTAACAGAAGAACTTGATAAACAACCAGCACAGAACTGGCAAGAATTGAAACAAAAAATTATTAAAACGGCCTTAAAGTTGGTCCCTTTACAAAAACGTAGAAAACATCCGTGGTGGGATGAAGTTTGCGAGCAAGCAGTATTAAGCCGAAGTAAAGCATTCAAAGATTGGAACAGTCAAAAAACAGTAATAAACTATAACATCTTTTTGGAAGTAAGAAAAGAAACATCGAAGCTAATTAGACAAACTAAAAGAAAATATGAAAACAATCAACTTAATGAAATAGAAAAAGATTTCCAAAAAAATAACACCCGAAACTTTTACAAAACATTTAAAACTAAATTAACAGGCTATCAACCGCAAAGTCTTTGCTTCCAAAAGGAAAACGGACAATTAGCTCTAAATAACCAAGACAATTGCAAAGAACTTGCGAAATATTTTGAACAAATACTAAACTGTTCTGAGCCCTTAAACAAATTAACAACACTAAAACCTAAACAAACAAACCCAGATTCATTACCACCGAATGAAGATGAAATAATTAGGCAAATTAAGCGTCTTAAAAATGACAAGGCTTCTGGTGAAGATGGAATCACTGCTGAACTTTTGAAATCCGCTGGTCCAGGTACAATCAAGGAAATAACCAAAATTCTACAAGAAGTTTGGCGAACCGAACGGATTCCGGAAGATTGGAAAGATGCTCTAATCCATCCACTACATAAGAAAGGAGATAGAACGGATGTAAACAACTATAGAGGGATATCTCTTCTCCCAGTTTGTTACAAGATTCTATCTCAATGTCTACTAGACAGAGCACAGGTACAGTTAGAAGCTAACATTGGTGAATATCAAGCAGGTTTTCGACCGGGCAGATCCTGCCCTGAACAGATCCTGAATCTGAAGTTGATTCTAAGACATCAAAAACTGTACAATAAAAATCTCGTCTGTACATTTGTGGATTTCAAAAAAGCATATGATTCTATTGACCGCGAATCTTTATTCCGAATCTTGAAAGAACAAGGACTAGATCTGAAAACGCTGGCAATTATTAAAGCAACGTTAACTAACACAAGGTCAAAAGTTAAATTCATGGGTGAGATCTCAGAGCCCTTCGAAATTAGAACTGGAGTGAGACAAGGGGATGGACTCTCGCCACTCTTATTTAACTGTGTTCTAGAAAAAGTAATACAGGAGTGGCGTGAAAAAAAGTCGGCCCTGAATATTGACCAGCCCATTAAACTGGGGAGAACCAACATCAAAATTGATTGGCATTTGCTGATGATCTAGCAATTTTAGCTCATGATGTATTAACGGCACAGAAACAGATTGAAATCCTAAAAGAAACAGCAGAAAATGTAGGACTCCAAATTTCCTTTGAAAAGACACAATACATGACCTGCAACAGACTAAGAACGCCATTTCTAAAAACAAAATATGGTAACATCAGACGAGTCTCTCAATTCAAATATTTGGGTGAAATAATCATGGAAAATGGGTTGGAAAAAGCGGCCAATAAGGGTAGATGTCAAAAAATGGAAACGGCATTGAGACTTACACAAAATATTTACAACAAAAAATGCCTATCTAAAAACACAAAACTGAGACATTACAACACAGTTATTAAGCCAGAATGTCTATATGCTGCAGAAACGCTCATTTTGAATAGAAAGAGGGACATCGAGGACATTGAAAAGAAGGAAAGAAAAATCGTAAGGAAAATCCTAGGCCCCAAACAAATAAATAGCACAACATACCGACTTCGAGAAAACGAAGAAATCAAACAATACACAGATATACATAGCGATATGAGAAAAAGAAGACTTAAGTTTTACGGACACATAAAACGGATGAATCCGAGTAGGTTAACTAGACAAATAGTCGAATTTTATGAAAATAGGAGTAAAGCTAAAGTAGAAATAATTAAATGGATTGCTGCAATTAAAGAGGACCTAAGGTCAGCAAATATTTCACAAAGTGAAATTCAGGATAGAGGCTATTTCAGACACAAGGTGAACGTTTGGAAGGTTGGCCAGAGAGAAAAATGTAGGAAGACTGGAACAACTTGGTCTGACGAAAGGAAAAAAGCTCATAGCGAAAGAATGAAATTAGTATGGGCACAAAGGAAGGCTAACAACAACAAACGCCTCTAATTGTACTTCGCGTGGTCCACTAGGGCCCATACGTGAATAATAATAATAATATATACTGCTTAATTGTTATAAACTAAATTCTTTCGCTATTAAAAGAAAATTATTTACCTTAGATTTCTAATACTTTTTAAAAATCCTTAGAACTCATAATGTTAATAAATATCTATCTATCTATCTATAAAAATGGATACTTTACTGCCAGAGTTTCAATAAATAAGCAAAGAATATTATTTAAAAATTTCCACTATTTTTAGAATAGTATGTATAACAATTGTTTCGACACACCGTGCCTTTTTCAAATAAAAAACTATACTAAACTGAGTTTAGTATAGTATAGACACTGTGTATCGAAAAAATTGTTATACATACAATTTTACATATAGTAGAACTTTTTAGATATTAATGTTTGTTTATTTATTTAAAATGAATTTCCATCGAGTATCGGCTACCTCAGTTAAACCATAGTCTATTGCTAGTTAAAGTAGGTGCTTTGGCTTTTTGATGGAGTTAAACCTATTTTGATAGAAAGATCATCTGAATTATAAAACATTAGTTCACATCAGTGTGGTTTTATATCTGTCACATTACCTTTACTGCCTTCTCGTCCAGCAATTTCTATTCCCTAAATCATTCAAGTGATACGGCCAGTAGGACACTAGGCGTGTTAGCCACCCCATTAATCACACTGCCATTATGACAATATCGGAGAAATAACGAAAAGGTTCTCTCGCTGGTTTCATATACATTTATTCACTTGAATATTTACAAAAACCGCTGTCCTGTAGAAACTACTGTATTTTATTTAACTTAGATTTTTCATGTGCTATCTTTCACTTCAATTCCTCTATTGGAACCTTCTATATGAAATACTAAACTCAAAGAGCATCAACAGCAAATTTCATTAAATCAGATTAAATCATCCTCTGATGATGCTAATATGGTTAGCGAAACGTGCGTCGAAAAAAATTGATTTGGTGTTTAGTGGTAAATCTCTTTGGGATAATCAAATCAAAGGACATAATCTAGCAAAACATTGAAGAAGAGAGCAATCGGCACACGTCACTGTGCATTCGTATACATTTCCCGAACAAGGCAAGTTTTGATATCAAACTTTTCAATTTGATTTTTAAAAACTTTTTATTTAACACTGTTGAACAATATAAAACGGTTTTTACAATGATAGAGAATACAACACTTATGTTCAAACGTTCTACAACAATTGACTTGAAAGTCGAAGTTGGTCATATTTATCTAAAATGACTTGCTGACTAATCAAAAACAAAAGTTCTAGAACGTTTAAGTCGTGAGAACAACACTACGTGACTAAATATGTTGACGGTGCTGTTCTTGGCTGCAGGTGGTTGTAAGTTGATAGGTATGTTGTGCTAACTTGGCGAATCATCCATGCAGGTGGTTATAATTGATATGGCGATTCGGCCTACGTTGCATTATGTGGGATGTAACTCCTCCCACCTTAGATGAAACATATCCTGTGGTTGTTGTTTCATCCGTCTAGAAGTCGATTACTTCTACGGGGGCTGCTTGATTGTTGTACCTTTTCTGGTTAAGCTTCCGAATGCAATATCTATATATAAAATAGAATATAATTATCAAACATATACAGATTAATATGGTCCAGAAGCTCGTTCGGTTTGTATTTCATCATTGGCTTTAGATCGATTGCATTCAGATTGATTGATGGTGGATTAAATATTGATATTTGTTCTTTAGCCAATGTCCAGTTTAGCTTTGGTAAATTGATTTGTTGGTATGACAGCTAACTTGGTTTATAAGTTTCTAGTTTGATTGAACCTACATGGATTTGCAGTTGGGTTGCATTTCTATAAGGTAGTAACCATATAGAGGGTAGTTATTTTCAGTGTTTTCACACATCACTTTGGATAGCGTTTCTTTAGGAAGGGCAAATATCCATTGATTTTCCATGATTCTTGTTACTCTTACATCGTAGATTTTGATGTTAAAGGGGTGACAGAATGTAATGTTTTTCTGATGATTTAGCAATTGCACTGGGTTCACTGTTTCTAGTGGCTTACTTAAGGTATTTTTACACAAGAACTGTTTTGTTAAAGTTTCTTCACATGTCTTATCCTGGTAGGAATACTTCTTACTGCTAGGTGCTAGGTAAGGTTTTAAAGGGATGTTAACCAGGAAGGTTCCATTATTGGGAATTGGTAAAGGATAGAGGTGATAATATTGGTATATTTCAGGCTCTACTAATGGAAGTTCTAATATTAATGTTATTTCGTATTCTTTTGAGAAACTTTTAATTTCAATTATTTTTTAAAGTTCGAGGATATTCTGCAATTCACTGGGTAACGGTAGTTTATCCATGTTTAAATGTTTTTCTAGATTTTTTACTTATAATTACCGATAGTAATTCGTTAGGGTTTACGATTGAATTATGTAATATATTGATTTTAGAAAACGTAATTGCTGTTTCGATATTGCTAAGGAAGTTATATATTGATTGATATAACATTGTAATTTGTGTTATTGTTGTGTGAATTTGCATATATTGATGATCATTTGTTTCGTGAATAGTGATCGTTTGAATTGTTTCTTCGATATGTGAAATTCGAATTTTTAGTATTTGCTGATTATGTGTTAAGTTAGCCATTGTCTTTTTGATATTTTCAGAGATTTTGCCTAATAAGGTCATATGGCCAATTCGACTTATTTTCAGTTTATTTTGATTTCCTTGCAGAGCTTTTATTTTACTATTTATTAATTCTGCATCATTTTGATCTAGGTTTCCTGTGATACACTTAATGAGTGATCCAAAGGGTTAAATAATCCTTTTTTATTTCTTTTTGTTGTTTTATAAGGGATTATTTGATATACCAAATTTTCAATTCGTTCTTCAAGGGTATGGGTTGATACAAATGTATTGTGATATTCCGAGTTGTAATTGGTATTATTATACAATGCGTTGAGAAGAATTCTTGAGTTGAATTTTATTGATTCGAATTCTGTTATTATTGGATTTAAATCGACGTTTTGGATGAATGTCCAATAGTTTGACACGATTTTAGCAGTACCTTTTTGGATGGTTAGTATTCCTGGGTAGCTATTAAGGTTGTTTATTTTTATTCCGATTCTGACTGTGAGGACAGTACAGGTCCATCTGTAACAACGGGTTTTATTTTAGTTTCGTTAATATGCACAGTCTCTTTCTTTTTTCTTTTTGGACTCTTGATTTCAATTTTATTATTTTCGAGTATTTTGGTCAGAATGTAAGGACCTAAGTATTTGTTTTTTGTTTTTAGTGACCTTTGATCATTTTTCTTATAGACTAAAGAGCCTAGTTGTAATTTTGTTTGGTCTTTCTTTTCATTAATTTTATTAATGATGGTCTCTTTGCGCTTTTTAGATTCTTTAGCGACTTGATCGTATAAGATTCTAGTTTTCTCTTGTGATCTCATGATGTTGTAAATATTCCGTATATGCTTGAGCCGGAACTAAATTCATTGGATCTCTAGAATTTGCATGACCTAATACAAGTTCTTGGGGTGTATAATTTGTACTTGAATGGTTGGTATTATTATATGCAATGATAACATATGACATTAAATTTGTTATTTCGCATTTTAGGTCTGTCTTAAAATTTTTAGATGTTCGATAAGGGTAGACTGTAGACGTTCTACTGGTGAATTTGACTCATGGTGGTGAGGTGTGGTAAAATGGATATTTATATTATATGTCATTAAAAGATTCTTTACTACTTCATTTTGAAATTCAAGTCCATTATCAGATATGATACAATTAGGTGTTCCTAGGAAGGAAAAATATTTAAGAAGTTGTTCACAACATGATATAGCATTTCCGAAATATGGAACTGCTTATCAAAATTTTAAGAATTTATCTAGGAGTGTTAGGAATTTTTCTTTTCCTATCGAGAGGGTGTCAATGTGTATGATTTCAAATGGTCTGCTTGGGGTTTCTGTTAAAATAAGGGGCTGATTTGGAGGTTTTCTGTTATATTTTGATCTCTGACAAATTTCACACTTATTGATGTAATTTGTTACGTCTGTTTTTAAGGTTTTACAATAATAATTTGCTTTTAGAAACTTTGTTGTTTCATCTATTCCGCGATGATTCGTTTTTCATTCGTGTTCATATTGAATTATGGAAATTCTCTCGTTTTCTTCGACGTTATTAATTAATTTAGTACATTCCATTAATTTGTAGTTTCTAAAATGATTTATCATGATTTGATTAAATATTGGTCTTTAATTTTTGGTTGGTCTTGTGGTTGCCAGTTTTCTAATTCTTCGATTGTCTTATTTACTTCTTCCGTTGAGATAGCATTTGGGTCTTAGTTTTCAAAGAATTCATCTATATCTGTATTTATATCTCCTGGACAATTCATTATCGACTCTGTTTCTACAGCATTGATTTGCATGCGAGACAGGGCGTCAGCATTCGTATTTTGGCTGCCTTTTTTATACATGATTTCATAATCATATTCTTCTAGTCTCAGTCTCCGTCGTACGAGTTTACTGTTTGGTTCTTTTAAATTAAAAAGCCAAACGAGAGGGCGATGATCTGTATACATTTTAAATTTTCTACCATACAAATATGGTCTAAAGTATTTGCATGCCCAGACAATGCCTAATAGTTCTTTTTCTATTGTGGAGTACTTTTGTTCAGAATCGTTTAGTGTTCTGGGTGCGTAACCAATGGGTTGATCGTTTGGTGGGTTTCCTTGCGAAAGTACGACTCCAAGTGCAATATTAGAGGCGTCGGTTGTTAATACAAAAGGTTTATCGAAATCTGGGTATTTTAAAATTGGTGCATTAATCAAGAGATTTTTAAGATGATTGAATGCTTCAATAAATGATTTTGAATAATTAACCTTTGCGTTCTTTTTTAAACAGGCTGTTAGTGGTTTTTCGCAATTTCGCATAGTTGTTGATAAAACGACGATAGTATCCAGTGAGTCCTAAAAATGATTTTATTTCTTTTTCGGTTTTTGGTAATGGAAAGTCTTTTACAGCGGTTATCTTATCTGGATTTGGTTTAATATCTTCGTTGGTTAATTTATGTCCTAGATAAGCTACTTCTTTATGTAGAAATTCGCTTTTATCTAGTTGAATTTTAAAATTTGACTTTCTTAATCTTTCGAATACTTCTTGTAGTCTTTCGATATGTTCTTGTAATGATTTGGAGAAAATAATTATATCGTCAAGGTAGACTTAAAAAGTTTCGTTCTGTATTCCTCGTTATACATTATTCATTACCTTTTGAAATGTCGTAGGGGCGTTTTTTAGTCCAAACGGCATACGTTTAAATTCGTAATGCCCAGTATCTGTTGAGAAGGCTATTTTCTGTATGTCTGCTGGATTCATTTCAACTTGGTGAAATCCATTTGCCAAATCAAGGGTCGTAAAATATTGTGATTTGCCCAATTTATCTGATATATCAGCTATTTGCGGAAGTGGGTATTTTTGATCTATCGTTTTTTCATTTAATTTTCGATAATCGATCACGGTTCTCCATTTGCTTTTTCCAGATGCGTCCATTTTCTTGGGTACTATCCAGATGGACCTGCCCCATTGCGACTTAGATTATCGTATTATACCATTGTCTAAAATTTTTTTACTCTGTGACTTTACTTCTGGTTTGTGTACATATGGATATCTATATGTTTTGGTGAAAATAGAGGTTTCATCCGTTAGTTTTATTTCGTGTTTAATCTGATTTGTGAACGTTAACGGGGTATTTTCACAATAGAATATGTCTCTGTACTTGTAACATAGTGCTGTAATGGCTTTATATTCTTCTGTGTTACAATGTTTCAATCTTAGATTCTTAAGATTTCCTTTTTGAAGAGTATCTATCTGTTGCGTATAATCTGTGTCTGTATCCATAGATTCGAAGAAATTAATTTCCGTTTCTTTGATTAATTCAACAGAAATTGGTTCTGTTATTTTAATTTTTATTGGGGTTTCTCTTGAATTAGGGATTATCGTTGTGGCGTAAACATCTGAGATGTTTACTAAAGATTCAGGTATTTCGGTTTGTTCAAAATTCATGTAATGTAATATTCATATTCCTTTTTCTTGGTCAACTGGAACTTTTATTATTTGAGATGTTCGTGATGGTATAACTAAATCGGTGTATTTGGGATAAGAGTATTCTGATTTATTATTTTGATAATACAAAGGGATAATTGAAGTTTCTGATTCTAAGGTGACGTCTTTTAAATTAATGTGATAAATTAAAAAGAAAAAGTTTATGATTTCCTGCAAAGTTGAATGAAGGGAAAATTGGTATTATCATGACTTCGATATGCATTGAAGTTGCATGACCTGTTTTTACAGTAAAGAATTCGTTAGTTATAAAGTCGGGGAAATAATGATATGCTATTTGAGGATTAATGAAGCTTTTACCACAACCAGTATCAACTAGAAATGTTGCGTCCATTTCGGCTAAATAGATGATGGGTAAAATTAAAATTGCTGAATTATTTAGAAATTGGGATATAATTTTGCCTGGTAAAAATTTTTCTGGTGGTTCCAAATTGTTTTTGTTGTACATTAGCAGAATAACGTACAGGGTTATTTTGTAAATATGCGTTATCAGAATAACGTATAGGGATGTTTTGTTGATGTGCGTTAGCAGAATAACGTACAGATTGCTGGATTGGGTTATTTCTTGACGTGTTTGGTTTTAAGTTGATGTTGCTGCGATTTTTATAATAAAGAAAGTTTTCTTCTTCCTCGGCGTAGCTCATAGCTTGTTCTAACGATGTCGGATTTTTTAATCTTAGTACAAGTTGCATATGATAATTTAGACCATTTATAAACGTTCTCAAACCAATGTTTTCATATTCTTTTATTTTTAAAATTTTTAGTTCTCGTGGATCATTTGACATGTTAACTTTTGAAATAGGAGACTTGAAAATAGGAAAAAGACTAGCGTCTTGTAATTTAATTCCGAATTGTTGAAGGTTCTCGTTTTTTTCATGTTTATTTGTAATGATGTTTTGTACTACACAATCAATTGATCTTCGATCAGAAAAAGTGTTAACGATAGCATTTTTAATTAGCTCCCAATTATGAAGTTCGACTCGAAATGCTACTAAATCATTTGCTCTACCAATCAACTTGCTCAATATAGTACCGAATAAGCAAACGCTTATTGGTGCTTTAATATTGTCGATCTTGATGATTGTTGAGAAAATTGTCTCACGCATTAATGAAACGGTTTATTTGTTTAAAATTGCCATTAAATTGTGGAATATCCTCTGCTTAGTATCTAATTAAAGCGTAATTCGGGGTTGCCATTTTGATATTAATTTTTTGTTTTTTCGAAATGTTTTTTGAAAAATGTTTTTGAAAATATTGTTATCAGATCAGTATTAAATCGATATTGTTATTAATGCTATTATTAATTGTTAAAAATATACTTAATATTAAAAATGACTAGAATAATGTATGGAAAAAATGGAAACATGAAAAATGGAAAAAGATTGGATACACTGACAGTACGTTGAAGATGGTTTTCATTCCTTGTGGATTTTGTTGCTTTGTTGCTTTGCTGCTTTGTTGCTTTGTTTCTTTCTTAGTCTAGGTTCCAATAGGAATAGCGATTTTTGTCTCTTCCCTGGAGGTGAATTGCTGCGGAGTTGAGCGATGCTTGTGTCTTCTCTCGAGGTTCAAACGGTGCTAGGTTGAGCGATGCTTGTCTCTTTCTTCGTTCGCTGTGCTGCTTCCTATCACTTGTGGTTCTTTCTCACCGTAAATCGTTGGCACGAAACAGATTATATGCGATAAAATATCTGTTGGCAAGATCCGTATGACTGTGCCAGTTTTAGTATCAAACTTTTCAATTTGATTTTTAAAAACTTTTTATTTAACACTGTTGAACAATATTAAATGGTTTTTACAATGATAGAGAATACAACACTTATGTTCAAATGTTCTACAACAATTGACTTGAAAGTCGAAGTTGGTTATATTTATATAAAATGACTTGCTGACTAATCAAAAACAAACGTTCTAGAACATTTAAGTCGTGAGAACAACACTACGTGACTAAATATGTTGACGGTGCTGTTCTTGGCTGCAGGTGGTTGTAACTTGGCAGGTTTGTTGTGCTAACTTGGCGAATCATCCATGCAGGTGATTGTAATTAATATGGCGATTCGGCCTACGTTGCATTATGTGGGATGTAACTGGCATACAATTTTTTGGGTATTCTTTTTTGTTTTAAAACTTTCCATATACCAGGGTGAGCCCAACTGTCGAATGCCCTCTCAAAGTCGATGAATAAATAAGTAGAGTGGCGATCTTCATTTAGCTGACTATTCTAGCATGATCCTAACAGTATTTATGTGATAATGAATGACCCACTCTGAAGCCTGCTTGACCTGGACGCATTTCTGCTTCAATATGTCCTACCAATCCTGTATGGATCATTTGTGCTGTAATTTTCAGGATTGCGTTTAGCAATGTTTATCAAAAATGTTATCATTGTTCTGCAATTTTTTTATGCAGCGATATCTAGTGCTTTTTTGCCAATCATGTCTCAGCTATTTTTGAATTTTATTAAGTACACGTCAAATTAAAATTAAATTTTCCTCATTCAAATTGACGTTGCAAAGAAATTTTGCGAAACTAATAAATATTATTCAATCAATAAGTAATCTGAAAAATGAAAATAACTTCATACAATTCGAAGTCTTTAACTTCATGAGAATTTTATTATTTCTAAACTTGATATTCAAAATCAAAATCAAAATCAAATTCAAAAAATATTTTTTCGCTAGACAGTTTAAATGGTGATATTTTTTCCTTTAAACCTACACTGTCTTTGAGCCGGATAGGAAGATAGGAAAGCATTACTTGACGGTTGTCCCTAATAAAAAATGCCTTAGAATAAAGATTGTAGATATAGAGGAGCAATATAGCGAAGAAGATTATAAGATCAGAAAGTCGAATAGAAATGATTGTTTTAAAGAAAATGGTCAAGTCTTATTTTGCTATTTTAGAGTGTGATAGTTACACATTTAAACGAATAATGAAGGAGGGTGAGAATAGATTATTTCTTAGGTGCAGATCATGCAGATGCTTGGAGCACATAAGACTTGTCCGATGCTTAAATTGTAACCAATATCATCATAGCGCTAGAGAGTGTAAAAATTCAAATTGCTGTGGGAGATGTGGATGTAATAACTATGATACTAAAAATTGCAACACGGACAGGTTGGAGTGTATAAATTGTAGGCTGTCCAACGACAAATTTCAATTGCATCTTGATACAAGTCATGGATCATATGATATTAAGTTCCCAACATATCTGAAGTATTTAGAGAAAGAGAGCAAAAAATACTGATGTTCCTGAGTAGCAGCTACAGAGTGAGGGGTTGATTTCGGGAACCTCGGACGGGTCGGGAGTTGTGATCATCTATCAAAACGTACAATCATTGAAAAATAAGACATTGGAAATAGAATGCCAATTAAAGAGGATGGAATGTAGACCACAGGTACTCCTCTTTACCGGGCATTGGCTGGAAAAGAACGAAGCTCCATATGTCAATATTGAGGGATACAGGCGGCTTATTTCTTTATATGCGAGAGAAGAAATGAAACATGGAGGTATATTCTGCTGTGAAGATGGAACTTTTAAAAATGAAATGGTAGTTTGTGGTTTCAGTGTGGAGGGTGTTGTGGAGTTGGCTGCTGCTTTGGATGATGCTTACAAAGTGGTGATTGTGTGCGTGTATAGTCATCTGCATATACGTTACTCTAAATAGGGTACCATTGTTGCCGGGGATTTTAATTTAATTTTTTTTGATAAACATAATGTCGTGTAAAGAAACTCTTAGATATATTTTATAGCTATAATTTGTCTCATTCTATTTTTAAAACAACTCGTGAAACTAGTGAATCTGCTAGTTAGATTATAATATTTTTTAAAACGTGCTTGAGGTTATGTTTGGAACCTGGCACTCTCTGACCATTATGCGCAGATAGTTATTATTCAGGAATTGTGCACTAATAAACAGCAATTAAATTATGTACATAAACGAGTTTATCCAGAGAGTAAGGTTTTGTCCTATAAAAACGAAATTGCAAATGTGGATTGGATTCTAGAACAAGTTAGAAAGCATATAATGCATGTATTACACCGGTTTTAAATTTGTTTAATGCTATTTTTGTTTTAAAATGTTCCCATGCACCAAAACAAATAATTGTTGGATCACGAGAGGTATACGAGTGTCTTGCGATCATAAACGTGTGCTCCATTACAAAACAATAAAGGGGCATATTTATAAATAATATTATAAAACATACTGTAACAAGTAATTGGGAAAGCAAAAAAATGTCGAATAAAAAATGTATATCTAGATCTGAAAATAAAGCGGCTGCTACTTGGAAATTGGTAAAAAAAAATAACAGATGAGAGTAAGCAAAGCTGTTTTTCCAGCTGTGCATATTTTGATTTATTGAAAAATGCGCTTATAAAACCAATAAACAAAAAAGACAAATCATATGAAGAAAAAAACTACAGACCTATAGCGTTACCAGACAACGTTAATAAAATCTTAGAGAAAGCATTTTATAAAATATTGATAGGATTTTCAAAATAGTACTATAATATCAGTGATAACCAAAATAGCTTCATAAAAGGAAAATTAACAACTATGGCCATTTCTCAGGCAATTACGTATATATCCAATTCATTAAATGCTAAAAGAACCACGATGACAATGTGCATTGATTTGCCATGAAGTACTGTATACCAAATTGAGTAACTATGGTATAAGGGGCAATGTTTTAAAACTGATTAAATCCTATTTGAAAAATCGTGCGCAACATGTATTAATAAGGGATACTGACGGCAGGGCCTTTCTCTCTCAGAGCGTACATGTTACCAAGGGTGTTCAGTTTTGGGTCCATTGTTGTTTGTACTATATATTAATGATATCACTGATCTGTTGAGTGAACAAACAGTAATGTATACAGATGCTCTGAACCTTATATATAGTGAAGGAAGCATTGGGGATGTAGGGCGAGTTCTTGATCAGTATTTTTCTGCTCCCGATCTCCTCTTGAATGAATCAAAAACACAGTGCATTCTTTTTAAAAATTGCAAAAGTAGTGATATCAATTTTGTTTAAAACAAGTGTATTTAAAACGACAGAATGTGCCTCAGTACTTAGATTAGTGATCGACCGAAGATTGGATTGGAGGGCCCATATTGAAAAACTTGCGTTGGATATATCAAGATATACATATGCCGTGAAAGTTATTTCCAAAAATGTAGGAATAGATGTAGCAATGTCGGCGTATCAAGCATTCGTTCGGCCTAGGATAGGATACGGATTGATTTTTTGAGGAAACATTTTATTATATTCAAGCAATTTTAAAATTGAATTATAATGATAGTTGTTGGCATATCTTTGTTAAAAAAAGGATTTTCACTTTGGTAAGCATGTATATTCATGATTCTTTTATGTTTGCATATAACAACAAAGAACTTTTTGAGTAATTCCAAAATGAACATGAGTATGCGACACGACAAAAATCCAATCTTTTACCATCAAGATATAATTTTAGTTATATTCAAATGAATGCTAACTTTATGATTATAAAAATATACAACAGTTTTCCTCTAAATTTCCGGTTAATGTTCAAAATTGCAGCAAATAAAAACCTAAGATTAATTGTTTGTATGAGTTTCTTTTCTTTTTTTGTTCTTTTTTGTAAGCATTATTTATTACATGTATAATTTTATGTTCACAATGTTCCGTGCCAACATGGCAGATATAAATGTACATTTAATTGAGACAAATAAATCTTTGTCTATCTATATCTAGCTATCAAATTAAATATATATATATATATATATATATATATATATATATATATATATATATATATATATATATATATATATATATATATATATATATATATTCACTTTTCTCTTCTCTCTCTTGAGGGCACCGACAAAGGAAAAATTGGTTACATTAAAAAGATAATTAATTTTATTTATTCTAATCATTTCAATAATGCTATTAGTTAGTCCCCTAGACTAACTAATATCACTCATAAATGATTACAAATATATCACTCACAAATGAATAATTAATCAATCTATTTATCTTTTGAACAGTAATAAGATCAAATATGAATGGTGTCCCATCTTCCATAATTTTGAAGACATTCATTTATGTATATTGTACATAGAACAAACAATAAACAGTGTGTAGAATGTATTGCTTCCTCAAATGGCTATCTGAAATTAAAAATCAAGTTCACTTACTTATTCCTGCAGTGGTCGATGTAAGATATACTTACGACACGTTCAAAATTATACCCTCTCCAGCTTCTATTACTTTATTCAGTAGCTCCCTTTGCTCTGCGATCACAATAGCTCCCGTTCCATTAAAAGCCTCATATCCTAAATATTGTTGGATTTGAATTACTTGATTCTAATTACATTTCAGCGTACTTGCCTCTCTTTAACATTCATTCAGCCCTGAAAGTAATTCAAGAGTCTTTCTCGTCGTGCCCAATACTCTGCCGTGATAGTGAGTTAGCAAATTCGAATTGTTCTCCCTAAAACGTTTTTTTAATTTAAACTTCTGCAAATCTTACAACTAAAAGGGGTCATTATTCAAAATAACAATCATGGTTTAATTCTTCGGTTTCACACAAAAGCTTCCGAGTTTCGCAACAGTCCTCACAAATTCCTATAAGAAAGGAGGACAGTGTGGATAAGTTTCATATTCAACATTTGACGCTTTATAAGATTCGAAAGGATAACAATGGTGTTTATTGCACTCGGAGAATATTTTACTTAACTACTCTCATTTTGCAAAAAAGATATAGACAGATTGTCAGAGAGATGATAGAGATTATATTGTAGATTAAAATTGTGTTAATTCTTAAATATAAAAACATTTTATATGCACCAAAAAACCACATTATTTATGAATATTTTCTTCAATTTTGGTTTTTCAAGGGTATACAAAAAACGAACGAACTTGCGGTTCAGTTTAATATTACCCTAACTTACATTTAGAAATTTGCCAGCTTGTTTAGACTGTTCAGTATATGACACCTGCAAAATGCACTTTCCGGGGGCCATACAGGCTAAAGTTTTCTCGTTCCTGACAGATTTTCAGAAACTACACTATACGCGATCAAACAAGAGATCCAACAAGAAATTGATCAGAGCCAGACAGGAAATAATAACAACCCAGAAAACATAATGTCTGAACAAACTCAATGTATACACTTAGAGGTATAATGCCTAGAAAACACTGATCAGGTTAATCAATTTCTATTGCTTGAATATGGAAAATAAATTTCGGAGTAGGAGTAGCATTAGATGAACTTAACAAAAATATCCTGCCTCCACTCCTTTGAAAAACTAAGACCTTAGAGGAACTTCATCTTCATTGATCTACTGTGTTGCAATCTCAGTACTTAAAGTCATCGGAATTAAGATCAGACCATCAATAACATGTTCAAATGTAAAGGCACAATCTCGAATTGAAAATAGCTTCACTTAGGACAGATATTGGAAGACTGACTGAATGGATGAGTGGAAGGAGAACTGGAAAACTAGAAATAATCATTGGGCGAAATGAAATCCACTCTGCGAGTTAAACCACCTTAAAACAAAAACTTTCAGTATACGCGACTTGAAGAAATACAAGAAAATCAACAAGAGAAAAATGGATAACAAATTATTCCAGAAATCAGAAAGAACTTCTTACAGGAATAATGGCTTCTTGACTAAAGAATGGATACGAGGAATGCTGGTTCAACCAGCTAAGTACAAAAATTTCACACAACAAAGCTTGCTGGATAAGAGAGAAACGTCAGGCCTATCAAAACTGCGAATAAATGAAAGATGAACCATTTACAATCGATGAGGTTTCCAATTTAAATAAAAATATATGCACATTGTGAACGCAATAATATCGCCGTGCAGCAAAAAGGCTGTACTAAAGGAGCAATGGAACGCAAGGACCAATTGGTTATTGATTTACTCGTTTGCAACCTGGCGTATGCCAAGAAACGAAATATTAATATGGCATATATGGATTATAAGGTTTTTGATTCTTAATCACATGAATGGCTTATAAAAATCTTAAATATCTATAAATCAGATCAGCCAATAATAAATCTCCTGAAGAGCTTCATGTCGGCGTGGAGAACCAAAATCCAATTTAGGGAGGGTGACCATAATATTACAATTGATTAAATTCCAATCAGAAGAGGTATTTTTCAAGGAGATTCGCTCAATTTTCTTTGGTTCTGTATCTCCGTGAACCCACTCTCAAACCGACTGAACTCTACCAAATATGGTTTTGGTTTGAAAAACAATGGTAAACTTATGCAGCTAAATAATCCAGCATATAACAGGAGATTATGAGCATTTGCAGCAACACAATATAAAGTAAGGCATGACGCAGTGGCGAAGATCCTTCATCAAGAATTGGCTGTAAAACTGCAGCTAAAGGAATCAGAGAAACTCCCATACTACAGTTATAATCATCAACCAGTTCTGGAGAACAATAGTTACAGAATGTATTGGGACCGAACAGTGCTTACTGAGAAGAAATTAAGTAACAACATACCCGATATTGTTATAAATAAAACTTTAAGAAAAACAACGTTTGTAGATATAGCTATTCCAAACAACTATAATCTAGCTGCAAAACATGCTGAAATAATGCTGATAAACATAACATATTATAAACAAACATGATGTACAATAAACACAAACAATTGCCATGAAGATGGGAAACAGGTTATTCATCTTACTTTTGTCATAGAAACACATTTTTCAAGGCAAATTTCAATCTAAATTAAATTCAACATCGAATAATCAAAATTAAACTATACCTGTATTAGTTACATGGCCCTAGTATTTCTGGGTTATTATATCATCACCATCTATACTTAATTTGTTCTGCTTCAAAATGTGCAGTGCCTAAGGCATGATATATTAATCTTATTTATTTATTGTTAATTCGGTATATTGTTCATATAAGTTTTATCTTTTTACATACTGGAGGAGAACTAAATTCATCATGATATTGACATGGATATATTTACTAACCGAATATCCACCCAAGAAGTTCCCGGCACCCTTTACTCTTTCCATATCAATTTTTTTCTACCAAGTCTTATGATGCTGAAAAGTATCAAAAATATGAAACATTTGGAATATTTAATTTAAGGCAGTAACTGCAAGAATATTCTAACCATTTCTCCTTTTATTAGCAATTGAGCTAGTGAAAGTTGCAGTGTCGCTAATTTACGATTTTTATGTCCCAGTAAGAATCCCAATTGTGCTGATAGAATAATTTGGATTTATATTTTCATTATCTTTAGTCAGTGTTGAAGTGGCAGGTTTCACCTAGAATTGATTGGAATATTAAAAAATATATAGTGCTATTAATAAAACCACTACTAACCTGATACATTTTATGAGCTAATGAATATCCTCTTTCGATAATATCTAATAGACAGTCAACACTAACATTGCTGCTTTTTCACTTCTAGTTCCTTCTGCACTATGAGAGATCAGTACATTTGTCTGGTTTAAATTGAGTGTCCCAGTCTTTTTACCACCTTCAATAATTTAAACCCCTTTAATGCATTTTACTTAAATTATTTATTATAAATCAATGTTAAGTTACAGAAATCATTTTTGCAATTTAGTTCTTTTTTCCAAAATGTGTATTTCATTTGAACTGATATATTTTCTTGCCATAAATACCGACGATAGAAAAACAAGATTTGAAGAGAGAACTGGAAATTATTTATTCAAGCCTCGAGATTTGTCAAAATGAATACGTTAAAGGCAGTTTAAAGAGGTTAAATTTTAATTTAAATTTAATTTAATTTAAATATGGGATTGGGTACAGCTTTTAAAGAAATCACTAAGGTATAGAGAATACTATTGACTATACCGATGACTACAGCCGAAGCCGAAATGCTTTTCGACTTCGAACTCAAAACATATTTAAGAAATTCAATGGGGGATGATAATGCTTTAGATATGTTAAATATTGAGAGTGCTATGGCCGAACTAATTCCGGACTTTAAGGAAAATGTTATTGAAAAATTTATTTTGGACAAAAACAAGCGAATGGAATTTCACTTTAAAAACTAGGAAACGGCGAGGTGCTATTCACCGACAAAAATGTATACAATAACCCTTTTTTGTCATAAAACTTTGATATTTTTTTGAACTTTACGAACTTCTCATGAACTTTTTCGAATATTCTCTATTTATTTGCAGTTATAATAAACTGTTTGAATGGTTTACTCTTCAGGAAACAGTAAGTACCTACTTATTCATTCCTTTATCTGCGCAATAAACAACAACCCATCCTCCAATGTCCTTGTAAGTAGTAAAAATACAAAATTTTAATGTTTTCCTGGATCACCTCCTGTATAGGGTTTCAATAACACGAAAAGTAAAAAGGAGGAAGGGAAAAGAATATACACAATCCATGCACACATGGATCCATGTGCACATGCATCCATGCATCCATGCACACATGCATCGACGCAGACATGCATCGACGCACACATACCTTCATGCACACATACGTTCATGCACACATACATCCATGCACACATACATCCATGCACACATACATCCATGCATACATACATCCATGCATACATACATACATACATATATATATATATATATATATATATATATATATATATATATATATATATATATATATATATATATATATATATATATATATATCCAAGAAGCTACAAACGGTATAATGTCTTAGGCTTTAACCTTTTTAATCATAATCATTTTATGATCAGTTGATTCTTTTGTTTGCGGTTATAATAGGGGTTTAACAGTCACCACAAATATACGCGTACTACTACAAACATATATATCACTTTGTAGTTTCTGGATTAGGGTCGTTTTTTCCGACAACTTCGTTATTTTCGATTTTATCCGATATTTATTTACATGAAATAGAGTAAAAAAAATCTTAAAACTACAATAAACTACAAACAATTTATCCCTAATTTCATTCCTATTTTTCGTATTATTATCAATATTTACTGCCTTGAACAATATCTATTGTTTTTCCTGCATAATTACTGACACTGCAAAAAAATTAACTATACTACATTTCTTAAAATCGTTTGTAGGCAAAAATAAGCAGAAAAAATCGAGTATTCTTTAACGCGGGTTCCAGCGTGATGGAGCTCCGCCTCTGGATTATTTTATATGGGAATTACCTACGCCTTTTGCTGGTAGTCATGCGCACTGATGACTAAAATTGGTTTGGAGGTTATAGAATTTGCATATCGGAAAACAATGTAAATTTCGTAGAATGTTGTTTCTTGTTTGTAGTTACGTCAATATTCTTTGACTCTGGGATGAATCTCGAGGCAGTCGAACATTCCGCCTCGTGCTGAACACACGCCAAGAGGACGGACAGCGATCTATAAATTGACGTCGTTGGTAGTGCTGTTTGAGTAATCCCTCCATTTGAGGTATGTTGATTAACTGGCCAAGCGCCACATAGGCTTGTTCTTTTTGTATTTGTATTTTTGTAAAGGGTTTTAGAGCCCAGTCGTTTTAGAGCCCGGTCGTTTTCGACCCCGGTCATTTTAGGCTCCGCTCATTTTAGAGCTCAGGTATCTTGGAACACTGCCATTTTCGGATTCAGTCATCTTGAACTATAGTCAGCTTACTCCATGGGCATTCCGGACTACATACTTCTAAGAAACCAAGCGTTTTGAACACTGAACTGTAATCGGCCATTTCGGTAGCGGGATAATTCAGAGTCTGGATAGCTGATCAGCACCACAAAAGGACATGGCCAGATATTATTTTATTATTATTTTCATTAATATACATTATTGTTTATTCAATCACAATTCGTCTACCATCATTTAATAACACTAGATAATTTGATTTAATGTAATTTAATTTAGATTGATTTAAGATAATTTTTTTGAATTTTCTTTGTATGCTAGACAAGAGCCCTTATATTATAAGAACGTACGTGTGAGGTTGAACCTTTCTCTTTATATGCTTAGTTAAGTAGAGTAGTTAGATTACACCACAGTTAGTTTTCTTTAATTTGAGTGTGGTGGTGTGTTTTCTTAATGCGCGGAGCTTAATTATTTTTGACATTTTTTGTTTTTTATGTTGATCTCTAAATTTGTGTTTGTTTGTATTAAATAGTTGTTACCATTACTGAGCCTTTTTGTGAAAATCAAACTTTTCCCAGTTTTGAGGTTTGTTTTTTATCTCTTATGATTCTAGAGAAATGTATGGCGCCCGATTATCCCCTTACGTGCCTTAGCAATCCATCCAATACCTATATATTCAATAATTTAAATCCGAATTTGAATGATATTGTTCTGGAGGAGATATGGTTCTAATATGACGGCTCTACACGGACGGAAATAATTAGGTGAGAAAATTATTTCGAGGAACGGTCTTGTTAATTGACAACCTCATGTAATATAATTTAACCCTTAAAGGGCACGATGGGTACCAGACACCCAGAGCTGACTTTACGGTAAAATAAACTATATTAAATTCGTGAAAATAAAATATATGTCGACACTTGGGGGTTCATTAACGTTCCAAATTTAAGTATAGCAGTGTGCTGTTAGTAAGTGAAAAAGTGATTTCTAGGCAGGTTTTTTTCATTTTATTATTGTTTTATTGTCAATTTTAAATGGAAGTATATCATCTGAAGTAAAACAATTTTTTTATAGATTATTTTATTGTCGCTTGCTTTTGCAGATGCCTTACAATCTACGGCAGCGGTTGCTGCGCGAAACCCTGTTAGAGGAATTATCCGAGGAAGAATGTTTTGACGGGGAACCGAGCGATACCGAGGAAGATAATGTCTCTATACTTGAGGATGAGTCCGAGGCGAAGGAAGAAGAAGATAAGCTTGAGGAAGAGCTGGAAAATGCTTCTCTAACCAAAAGAATACGACTAAATGAAGAATGACTTGATGATATTCTGCTAAGTGGAGGAATCTAACAAAATAATGCTCGTGGAAGGCCGATAGCCAAGTTGAGGAGGGAAAACGATTATGCTTGGAACAAGATTAAGTCGACTCTTCGGTCAAGTAAGAAATATAATATATATAATATATGTATATATAAATAAAATATATGTCTAAATTACAATACAAATGATTAGAAAAAAAGAACAAAAAAACAAATACCAAATAAACGCGATGCTTACAACGACCCCTAAAGCCATGAAGTTGTTCGTCGACCGTGCACATAGTGCTGGGATTATAATATTTTTTACAGTTGCCAATGAAAATCTCCCAAATTTTGCATATTGGAGCGAATCTATCTTCAACATTTCTGGTACTTTTTATGTCGAAACGAAAAGATGTTGACAAGAACATAAATAGTTTGTAGGACATTACACATCTATAAAAATATGTCCAATTTTCATGACTTTATAGCCTCTTTCCCTTCACTCGGTGAGTTTTCCACAAACCAGAATAATATAATATACCTATATAAGCTTTGATATTTTTGGCGTTAGTGTGGTGATTAGCATTAGCTGGGATTTTGGGCCTCGATAAAGTGACGGAAACGTCTACTGAACGACAATTGATTATAGCAGATATCTATGTTCATTGTTTATGTTAAAAAAAAGAAGTTATTTGTACTTTCCTCTAATATTTTTTTGCTTTTGATAAGATTTTTCTTACATTTATAGTCAAATAAATTGATTTATTTATTAAAAAAAAATATGGTGTTTAACTTTTTATTAAAATTGACTTGTCATTTTCCAAAATAAATACTTTTTTTGAAAGCATCAATATTGCATTAATTTTATTCTGATAGTACTATATTTCAAGAGTAGAATCATAACTGTTTAGGTAAAAATATAAAAAAATTGGTGAGATGAATTTCTAAGAGAAAAAAAAATATTTTTTTCCGTTTTTTTCTTTTTATTATTATTATTATTCATGTATGGGCCCTGTTGGACTACGTGAAGTACAGTTAGAGGCGTTTGTTGTTATCCTTCCTTTGCGCCCATACTCATTTCATTCTTTCGCTATGAGCTTTTTTCCTTTCGTCAGACCGAGTTATTCCAATCTTCTTACATTTTTCTCTCTGGCCAACCTCCCAAACGTTAACCTTGTGTCTGAAACAGCCTCTATCCTGAATTTCACTTTGTGTAACATTTGCTGATCTTAGGTCCTCTTTAATTGCAGCAATCCGTTTAATTAATTCTACTTTAACTCTACTCCTATGTCATTAAATTCGATTATTTTTTTAGTTAGCCTACTCGGATTCATCCGTTTTATGTGTCTGTAAAACTTAAGTTTTCTTTTTCTCATATCATTATGTATATCTGTGTATTTTTTGATTTCTTGGTTTTCTCGAAGTCGATATGTTGTACTTTTTATTTGTTTGGGGCCTAAGATTTTTCTTTCTTTCTTTTCAGTCTCCTCGATGTCCCTCTTTCTATTCAAAATGAACGTTTCTGCCTCGTATTGACACTCTGGCTTAATAACTGTGTTGTAATGTGTCAGTTTTGTGTTTTTATATATGCATTTTTTGCGCAGGGAGATTTTTATTGTATAGTTTTTGATATCTTAGGATAAACTTTAGATTCAGGATCTGTTCAGCGACCTACTTGATATTCACTAATTCTAGTTTCTAACCGCCCCTGTGCTCAGTTTAGTAGTTTAGTAGACATTGAGATAGAATCTTGTAACAAACTGGGAGAAGAGACATCCCTCTGTAGTTGTGTACATCTGTTTTACCTCCTTTCTTATGTAGTGGATGGATTAGAGCATCTTTCCGATCTTCCGGAATCCGCTCGGTTCGCCAAACTTCTTGCAGAATGTTGGTTATTTCCTTGATTGTACCTGGACCAGAGGATTTCAAAAGTTCAGTAGTGATTCCACCGTCACCAGAAGCTTTATTATTTTTAAGTAGCTTGATTTGCCTAATTATTTCATCTTCATTCGGTGGTAATGAATCTGGGTTTGTTTGTTTAGGGTTTAGTGTTGATTATCTGTTTAACGGCTCAGGACAGTTTAGTTTCTTATGTAGTGGATGGATTAGAGCATCTTTCCGATCTTCCGGAATCCGCTTGTATCAATTCTTGCCAGTTCTGTGCTGGTTGCTTATCAAGCTCTTCTGTTAGGGTTGGTTTTATTTTCGTAGGGTCGAACTTATGTCGAACTTATGGTATTAGCAGTCTCTTTTGAATAAGTTTTCGAAGTTTTAAGCTAAGTTTGATTCTAGTCAAGTAGTAATCCGTGTCTATGTTAGCTCCTTTCCTGACTTGAACATTCAAAATCTCGTTATAATTGGGGTACAAATTGGCAACATGGTCAATTTGAAATTCACCCATGTACGTGTTTAGGCACCTCCAGGTCTTTTGTTTTGTTATTTTGTTCTTAAAATGGGTTGACATTATTTTTAGATTAAATTGCGACCATAGTTTAACCAATCTTCTGCCATTATGATTAGTCCATTTATAAGCGAGAAAACTACCGACTGTTTTTCTGTACTTTCTTTCTTTCCCTAGTTGGGCGTTGAAATCTCCCACTAGGATTTTTACTTGATTAGAGGGAATTTTAGAAATAGTCTTTTCCAGAATTTCCCAGGACTTTTTTACTTTTTCAGGATTCGATTTATTATTAAGGTATAGTTTTTGTTAGCACATTTGAGTGATAGTGTCATAAGTAGATTATTTACTGACTGGACATTAGTTATAGAACCAAGAATGGTTTCTGAGATAGCGAAAGCAACACCGAGATGTGGTGTATTTTTGAGTATTCTTTTGTCCGTTTTACTTTTAAAAAGTCTGTAGTTGTCGAAGTCCAAGGTGATATCATCTGACAACCTGGTTTCTTGCAGAGCTATTATTTATTATGCTAGAGCTATACTAATATTGCTGATTTAATGTTCGCCGCAATTCGTGTAGTTTTTCTGGGTGCAGGAGAGAATTTATATTTACCGTTCCAAAGAAAGTTTTTGTTTTCAGTTTCAGACGTTGGCCAGAGGTCTCCGACTCACTCTGAAATACTGTGCGTTTAAGCCCGGACGCTCCATAATCCGAAAGTCCGGTTGTACCAGCAAAGCTGGCAGAGGATTGTTTACCTTCTGGAGTAATTTTGTAATTACTAGAACGCTTCATCTTGTACTCTAAATTAAAGATTTGAACCATGATGGTTCAGAGGTTAAGACCGGAGGGGTTAGTTCCAGAATTTAAATCTCAGGCGCACCACTGGTGAACTGTAATTTAAATTACATAAATAGACATAGAACTATTAAAGTAGATATTCTACTTTAAAGAAGATATGTTAAATTAAATTAAATAATTTTTGTGTAAGAACATTTTCAATACTGTCTGCACAAAAACCAGTTTAATGACCCGGGTGTTGGACACCCACTGTGCTCTTTACGTAATTTTTCGGAACTGTGCCCTTTAAGGGTTAACACCTTTAGATTATTTTCTTTGGAGTTATGTTAAATCGGGCCCCTATTAGTAGAAAAAGTGGTCGAAAATTAGATCGACAGAATGCACTGTGTCAGAAGTAGCCGCGGCAAATATTTGTCCGAAATTGTTTTCAAAGATTAATGGTATTGAATACTATTTCAGTGAATATTCAGTGAGACCAACCACTGGGACTGAAGGGGCTGACGAGAGAAAAGAAGAGCAGAGAACGTCTACTTAACCTGTTTGTTCTTTTATACTTCTTTGAGATACATGGGGGAGACAACTCGGGATCTCGGAAACAACTATTAAAATATTCGAAGCGTACAGTCGTCACCACAAATATATTTTCGACCGAAATATTAATACTTTTGGATCGTAACTTCGTATAATCGTAAATTTTTTTTACGATTATACGAACGTTTCACTTCAATAAAAGAATCCGTATTGTAACGTGTCAATCGTCTATCGCCGGTTTCAACTGGCATATCAATAATGTAATCCTCTCTGTTAGCTGTGAAAAGAAAACAAGCGATCGATTATGTATATAAGTTGTGTAAATGTTGGTTCTGCATTGAAATAAATGAAAATTATTCGAATACTATCTACCCGTTCGGCAGAGTAAAACCGAATAACATAAAATATAAAGTCCTATCCGTTCCCTAGCTACGAGATAGTGTTCAACGCCATATGAAATAATTTTTACATCGCTGGACGGACCTTTACCTCCAGCGACAGTATGCCACGTCATCTTTTCTCGCCGTTGGCGCTACATGTTTTGTTGGTTGCCGGAATTCCGTGAGTTTAATTGCTTTCTAAAACATCAATTAACTGTGTTTTAGATACTGGAAATCCATTTTCACTCATCAATATCATCCAATAAACTAAATGCTGCTCTTCGTCTCTCGTTAATATTGTCACTGGACCACCTTTCCTAATTTTAGGAGATAATGCTTTGACTTTACAGTTCAATGTAGATCTTGGTCCACGATTTATTTCAGCAACTGCTGACTTTAGCTCGAAGCTCTTTGAGGCTCTGTCTTCTTTGACTTCACCTTATTTATTCTGTGAATTTTTTTTTCCAAATCGATACAACAGTTAAAAATTTTGTATGGAATTTAAATGAGAGATATTAAAAGATTAAAGTGACTATTTTGTGTACAAATACTTATAACCTCTAAATACACGACGATATGAATATGAATGATACCTACAGAGATGATTTTCTTGTCCCCATGCTTGGCCGCCCTATTTTTTAATATAAATTAATTGAATATCATTAATTATTAATCTCTAAAATTATTTTGAGTTATGCTAATTGAGTTAAAAAGAAAAAAATGAACTATTGTTGTTATTTTTTAAAATAAGGAAATCTTAACCTATCTGACAAGAAAACACCAAATATGAAAGCTGCCACAGAATTTTTTTTTATTCTAAAATAAATATTTAAAATAATTGAAGTATATTTATACTGTACTTTATAAATTAAACTTTTTTTAAACTTTTACTGACGCATTCGTACTCGAGACGTAGTTAAAGTAATTTTTGGACAAAGTGGCTGATAGCGGAGGCCTGGCCGATAGAGGGGTCACTTACTTTAGTTAACGTTTACAAGAATTTGGACGCTTGCAAGAACATGGTGTATGTTATGAAAGGATTTAGTTCTGAAGGCATATAAGGTTCAAATAATACAGGAACTAAAGCCACTGGATTATTAGAAACGTCGAGTATTTGTCAATTACATCAAAGAACAAATAGATGATTTTTCTCAAAAAATTATTTTTTCAGATGATGTTATAATGATCTGATTAAACAAAATTGCCACATTTGAGGTGAGGAAAATCCAGATTGATTCATGAGAAACCATTAGATCCGAAACGAGTCACTGCTTGGTGTGCATTATGGTCAGGAGATGTAATGGAGCCGTATGGCAGTTTTCCATGGAATCAAAACAAACATCTGAAGAAATATGCAAAAAAAAGAAAAATATAAAGGCAAATCTACTATCCAAACAAAAAATAAAGAAAATGGTATATTTATATTTTAAATAAAACAAAACAGTTTAGTGTTTTTCAGGATTTTGGTACACTTCATATATTAATTGAATATATTTATTTGATAAGCTATGTTTAAACAGGGTTAGGCATTTATTATAGTCATTGAAAACTGATGGTAGGCTGACAGTGGTTTTAGGATATGTTGTGGTACATAGTGATTTTCTGTGGGTAGACCTTAACAGGAGACACTTCGACTATAAAAATTTTCCACTCAAAAATGTGCCTTCTCTTATCTGGGAAAACTTTGGCTGGTCATGCATTAGAGTTAGTTGGCAGAAAGATTTATTTATGTTTGCAAATATTATTAAGAATCTAATGTGGTGGTTTGTAAAGCATGTAAGGCGAAAAATCGCCATCGTTTCAAAAATACTGAAAACCTTAATTACAGCAATAATGTAGTATGGGTGAATAGTGATTGTTTTTATTCTGAATTGATTATTAATATAGTTGACATATTATAATCTACTGTAATATATTATCCTAGTTGGGGGAAGTTTTATTATATATATTTAACAGTGTATTTTTATTGAAATAACATTTGCGATTTAAACAGTATTTATGTATTTTGTTTTTTTAATTATGATTTATATTGTTTTTTCGCTCAAAAAATAATTACAAAACTAGAAAATATCTTTTGGTTATTTAATATTTAACATTTTTCATTATTTTTGAAAACCAATATTACAAATATATAACATTATATAATTTTTTTTAGTTGAGTATTTATTATCTGCTGAAGCTGCTTTAAGGTTTTTCAAAAAAAAAATGACAATGAATAAAGTTTATGTAATCTGGGCAGACTTAGCACTTTATAGGCACACATGTTTTTTACAGGAATAACACCTGTATGTTGACTTAACTTTGGTGGGCAAGAATGACATGTCTTTTTTGTTTTCTTATCATCAGAAAGGGGGAGATCAGACATATATATTCCTAATACTTGACAAACTCATTCTTAATTCTCGTGGCAATCGCATGTTATGCACTCGTCTCTGCATGTGCTCTAACACTAATGCGCGTGCTATCTCTTTTACAAACCATTCCCTGACCTTGCTGTTAAATGTTGTCATAGGCCAAAGTCTTGTTCGGCGGCTACTAGTGTAAATTGCACACTTTTTATCCATTTCATCAACTCTACTTTTTGTAGAATTATAATATGCTCTAATTTGTGGATTACCAGTGCGTTGATGAATTTCTTCAGTGTGATGCATAGAAGATGCTAAAATGAGAGCCTTAGATTTCTTGGGGTTTTGCACGTTGATTTTGATGGGCTGGTGCAGAATACGATTGACTTCTAATATGCTGGATTCATTGATCGGGACTGTAAGTTGTACAATCGCGATAGTTTTCTTTTGGTTGGTTTGTCATCTTGTGATACTAGTCGGATGGAAACCCATTTTGACTAGAGCCAATCTGACGTCTTCGGTCGATATCGATTCCAGGACGCATCGCAAGAGGACGCGTAGGAATTGAATCTCGCTGGATAAGGCTTGAAATCGGTAGCCATTTTCTGTGAAATGATGTAGCACGACCTTTCGGTCTTCTTCCGAACGGAGCTCAATCAGTACACCGTCCGGAATTGTTTTGGATGGCCCAATAGCCACATTGTTGTTTTCGAAGTGTCGGATAACTTCGAGGAATGCCGATTTCTTTGGGAGGATGATCGGCGACGGCTTGTTGGCGGCACCAGCACCACCCGCTCCTGATGCCGCACCCTTGACTGCCTTTGAACGCCCTCCATTTGCCTTTGGAGCCGCTACCGCAACCATGGAAGGCCCTAGCGCCCCCGTTGGGAACCTATTATTTAACGGATTCATATTTCTTTGTATGGAAATTGGAATTCATTGGAGAATTACTTATTATAGGAAAACGCGGTTATTGATCGTTATGATAGCTTATTCTTTTAACGCTCGCGATAATTAGATGGAGGAAACGTTGGGGTTTGCCTCGTGGAACATGTTATGTATAACAACATAACATCGGACCAATCAATATCAGTGGATTTTGATTAAGTAAGAAAAAAATAAAACACCTTAGTTACTTTCCCTACAGGACAATGCAAACTGTATAATAAAAAAAAATTGGACACCCCATCGTTTCGAAATCAATGACCCCACCATTCCAACCTCAATGATGAAATGATCGACGTTTCATAAAAATTAACCTTTTTAATTACATGTGATATTCAGTCTGACATTAGCCGAGATGGAAGAGTTTTGATTGATTGCGCGGTTGGCTCTTGGTGAAACATAGTAACAATGATAATAATTAAAACACTTGGTATTTGTTTCACAATATATTCAATATAGGCAATAATAGTTTATACATAACTCTCTTTGAGAATATCTTGAGATGTTATGTTAGAGAATATATTGATATAATATATATTGAGAATAAGAGAATATCTTGAATATATTGTGAAACAAATACCAAGTGTTTTAATTATTATCACCAGATGGAAGAGTTGAAACTGATATAAACCACTTGACACTGATAAACGGCATCATCCTCAAAGGACACGTTGCTTAGTCGCAAGTTGTAGGTTCCGTACCTTTGATCTACGATAATGGAGTAGCTAGGGAAACCATTGACGATCGAGAAGGGACCTGAAACTAATCAGAAATTGTGGAAATGTCGGGACGTCAGCAGTTTTTCCCCTAGGACTTTCAGGAATTTAGAGACCTCACTAGGATTCCCCGTAACATTTTCAGGAACACCTGGCTGTCACCAGGTTTCACCCAGGATTTTCAGGAATTTCGGGACGCCTCCTATAGAGCGTTCGATCGTTGATGATAGGGGTAAGTGTAGGGTTGATTGGGGTGAGATCTCAGGGTATTGGGATAGGTATGGAGTTGATATCCCTATAGTGTAGGATGAAGGGGTGGTTTCTCAGGATGTAACGGTAGGGTTGTAGGGTGAGTGGTGCAGTGGTAAATGTTGCAGTTGATAGTGATGAAAACTTAGCAGAGAAGAGGGCAATAGGGGTGGTGGAGGTAGCAGTGGGGTTGATGACAGTGGGTTTGTGGAATGGTGCAGAGGATTCAATTATACAGGATGTGGTCGATTCATGTATACAAGTCGATCGAGGCCAGGGGATATAGCAAAAGGACGTTGTGTAATATAGCGTCAGGAATTCGGGTATACAAGGGTGTGGTTGATGTTTACAAGATGACGGATAAAGGTTTAAAGATGACAGATGGGTAAAAATATGTAGATGAAAAGTATAGAAAATAGGAAACCGTAGAAAACTATTCACTATAATAATCGATGATGTATTAAAGAAAATATATTAAAAACAAATAACAAAACTACCAACAGGATCCCGAAATATGACATAAAGGACTAGAAGAGAATGCGTTTTCGCAGATGATCTAGTAATTTTTGCCGAAAAAAAATACAACGCAGTATGGAAATAAAGAATAATACCTCCTGGGAAAAGAAAATTAAATTTAAACATTGGAAAATCGAGAACTATGATAGTAGTCCTATTAATGTTTATTCACAAGAAGCTACTAGTCCAGCATCCTTATGAATTTCAAGAAAAAATTCGTGTAAATCTGGAAGTCAATCCACTGTTTAATGATATAACATCTTCTGAGTCTTGACATAGGACACGAGCCATTATTACTGAGATTACTGAGTACATAGATGAAACAAAAACAATACCAACAGAAGGACTTCAGAAACATCAACATTGGATGACTGATGGAACCCTGGCCTTAGTCGAAAAAAGACACACATTCACCACGAGAAATCCAGAAAGCCTGCCTGCAGGGAAGATTAGAATGATCACATCAAAAAACTTGTCGAGAACTCTAGCTACGTGCTAATTTAAACAACACCAAAGATCTCTATAAAACTGCGAATAAAACATACACCATGTGCATGTATAATATGCACAAGGCGAAAAAATAACAGAAATCGATGGCATTTTAACAGGATGGAAACAATATTGCAGCAAGTTCTTCCAAGATGGGTATAATCCTAGCATATCTAATTTGGCAACACAAGAACCTGATCTATTAATAACAGAAACAACAATTCTATACATACTTAAAAAAATTATAAAGCCCTAGGTTGGGTATTCCATTATTCTAGATAGAATCATTAGTCACCGCAGAACTAAATAAAGCTATGGGTGAAGTAGGAGTGGTAGGTGTTTGACAACATCTGCCAGAAAGTGTGGGGAACCGGACTGTGGCTAGAAGATTGGTCGATCTCAGCATTTACATAATAATCGAAAAAGCTAGAAACAGCATAAAATGGGAGGAATTGTGGCAAATTCTGCAGGAAATGGGAGTATCGGATAACCTGATTGATTTAATTTGTCATGTATAAAAAAAACAGCGGTGGAGATCAAACATCCGACGAGTTTTGAGTCAATAAAAGAACCAGCCATGGATGCATCATATCACCAATCCTATTTAGCATTTATGGTGAAAGACTGGTAGTACAGAGACGGATGGAGGGTTCTAGAAATAGTCCGGAAAGTACACGAATAGAAATGAGCTTCCATAGATCACGACTCTTCTGAAAGTAGAATCTAAAGAAAAATAAGACTAATCTGATCTGATTAAATTAAATATCAAACCATAGAGCACGAAATATATTTTGCTATCTGGTAGCGAATATCCATAAGAACCGCAGGAACGCTATTCAAATAAATGAAATGTTAGTGGAAGTAAATAGTCTATACTATGCAGTCAAATAATTGACTAAAATATCGGAAAAAACAAGAATTGAAACAAAATCAGGATATAAAACTAATCTTTATTGAGTACTAAAAGCGCTACAGTTGAATATAAAATAAAATACAAGCAACAGAAATCAAATATCTAAGAGCAATTACACGCATAATAAGAAAAGCCAAAATTAAAAGCTAGGATCCGCTGCAGGAGGAATTGAACAACAAAGATAAGATGAAAATTGCACACAAGCACCCAGAAATATGAATTGAAATCCTTGGTGTGGAATACTAAATTCAAATTTTTCACTAAAAACCAAAACACTTCTTTTTTAAATTTCTCTAAATATATCTAGCTAATATTGTGAGCATCATTAGATTGATCAGATTATCTCCTGATGATGGTTGACGAAACGCGCGACGATAAATTATGAAACAAGTGTTTTGATGTTTAGCGGCAAATCTATTTAAGTTTAGTCACTCAGGAAAATATTTAGAGACAGATCGTGGAAGGCATGGATAGCGTAACGGTAGAATGTTCATAAAGGGAAAAAACGAACAGACTGAAAAAGGGGAGGAATAATGGTAAAGCTGGGCAAGGTTTGGACATGAACAAAATGCGTACGTCTCAACAATTTTGGGTAAATGAAGCTTTATTGCTTATGTTTGTATGTATAGTGCGTTTCAAGATATATCGTTGACCGATTGACTGCAATAAACTCTTAACAACCCCTGTCGTAATGAAACCCGGCAAAGTTGCAAGAAACGTAAACAGGGCCGGCCTAATAACATAACAAAATATCAAATTAATTTTATATCTGGTTTAGTACTTTGGAAATATTTTAGTTTAGTTCGCATTATTTCCTTAACCAGTGCAGTTTCATAATATCGAACGTATTTTTTGTTATTCCAATCGTTTTAAAAATGTGACGTTCTTGGCAAGAGAATGATCATTGTACCTCCAATAGTGCTAATTTTAAAATAAAACTTTTATCGCCCGATGCTAAGCAAATTGTTAAAAATGTGTGTAGAAATGTGTTTCTTTATTGAATAGGGGGCTTAATGTAAATGCAGCTGCAGCAGAAACGTCTTCATTAACGAAAACTCCGTTGTCTACAGTTAAAGACATTGTGACGAAGCCAATTAAAGCCAAAAAATCCTTAGTGGTTCTGGTAAAAGCAAATGTGTTGACGAAAGCGACAAAGACTTTATTCGAAGCAAAATTTATGCCATGTATGAAGAGCAAACTGTGCCTACATTGCCTTTATTGCAACAGCGACTAAGAAAAGATGAAACCAACATTCTTTGCAGCAGAACTAGCTTCCGGGGAATGTTAACTCAAATAAGTTTTGCATATCGGACTATTATTAAAAAAACAAATATAATTAAAATATTAATCGTTCTTTTTTAGACTACCGTGACGACACCACAGCAGAATTTTTTGAAGATTGGTTTATAAATAGCCTTTTGCCCAATGTGCCTTATGGACAATGCTAGTTATCATAACCGTCAAAAAAATAAAGTTCCTAATACAAGTAACACTAAATTGGAAATTCAGAACTATATGTTAAAAAACGATATATATTTTGAAAATACATATGAAAAATGTGATCTTCTACAAATATTAAAGACATTTAATATTAAAACGGAATATGTATGCGATACCATTGCTGCCGATATGAGACATACGGTTTTTCCGCCTTCTCTCGTATTAACGGTATTTTTAATCCAATTGAGCATATGTGGCATCAGGTAAAATCCAATGTTAGAAGAGAAAACGTTTCTCCAACTCTAAGTGCAAGTGCTTCAACATGAATTAAAACGGTGGTAGATAGTATTCTCAAAGAAAGTTGGATAAATTCGATTATCCATGTTATTAAAATAGAAAATGCTTAGGTATCATTTATTAATAATATAGAGCCACTTATTATTAATGTAGATCAAAGTGACAGTGAGAGCGAAACCGAATTAAATGTATAATTAAATTTAAGTTATAATTTATATTGTACTAATAGATAAATTTATTTATTTATTTATGTATTTATTTTTATTGTACTAATAAATTCAAAATACACTAACCAATAAACAATGTTTTAGTCATACATAATAATAATAATAATAATAATAATAAAAGGCAGGGGGCGGTTAGTCTGCTTGGTGAGTGGCGCCACCACCTTCCCGAGCTGAGAGGAGTAAACCTCTGAAAAAAAAATCCCCAAGCTTAAGGTGGAAATCCATCGTGCCGAGGAGCTGAATGGCACAGGGTTAAAGTGTCTCTAACGACGTCTCCGGATACCAAGCGCCCTCCGGTAGTAAATAGCTTTCCCATGGTAAATCGGGGCTCTGCCTTGGGTGACCGTTTTTCCCTTGAACCCAAATATATTTATGGAGAATAAAACACATAATATTATACAAGGCGGTAGGGTTTTGCGGACAAGAACCCTTCGGAACCGTCGGGAGGATTTGTCCGGGGTTGGTGAATCTGGAGCGAGTGGCGGTTCCCAACTCTATGGCACCACAAGAATGGCAATGAAAGAGGCACTCGAACAACAATTAGATCATCTAAGTCTAGCAACACCAAAGACTTTATTTACTACAAAATCAACAGAGAGCGGAAATCAATAATGGAGTAGGAGATCAAAATACCCCGGTACTTGCTGGCTCGCCCCTAATAAGGAAGGCTGTCACTAGGACCGAACGCACTCCACGTATCAGATGGACACGCGAAATGAATATTGATGTAATGCGTGCCTATTACTACGTAAACCAGTGCGGAGATAATCCGCTCCCTGGATGGAGGCATGCACTCTACCAAGAATATAAAAAGAGGTTCCCTGAAACTCAGCTGTCGGAACAAAATTTAGCCGACCGTAAAAATGTAATTCTAAGGAAAAACTATCTAACCGAATCGGAATTAATGAACATCAAGAGAGAAATCGGTAATGAACTACATCAAAACATTACATATCAACAACATAAAGAAGATACTATAGACGTTCTTAACTCGAATACAGAGGAGAAACAAGTAGAACAAACTCAAAATGTATCACCAGAAGCATCATCGTCTAAAAATGAAGAATCAATCTCGCAACGTAACTTTTCTAACATACGAGAGAAGTTTTACAGCAATTTGGCCAGCTTTACTGGCTCAAACCCATTGAATAGACCAAAAATTCCAGTACTGCGTAATATTACAAAATCACGTATTACTCTAATGCAGATTAATAGAGTTTTGGAATCACATCTATCTGGGATGACAAATTTAAGCGATATACATCTTGCATTATATTGTGCAGCAGTGACTGCTATCGAAATTTCAGGTCAAAAGACTTACACCCATAATGCGGCTGGTCGTAGTATCCAGAAAAATACACCTGTCTGGAAAACGCGCCTTGAAAACAATATCAATGAGTTCCGGAGGAAAGTTGACATTATCTCAGAGTATCTTTCTGGTAATCAGTCAAATAAAGTAGCGAGAAAAGCAAAAATAATTGCCAATAAATCTGGCATTGACTTCGATGATTCAAACCTGATAGAAAAATTGTTGGATCTAAAAGATCGGTTTAGGCAAAAAGCTAAATCGAAAGGAGCCAGGCTAGCAAGATATAATGAACTAGAAAAGCGAAAACATCAAAATTCAGTATTTGCAAACAGCCAAAAGAAATTTTATAGACAACTCGAAGCAGAAGGTAACAGCAAGTCAGAACTTAAGAATTTCGATGTGTCTTCCTTTGCGGAATATTGGAGATCGGCTTGGAAAAAATCAGACGGCTACGAAAAATTGTTGGGTTAAAACCATTCAAGAACAGACAAATGCTCTCCCAGATATGGAGTCTAACGATTTCACAGAGATTGACATTTGCACTGCTGTCAGGAAGACTCACAACTGGAAGGCGCCTGGACCAGATGGATTGCATAACTTTTGGATTAAAAGCTTTACAGCCGCCTATCCCGTACTTGCAAATGCATTTAAAGAGGTTTTAATAAATCCAGACACTTTCCCTGACTTTCTAATGGAGGGCAATACATACCTACTGTTCAAAAAAGGGGAAGTTAAGCAACCCAATAACTACCAATCACATGTCTGTCAGTGTTATATAAACTGTTCACAGCCCTACTCAATGAAAAAATCTACCAACATTGTGATAAAAACAACATTTTTGAAGAACAGAAAGGATGTATAAGAGCAAGTATGGGCTGCAAGGAACAATTGACGATCGATGTTGTAGTTCTTGAGCAAGCGCGAAAAAGAAAACGCAACTTAAATATCTGCTATATAGACTACAAGAAAGCATTCGATAGTGTCCCTCACGATTGGCTGGTTGAGGTTCTGAATTTCTATAAAATTAGCCCCCAGATTATTAATTCTTTAAAGTGCCTGATGGGGAAGTGGAAAACGAATCTTTTTGTCGGCCAACAATGCATTACTGCTACAAATATCGAGAGGGGAATTTTTCAGGGAGATTCCCTTTCTCCAATTTGGTTCTGTTTAGCATTGAACCCTTTGTCCACACTACTCAACAACAGCAATATTGGATATAAACTTAACACGAGGAATCCAAGAAAGCTCTCTCATCTACTATATATGGATGACCTTAAATTATATGGAGAAACTAGAGAAAAATTAAACTCATTGATAAAAACGGTTGAAACATTCAGTAGGGATATCAGAATGTCATTCGGACTGGACAAATGCTCTACCATTAGTATACAGAAGGGAAAGGTTCAGAGTCAACATTCAACACTTTGTAACATACAACAACTAGCACCAGAAGAATCCTACAAATATTTAGGAATACCCCAAAAGCATAAACTTGATCATAACCAGTTAAAGGACTTTTCCACTCTATACCAAAAGAGGCTTACAAAACTTTTAAACACCAAACTGAACGGAGGAAACCTCATTAGAGCGATCAACGGTTGGGCGGTGCCAACTCTGACATATTCTTTTGGCATAGTTAAATGGTCAGAAACTGACCTTGATGAACTCGATAGGTTGACGCGCCGAACATTGACAAAGTTCCGATGCCTGCATCCAAACTCATCTACGAAAAGACTATACATCCCAAGAAAGTTGGGGGGTAGAGGCCTTGTAAACGTAAAAAATCTCTGTCTCAATCAAGAAAATAGAATGAGAAAACACTTCCTTGATTCAAACAGTACGTTAATGAAATTGGTTGCAAATGAGGATCGGGGTTTCACCCCACTGAACCTAAATAAACAAAATCGTATTGATAGCAGAACAACACTCACGGACTGTGTTCGAGAATGGAAAGGACAAACATTGCACGGAAGGTTTCCTAAGTCACTCGAAGATGACACCATTGACGAACAATTGTCTCTGAAGTGGCTGACCGATGGACTCTTGTACCCAGAAACAGAAGGTTTCGCGATATCTATTCAAGATAGGGTAACAAGAACAAAAAACTATGAAAAGCACATACTGCATTTGGACGTAGTTGATAAGTGCAGGAAATGCGGTACTTTGGGGGAAACAATTGAGCACCTTATTGGCGGTTACCCGGCCCTTGCTCCTAATGCTTATTTAGGACGGCATCATCAGCTGGCAAAAATTATACATCAACAAATTGAAAAAAAATACTCGCTATTAGAAAATGCACCTCCTCCATATTATAAGTACTCGCCTTCTCCTGTACTTGAATCATCCGATACCATTCTTTACTGGGACAGACCAATCACTACTGATCGAACGGTTGATTATAACAGGCCGGATATATTTATTTCTAATCAACAAAAAGGACAAGAGGGCTTTTATAATTGACATCGCAGTGCCACTATCTCGCAACATTAGAAAAACTGAGATAGAAAAATCCACAAAGTATGAAAATCTGGCATACGACTTCAAGAACCAGTGGAAACTGAGTAAGGTAGATGTAGTGCCCTTCGTTATATCAGCCGAAGGCCTGATAAGTAAGAGATTTTCAAAGAACCTCGAGAGCCTCGGGATCTCGAGATCGATTGCCATAGTGGGACAGCGTGCCGTGCTCTTGCAGACGTGTCACATTGTTCGTAAGATATTATGCTAGGGTGAGAGGAGCTGAATTGCTTTTTCATCTTGGCATTGGAATACCGGCCAGCATGAGCTGAGATTCTACAGTAAGGATGAGCAGAACAATAATAATAATAATATAAAAGTTTAATTCTAAGGAAAAACTATCTAACCGAATCGGAATTAATGAACATCAAGAAAGAAATCGATAATGAACTACATCGAAACATTGCAAATCAACAACATCAAGAAGATACTATAGGCGTTCTTAACTCGAACACAGAGGATCAACAAGTAGAACAAACTCGAAATGTATCGCTAGAAGCCTCATCGTCTGAAAATGAAGAATCAATCTGGCAATGTAAATTTTCTAACATACAAAAGAAGTTTTACAGCAATTCGGCCAGTTTTGCTGGCTCAAATCCATTGAATAGACCAAAAATTCCAGTACTGCGCAATATTGCAAAATCACGTATTACTCTAATGCAGATTAACAGAGTTTTGGAATCACATCTATCTGGGATGACAAATCTAAGCGATGTACATCTTGTATTATATTGTGCAGCAGTGACTGTCATCGAAATTTCAGGCCAAAAGACTTACACCCATAATGCGACCGGGCGTAGTATTCAAAAAAATACACCTGTCTGGAAAACGCGCCTTGAATACAATGTAATGATTTCCGGAGGAAAGTTGATATTATCTCAGAGTATCTTTGTGATAATCAGTCTACTAAAGTAGCGAGAAAAGCAAAAATAATTGCCAAGAAATCTGGCATTGACTTCGATGATTCAAACCTGATACAAAAATTGTTAGATCTAAAAGATCGGTTTAGGCAGAAAGCTTAAACGGAAGGGGGCCAGGTTAGCAAGATATAATGAACTAGAAAAGCGAAAACATCAAAATTCAGTATTTGCTAATAGTCAAAAAAATTCTATAGAGAACTCGAAGCAGATGGTAATAGCAAGTCAGAACTTAAGAATATGGATGTGTCTTCTTTTGCAGACTATTGGAGATCGGTTTGGAAAAAATCGGGTGACTACGAAAAATTGGCTCCTTGGGTTAGAATCATTCAAGAGAAGATAAATGCTCTCCCAGATATGGAGTGTAACAATTTCACAGCGATTGACATTTGCACTGTTATCAGGAATACTCACAACTGGAAGGCGTCTGGACCAGATGGATTGCATAACTTTTAGATTAAAACCTTTACAGCCGCTTATTCTGTACTTGCAATTTAAAGAAGTTTTATTAAACTCAGACACTTTTCCCAACTTTCTAATGGAGGGCAATACATAACTACTGTTCAAAAAAGGGGACGTTAAGCAACCCAATAACTACAGACCAATCACATGTCTGTCAGTATTGTATAAACTGTTCACAGCCCTTATACAATGAAAAAATCTATCAACATTGTGATAAAGAAACATTTTGAAGAAAAACAGAAAGGGTATATAAGAGCAAGTATGGGGTGCAAGGAACAATTGACCATCGATGCTGTAGTTCTTGAGCAAGCGCGAAAAAGAAACCGCAACTTAAGTATCTGCTACAACGGATAGGCTACAAGAAAGCATTTGATAGTGTCCCACACGATTGGTTGGTTGAAGTTCTGAATTTTTATAAAAGTAGCCTCCAGATTATTAATTCATTAACGGGCCTGATGAGGAAGTAGAAAACAAACCACCAGAAGAATCATACAAATATTTAGGAATACCTGAAAAGCAAAAACTTGATCACAACCAGTTAAAGAAGGACTTTTCAACTCTATACCAAAAGAGACTTACAAAGCTTTTAAACACCAAACTGAACAGTGAAAACCTCATTAGAGCGATCAACGGTTGGGCAGTACCAACTTTGACATATTCTTTAGGCACTGTTACAGGGTCAGAAACTGATAACATTAACATTAACAAAGTTCCGATACCTGCATCCAAACTCATCTACGAAAACACTATACATCCTAAGAAAGTTTGGGGGTAGAGGCCTTGTGAACGTAAACAATCTCTGTCTCAATCAAGAAAATAGGATTAGAAACACTTCATTGATTTAAACAGTGCGCTAATGAAATTGGTTGCAAATGAGGACCGGGGTTTCACCCCACTAAATTTAAATAAAGAAAACCGTATTGATAGCAGAACAACACTCACGGATTGCGTTCGAGAATAGAAAGGACAAACATTACATGGAAGGTTTCCTAAGTCACTCGAAGATGACTCCATTGATGAACAATTGTCTCTAAAGTGGCTGACCGATGAAGTGTTGTACTGAGAAACAGAACGTTTCGCAATATTTATTTAAGATAGGGTAACAAGAACAAAGAACTATGAAAGACATATACTGCACTTGGACGTAGTAGATAAATGCAGGAAACGCGGTACTCTGGGGGAAACAATTGAGCACCTTGTTGGTGGTTGTCCGGCCCTTACTCCTAATACGTATTTAGGATGGCAATAATCAGCTGGCAAAAATCATATATTAGCAAATTGCAGTAAAATACTCGCTATACTTGAATCATCCGATACCATTCTTTACTGGTGCAGACCAATCACTATTGATCGAACGGTTAATTGTAACAGGCCAGATATTATTCTAATCAACAAAAAGGAGTGAAGAGCTTTATAATTGACATCGCAGTGTCGCTCTCTCACAACATTAGAAAAACCGAGATGGAAAAATCCACAAAGTTTGAAAATCTGGCATACGACTTGAAGAACCAAAGGAAACTGAGTAAGGTAGATATAGGGTCCTTCGTAATATCCGCCGAAGGCCTGATAAGTAAGAGGTTTTCAAAGAACCTCGAGAGCCTGCGTATCTAAAAATCGATTATGGGGCCACAGTGGGACAAAGTGCCGTGCTCTTGCAGCCGTGTCACATTGTTCGTCAAATACTATGTTAGGGTGAGAGGAGCTGAATTGCTTTTCCATCTTGGCATTGGAATATCGACCAACATGAGCTGAAATTCTACAGCAAGGATCATAATTTAACAATATTTTATTTTTCCCAAAACTATTCAGAAGTTAAATCTGGCGCCTTTTAAGAAACTAGAATTTTTTATTGGGATTTATTAGGGCAATTAACATTTTCCCGAAGGACAACGAAATATCTTGAAACGGACTATACGCAATGCACATATTTAAAATGTATTTATTCAGTATTAGTAAGTTAGATAAGTTCCAAAGATATATACTTATACTAGAATAAGTTCCTAAGTATGATAATATGAGTACTTATAATGTTATTGGCATAACGTTCTACGTATAAAATTATTATACGTAACTACATAATTAAGAGTATACAAAATATATTTACCTAAAGGGATACCGTCCTTGGTCCAATATATTTCTCCACTTAAAAAGGCGACTTTACATTCCAAGATTACTTCTTCGCCTTCCTGCACTTTAACACCGTGAGATGCGACTTCAAAATAGTGTTCCAGAGCCATAGATATGTGGAAAAAAGTGAAATGAACACAACTGTAACAGAAGAAAACAAATGTTAATATTTTAATTTTTAGTGGACATTTCTATTTTCAATTAGATGCTCTTATAAGTTTTATACACATTAGGTTATTTTTGGGTTATTTAGAAATTTCAACTGTGTTTAAGTCTTCGTTATTAAAAACACATCAAAATAAGTAGTGTTGAAGATGAAGACACACAATTCAGTGGCACAAATTAAGTCAAAAGATGGACGTAAAAAGGTTTAGAATACAAACGATTGAAACTTATAAATGAATATAGTCAAGAAACATTATTTTGCTCTTTAACAACTGTTTAAGTAGAAATGAGTATATAAAAAAGATAAATTAGCTTCTGGTGTTTTCGCGGTGTCCATTACCCAGAAAAATTACACATTTATTCGTTTCGTATCTGAAATGGCCTTTCGTATTCTAAAATTAGAAATTACACTTTTAATTAGCTATATTAGATTATCTAAAAATAGAAGTTACACTTCTAATTACACTTTTATATAGCAAGGACCATTTTCAACATATGATTGGCTAGCTTGAGACATTTTGTTTAATGCATATTCACTCTACAGAGGGAGTCTTTACTAAGAAACAATCTATATATGTAGATTGGTTAACATGTTTATAAAGTGATATAGTACTAGCAATTTTAACCTGAAAACAAAACAAGATATTAGAATTATCTTCACTCTTACACTTATTCGCCAGACGTTTTGGCACATTGGCTCGTATGTAACTGCGAGAACTACACAATACGTCGGAAAAATAACGGAACTTTTTAAATAAAAAAATACCAATTACTTATTTTACCAAAATTATTTCTTTATATTCAAAATACATTTCTTCCATGTCCTTCATCACGGCTTGTGCAATACGGTCTTTCACAGCCAATTTGAGTTTTGGTAACAGAAAATAGTCACACGGAAATAAATCATGTGAATAAGGAAGATGTTAAAGCACACAGGCTTGTATTTTCTCCAAAAATTCATAACAGTGGCGTTCTGTGAGATGGTGAATTATCGCGCAACAGAAACCAATTTCCCGGCCCTCCAAATTCGGTCCTCACTTGACGGTTCTCTTTCACGAAAGTTCCATAAGTTCCAGATAATATTCACCAGTGACATTTTAACCCTATGAAATGAATATCCGTAGTATAATACTTTTAGAATCGTAAAAATAAATCAGTATTGTCTTCACTTGATATTTGTTTCACAATATATTCAAAATATTCTCTAACGTGTTTCGGCCTCACGGCAAACAGAGTTATATATAAACTAAAGTATCAAAGTGCTGTTAATGGAGGTTGTTTTTGTTTTGTCTCGTTAAATTTATGACACTCTCAATAATTGGGGTTTCTCCGGAGTCTAGCTGGGTGTTTGTTAGGTTTTTACCATCGTATATGGCTTTTTTAAATTTCGGAAATTTCCAAATAATATAACAGCCTGCTTTTACTGCTACTATGAATTAATTTGACAAAATTAATATATATGTATATGTATGTATATATATATATATATATATATATATATATATATATATATATATATATATATATATATATATATATATATACCGGCCACACTTTGCTGTGACTAAGTTATACGTTGAATTATATTGTAGTGAACTATTCAATACAGTCAAATCATTATTTATGAATAAAAACGAAAACGTTCCAACCGATGTAAAAATCCACAGGATTGAGATTTGACCCTTAGGTCATAATTTGGAAGCGATTGATAAAAATTTTCGTTCAGTTGATATTAAGCACAAATCAACATAAAATTTTGAATTTTATATTTATATTCATCTCATATTCAAGCATATTTTGTAATAAATTAGTAATTTACAACGTTCTTAGTTGATAACATATAACAATTAATTTTATAAATGAGGTAGGTAGCATAGGTTATTCATTATTTATAATAATCATATTTATCATTTTGAATTATAAAAATGTTCAGTTTTAATTTAATTCAGCGCTAATCATTGCAGAATATTCTTGATTAACCTGCCTCTTGCTAACACAAATAGATTCGATGGTTTTCCCATATGTAAGCATGCAACATATGCCCATGGGAAAAACATGGATTTTCCAAGTCTAAGTCGCAAATGGACATTGTTTGGCCTTGAGACTTATTTATGGCAATGACGAAATCTAAACGAATTGGAAACTGAATCCTTTTGAATGGTATCGCAGATTATGACGTTATCATTGGAATACGTGCCAACAGGACCACTTCTTCTTTAAACTTTCCAGTCAAAATGGTTGCTTCAAGAATATTTCCGGTTATCTTTTTGATGACCAAACGTGTACCATTGCATAATCGAAGTGGATTCAAATTACGCAGAATAATAATAGGTGAACCAATCTGCAACCGAAGATTATGTTTCACTTTCGTTTTCATCAACAACAGTGTCGATTGATTTAAAAGACATCAGATTACCTGGCAACAACTGTTGTATCTACATGTTAATTTCGTCAACATCAACATTTTTGGCTGCCAAAATAGTCCGATTACTGAGCCAGTTATGTATGTCCGGGAAGATACTTAATTTTTTGTCTGAACAGTGCAGAAATTGTTTGGCAATTTAATGCATTGCGTATTTGGTTGCAGTTCTATTCTACCGTTTCCAATATCTAGCATTTGTTCGGAAAATATTTGTGCCGATCGATCACTTTGCAATCGTACGCGAGTTATATTCCAGTAAACCCCGTTACATCAGCCGAGAGGATGTTCCACGTCATCTGCACCATCAGCAATATTTTTAGTATATATATTATTGTAAAAACAAATATATTTATATTCTATTATTCAGAGTCAAACTGTTAACATAGTTAAAAGTTTTGAATAAAGAATTTCAAGCCTTTGATGAACGATTTTTAAAAAGCTGTTTCTCCACTCCCGAAATTTAACTGGCGCAGTCGTGCGGATTATCAAGCCTAGTCAACAAGAATCGTGAAAATGTTTCCATTCCCGGAATTAAATTGGTAAGCCACAAGAACCAAAGAAAAGAAGCCGAATCGCCGAAGTCTCAACAGTTAAAACGGAGGACAAACATCGCCAAAGTTCCAACAACTGGTGGAGGACAACATCGCCAAGACCAGCCTAGACTAAGTTAGGATTAAGAAGCGAAACAAAGTAACAACAAAGAAACAACCCCCGCGAAAATCTGGTGGAAGACAACATCGCCAAGACCAGCCTAGACTAAGTTAGGATTAAGAAGCGAAACAAAGTAACAACAAAGAAACAACCCCCGCGAAAATCATCCAGTCATCATCCAGCGAAAATCATCCAGCCATCAACGCCACATCCATGAACATAGACGTACTCCTTATTTTACTGTAAGTTATATTTTATCATTATTATTGTAAAACGTTAAATTCATTTTCACTTACTGTATGTCTGATTCTAATTCTGATATTGAAATTGATAATATCATAAAACAATTCAAATTATGAAATCTAAGACCTAGAAAATCAGAAAAGGAAAGGTTCGAAAGGAATATTCAAGAAAGTTAAAAAATCGTTAATCAGATCGTAGACATGGCAACAAGTCAAAGTCAAACTCCAATTAATTACCAATTCCTAAGATTATATATCGATACTATTCCAAATTATGACGGAAGTCCACACACGCTAAATATTTTTATAGATACATGTCAAATCCTCATAACAAACTTTTATAGAGCAAATGACGATATCCATAAAAATTTCATTATGCGAGCAATAATTGGAAAATTAACTGGTAGAGCGTTATCTTTGATTGGTTCAAGAATTCATGAATTAAACTCGTGGGAACGGGTTTAATTGGGTGTTTATTAAATTTAACTTTTGGTGACCAAAGAAATCTAGATTGCCTTGTACAAGATTTAATTATATTAAAACCTAATAAATTTGAAACACTATATAATTTCGGTATGAGATGTCAAGATGCTAGATCTTTAATATTTTCCAAATTAAACATGTTAGGTTTAGAAATTAATGAACATTCGATTAAAGTAAAAAATTAGGAGGAATTAGCCCTAAAAACGTTTATTCGTGGTCTAACCGGACAATTACAAAATAACATAAGATTAAGAGATCCAGATACCTTAGAAAAAGCAATGAGCCTAGTCATAGAAGAAGAAAATTTTATGTATGGTCAAAACCAACAAAACACGCTGAATAACCAAAAATTTCAATTCAACCAAAGAATCGCCCCTAGAGTAACCAAAATGTTCAGATAAACAGACTTCCAAACTTCCCAGTAAATACATTCACCAAATAACTTACATTCACCAAATAACCCAACAAATAATTCACCACTGTTTGCAAGACAAAACCCTATGCCGACACAATTTAAACCCAATTTCCAAACACCATTTTGTCAAGCAAACATCTTCCAACAGTCTTCAAGACCAAATTTTCAACAACAGCCATATCGACCCAATTTTCAACAACAGCCATATCAACCCAAATTTCAGTCATACCTTCCTAGACCGATGTTCAATTTCCCAATAAATAATCCTCAAAGACAATCCCAATCGAATACTTTTAGACAAAGTAATTTAATTAAAAATCAAAATATCCAAAGACTAGAGCTGATGGATACAATATTAGGCAGAAATGCCACAATTCAACATAAAAAATTAAATCCCTTGTTTTTACAAAACATTAATCCAACAGAAAATTTAATAGAAGAAATCGGACAATACTATGACATTGAAAATGATTCGTCACACGAACCTGTTGACCCTTACTATCAACATTATGATGATAATAACATTCCTAACGTTGAACAGGAAAATAGCCCATTGTTTGACGAGTTTGACGACCAAGTTCAATGCAAAATGATCCAGATTCAGCATTAAATTTTCCAACGGCTCAACATTCGGACCAGACAACTTAATAAATATACATACACTTAATATAAAAATCTTACCTCATATACTTAACGCAAATTTTTTAATTGATACAGGTAGTTCAAAAAGTCTTATTTCACCCCATCTAGTCAACCAAACTGTTAAAGAACTATTAAATTTGCATAGTATTAAAATACATTTTACAACGCCTATGCATCACGCATCAAATAACATAGTTGAAAGATTACATTCAACACTAATAGAACATTTAAGGCTAGTTAAAGAAAGTTTCCCTCAAGAAAAAGATAATATTATGGAATACGCACTAATAGCATATAATAATACGATACACAGCGCAACCAATTTTACACCCTTCGAATTGACCTTTGGACATACTAATTCAAGAGACGCTAATGAAATATTTAATCTAAAGAAACTACAGTGACTATGCTAAAAAAACATAAAGAAAAACTCGAAAAGGTATATGAAAATGTAAAAGAAAAACTAAAATTACAAAAAGAAAAGATTGTATCTAAAACAAATAGTAAAGAGAATGAAAACTTAGAATTTAAAATGGGACAAACTGTTTTCAAGAAAAACCCTCCTACTAGATATAAATCGAAAAACAAATTTTTAATACCCTATGTAATTAATGAGATATTAGAAAGGAATAGAGTAGAAATCACTCTTAAAAGAAATCCTAATAAAAAAGAAACAATACATAACCAAGAATTAAGGAAACCAACTATTGTTGCACATGGACCAGAATCAACGGAGAACCTCGTTACCATCTAATGAAAGATAATCCCGGATTATTTCCCTTAAAATTAGGAAATTCTTTAAATAAGATTGATTCATGGAATGGAATTTCTTACAAATATTCGATATATCCACCCTAATTATTCAATACGAAAATATCAATTATCAAATTTTACGTATCACGAATGTCTTTGAAAATAAGATTGATATTTCACAAGCATATGTTAATAACTTTCATAATTCTTATTATCTAGCTCAGGAAATTCAAAGAAAGATTAATAATCAAGTCAAACAAATAAATCCCCTATTTAAAACAAGAGTTAAGAGAGGTCCGATAAATGGATTAGAAACCACAATCAAATCAATCACTGGAAATCTAGATCAAGAAGATGCATATAAATTCAATAAAGCAATTAAATCACTCTCAGAAAATCAACAAAAATTAAAAACAATTGCTAAATATCAAATATTAATTCTTGAAAAATTAATGAACACCTTTCAGAATAATATAAAAAACCTAAGTCAAAATCAATTCATTATTAAAAAACAAATCAACGAATTAGAAAAAATTCTCTATACAGTAGAACTACCTGACTACCTAAATATTACTTATTATCTTCTTATGCAAAATACGTTATCACAGGTAATAACGGAATTTCAAATCATCTATGATATCTTGGAACGAATTGAAATCGGTCTAGCCTTCGCGAAAATATATACTCTTCATAATTCTTTAGTTGAACCGGAAGAACTACTGATGAAAAAATTAAATAAAATTAATTCCACCCTTTTTAACAAATTCTAAATTACCTTTTCAACCTTACATTAAATAATCTATTGTATTTTGAAAAAATTATAAAAATAAAAAGTTACACTGAAGGTAACAAGATAATTTTCATTTTAGAAATACCGATTGTAGAAAATGAAAATTACAGCTACTATCATTTGTACCCATTTCCTGTAGATATTAACAAATCACTATACACTATAATTTCTGAATCAAAATACCTAATTATAAATGAAAACAATTTTGCATTTATCCAAAATAATTGTGAACAAATTATTTCCAACGAATTTAGTGTAGCGAAACTAATTCCCTGAGATTCACTAAAAATGATACCTGTGTAGGAACAAATAAATGGATAGTGATCAGCCCTACACTTAATGTAGCAAAACAAACTTGTGGAAAAAATACAGAAAATATTCAATTAGTAGGAAGTTATGTAATAGAATTAGATCTAGATTGTGAAATTAAAATAAACAATATTTTAATTAAATACTTATCTGATAAAAAATCAATATTTAAAAAAGTTAACCTTCCAAAAATTAATTTAAGTGAAATATCTAGTGGCACAATTAAAAAAGTAAAACCATTAAATCTAAATTCTGTAAATTTTGATAATATTGACTTAAAAAAAAGCATGATTAAAAACAATGTAGAAGACAACTATTCCATGTGTAATCAGTTATTCCCTATTTACTCGACTTCGACCATTTTGGGTGGTACCCCCTACATTGTCAAACCGTGATACTTGTAGTTGCATGATCCACGAAAACATGGACCTTCAACTTGCTGCTCCAAAGAAAGCAAATATACTTACAACAGTGAGTAATCATGTCTAGAGAGAACATGTTATAACTGTTGCTCCAAAACTTTAACTTATACAGAATTTGATAACTCAAAACCGATCTTAATAAAACAGTGGATGAATAAGAAACAGATCTGAAAACGAAGAAAGAACGATTTGTGATGAAGTGTAAAAAGGAAACACAGGAAATGTTACCTAGAAATGCCATTACAAAGCTTGAAAACGATATGGCTAAATTTTTCCGGCATTCTTTTAACATAGTACACCAGTATAATGCAATTAAGCAATTGAAAGAGTCTTTATCTGAAACCGATGCCATGGTACATATGGATTTTTCTAAAAATTTTTGTACTAAATACAACCAGGAAATCCGATCCTTCCATTTTGGAGGTTCGCGAGCCCAAATTTCATTACATACTGTTTTCGTTTATCTAAAAAACTTCGTTGTTTCACACTGCACTATCTCATCTAATTTGTCTCACAACGCTGGAGCAATTTGGGCCCATCTGAAACCTGTACTGGCATCACTGCCATTAATTATTGAAAACGTTAACTTTCTCAGTGATGGTCCTGTAGCGCAATACAGGAAGAAATCTATGTTTTATATATTAGGCTGTAAACTGCAAGACATGCTCCCTAAAATTATAAAATATACCTGGAACTTAGAAGGAAGGACTTAGGAAGCTGGACATGGGAAGGGGGCACCCGATGGTGTAGGAGCCACTTGTAAACGAACAGCAGATCAAGTGATTGCTGCAGGTGGAGATATAACTAATTTGAATGAGTTTGCTACTGTCATTCGTGAAAGATGTCCAGGTATAAAGGTGGATGTGATCGAAGGGTGTGAAATTGAGCAGATGAACACCATCATTAATGATAAGGCGTCTGAAATGGTCGCTTTTAAGGGGACACTATCGGTGCATCAGGTGACTGGCATAGCTTATATTCCTAATCTTACAATGAAGTCACTAAGTTGTTTCTGCAATCCTGATGGATGTGATTATTATAAGCTAGGATCTATTAAGTATCAAACAGAATTATGTGCTAACAATAGTATAGGTCTAAATACTTCTACCGTATTCTCAGATTCTGAATATGATATACCACTATCTACATACGTTAGAGACAATGATGATAGCTCTAAGTTAAACAACGATTTATCGGCACCAGGAGTTAGTGGTTATTCGCAGCCTCAAAGTTGTTATAGTATTGGTGATTATGTTTAAGTCAAATATGTCACAAAGAAAACAAAATATTATTACGCGGTGATCTGCTCTTCGGTTGATGATGAAGACATTGAATTGAGAGTGACTTTCCTCAAGACTTGTAACCAGAATGGCACTCTGTTTAAATTGGAGGAAAGAGATGTGTCAGATGTTCCGGTTGACCAAATAATAAAAAAACTACCCGTACCAAACCTTATTACAAAAGGGAATAGAGTTTTTTATCAATTTAAGGAAAAAATTGATGTTTTCGAAAATTAATATTTTTATTGTTGCATAATTTTTTGTTGCATTAATTTTTTATCTCATTTTATTTTAATTATTACTATTTCTTGTTGAAGCCTTTAAGGCAAAGTTAATTATATTTACTTGATTTATAAGATCCATATATAAAAATGTCAAAAGGCTGTTATGAAGACTGAGATAGTTGATTTTCATAGTATTACATTGTAATTGTTATTAATTTCATGTTAATTAGTACTTTTAAGGTAAATATTTTTAGATTTTTGTTTCTAATGCTTATTGATTACTTAGAAAATGTATACTGTTAAGTAAAACTAACTCAAAGTGGTACAAGTGAAGTGAGAATAACGTTACGTTAAATGTCAAAAGACTGTTTTGAAGACTGAGATAGTATTTTCTACAGTATTATGTATTAATAATTATTTTTAATTCTTACTAAGTGATTTTAATATTTAAAAGACATATACCATTATTAAAAACTAAGAGATTTGTACAAAGTTTTATTAAATTCCATTATAAATCTTATGAAGTTGTGTATTTTATCAGTTCTATGTCACTCTCGTCAGTCCCCTGGCAATGAAATTCTCAAATTTTGAAATATCTCATAATCTACTTAAAAAAGTGACTAGCCCGATTTGAAACAATATATTCATTACATTAACTATCTCAAACACCTGAATTTGTAGAATTTTAATTTAATAACTCTAATAACCAAAATATCCTCAAAAGTTACCCAACTTTTGTATAATCACCCATATGTAACCGATTTAAATTTATGGAACATTGTAATTTAAAATATTAAAAAATATAAAGACAAATGTAAATGTTAAAAAGCAGAAATACACGAGGAAATGGAAGAAAATTCCGACATTAACCCCAGAATTTTCCACTAAGGGCGGAAGAGTTATATTCCAATAAACCCCGTTGCATTAGCCGAGAAGATGTTCCACGTCATCTGCACCATCAGTAATATTTTTAGCATATATATTATTGTAAAAACAAATATCTTTATATTCTATTATTCAGAGTCAAACTGTTAACATAGTTAAAAGTTTTGAATAAAGAATTTCAAGCTTTTGATAAACGATTTTTAAAAAGCTGTTTCTTCACTCCCGAAATTTAACTCGCGCATGTTTATGGTCAATCAAAGTGTTTTGATACTTCGCCATAAGAACGATTGTTTTAAACATGCGTTAATCTTATCGGCAAAAGTAGAGCGAGGAATGACCGGTAAGGTCTGTCGGAAATCACCAGACAGTAGTAGGACAGCATCACTGAAAAGCGTATAGTTGCCGTTCAAATCTTGCATAGTTCTGTGTAATGCTTCGAATGAATGTTTGTGAGCTATTGAGCACTCATCTCAGATTATGATTGAACTTTTTCACAACACTGGCTGCAGTTAATTGCTGCAGCACTGGCTGCAGCAATAGCTGTATTTCGCTCTTTTTATGTTATATATTGCGTTTGGTTTGTTATGAATGTCTAATGGCAGCTTGAATGCTGAATGTGCTGTTCGCCCGCCATTTAGCAAATTGGCAGCAATACCTGACGATGCTACTGCCAATACGACTTTCTGTTGCGACCGTATCTTGACAATATCATAATGATTAAGTGGAAAAATTTGAAATTAAAATATATAAGTCCTCGTTCAACACTAACGCTTCATTATACATCTCTGGTGTTTAATCTATGTTTGGGCATTGGTATGTTTGTCTAATTCGGTGCAATATGTCTTCAGTCATACAACTCTTGTATTTTTCCTAGAAAGTCGATGCTTGTGGTGGATAACATGTCGTCAAAATAATTGCAAACAGTTGACGAATGTTATTCGGCGTATAAACCTAAATTTAATTATACACTAAATTTGTATTACCTTATTATTATTTTAAATAAATATTATTATCCTTTACACAAAACAATGATAATAAAATTGAGTATTACTTACATTTTCAATAAAAAAAAAATAAAAGACGAAATCAAAATTATGTATTCATGTCTATGCGTTATTATTTCTTAGTTAAAAATAATAAGAAACAAAATGATACAGAGAACAATTGAAATTAAATGAAAAAATAATGCACTAAAAATTGAAAAAACAAGTTTTTATCGTAAGTAAATTTTGAACACAGGTGTGACGTGAAATGAATTGTAGCATAAATGAAAATGTTTGGACTCTTAACACAGCTATTGGATACCTACCCAACTCGGACACTAAAGAGTTAAAGCGTTATGTCGATAAACTAACTTACACCGCCCTCTGTTAGAAACTTATGGAACTCACAGATAATTATAACCCTTTATCATATAATAAACAAATAATTTGCAATAAAAAAATATTGCGACTATAAATTGAGATAAAAAATATCCTATATAGATAAAAAATATCTCTCAAGTTGGACCAAACTGCACACAGTGTGGAAAATTTACATATATATATATATATATATATATATATATATATATATATATATATATATATATATATATATATATATATATATCTATATATATATATATATATATATATATATATATATATATATATATATATATATATATATATATATATATATATATATATATATAGTATCACACATATTTCATTTTATTTCGTATACTCCAGATTTGTCACAAAATGTTGCTCTTTCTTTATTATTATTTAGCATCGATGCAAGATTATTCTTATTAATAGAGATAATAATAATGTTTTCTTTCTTTAAATGATTTGTGATTCTAGAACTTAATTTATGAATATAGTTGATGGCATACCATTTTTTAGATTCTTTTTCGGGTGTTGCTGCATAAAAATGTTTGATGTTTTTTTCTTAACCTTGATTTTTATCATTTTATCTATAATGCTGGGTTGATATCCATTATTATTTGCGATGTTTTTGACTATTATTAAGTTCTTTTTCACAGCTGCATTTTTTAAGTGGAATCGTTAGAAATCTGTGGGTCATACTATGAAAAATTGATGTTTTTGAGTGATTGAATGGTCAAATTACTCATGGAAATGACGTTCCATGAGTGATTTGAACATGTGTGAAAAGTTGTATCGGTATACGTGAATTTTGTAAATATTTCAAATTCTAATTTATTCGGTGTTCTTATTATTATTAAACAAATTATTTAAAACAAGGTTAAGAGAAACAATTTCAAACATTTTTTGTGCAGTTACACCCAAAAATGATTCTAAAAAATGGCATACTATAAACTATATTCATAAATTAAGTTCCAAAATCACATTTATTTAATCATTTAAAGAAAGCCAACATTAATATTATCTCTGTTAATAAGAATAATCTTGTATCGATGCTAAATAATAACAAAGCAAGAGCAGCATTTTGTGACAAATCTGGAGTATTAAAAACATAACACACTACAAACATAACAAACAACAAACAACAAATATAACAAAGGAAGACGGGTTTTGCCGAACATTGTACAGAACAGAACCATTTTTTGAACACAAATTATGTCAAATTAACACATAGTTGCAATAAAAGTAACCTGTTAAATTATTTGGAAACTTCCGAAATTAAAAAAGCCATATACGTTGCTTGCGCTTGGTAAATAGATGTTTTTCCATGTTAGACATCGGTCTAAATGTATGCAGATATATTTTCGACTTGTGGAAGCTGATAGTTATTAATTCTCACAGGGGAGCATGTCTCTCTACGAAATGTAAATGTCACATGCATGGATTTGGTTTTATTCACTTTGATGCGCTATGTTTTTAGCCATTGTTATATTTTGTTTAGGTTCGCTTGAAGGCTTCTTGAAGCTGATGTTAAATCAGTGGGGGATGCCAGGATAGCAGTGTCATCAGCATATGTTGCCTCTGTAATGGTTCTTGTTTTCGGAAGGTCCGCTGTGTATAAGAGGTATGGTATCGGCCCAAGCACGCTTCCTTGAGGAATGCCTGAGTGGATTGGACTTAAGTCGGTGTATTCACTGCCTTGCTTCACTAGGAACTGTTAGGTATGATTTAAGCAACTGATAGTGGAGATGAGGAAGGTGCTTTTTTTAGCTTAATTTGTAATCCAGTATGCCACACCTTTTTAAAAGCCTGAGATATATCAAGGAAAGCTGCAGAACAGTATCTTTTGGCATTTAGATCTTTATTAATTTGGTTCACTAGTCTATGTACTTGCTCTATTGTTTCATGTTTATTTCGGAAGCCAAACTGATGATTCGGGATTATTTTCCTGTCTCCTATTATTATGTTGAGCCTCTTGACAAACAACTTCTCGAAGACTTTATAAATCATTGGCAGCAAGCTAATGGGTCTGTAGGAAGAGACATCTTCTCGTTTTTTGAAGGGAAGGGTTTGAATACGCTTTCTAGGTGTTTCGAAAAAGCTCTGACTTTTTCTTTGTTATTTCTAGCCCAGGTATTGTCCTCATTTTTAATTGGATGATTGAGTTGTTGATATCTTTTTAGCCTTCTTTTGGCTTTCGAGAGTGAGTACTCCGTGGTTTATGTTGGGGAAGATTCTTGGATGCCTTGATTCTGTTCTTTCTGTATTAAGTCTTTCAGTCCCTTTGTAGCTTTATTTAATTTTGTTTTGTTTTCCGTCGTTCTGGTTTGTTGCCATTGCTTTCGTAGTTGTTGTTTTTGTACAATTTTTTCTTTGACTGAGGGAGGAAATTAGATTTTTCCCTTTTGTATACTCTTTATTAAGGATTCCACCGCTATTTCTATGTCCAGTTCAGTTTTTAATGGTTGATCTAATGAGATTAGGCAGCCTAATTTTTCCTTGAATCCATCCCAATCTGTTTTATTGTTGTACAGGGAGGGTTGTTTTTCTTTGTTCAATATCTGTGAATGAACAGATAGCATTACTAGTGGTCTGATGACAAGTCAAAGCAGGTTTCGGCCTTTCATTTCTTAATGTCAATTCCTTTTGTAATAGAGAAGTCTATTGCTTCTGGAGTTTTGTTTCTGTCTGATGGCCAGTATGTTGGTTGGCCAGTAGCTAGTTGTTGTAAATTATTGGCTTTCATTACTTTAAGTAGTTCTCTACCTTTTGGATTTGTCAATCTTGATCCCAAAGTTGGATGTTTTGCGTTGTAGTCTCCGCCTTTAAAATGCCCTTTTTTGTTGAAGTGTTTAGGTGGGCAGTAGATGGCCGACATAGTTATTGGTCCATGCTCTTCTTCAATAGTTATGCTAGCCGCTTGTAGTTAGTCTTTATCGAACTTTTCTGTTTCATGATGTTTTATATTTTCTCGTATAATAATGACAGTTACTTCATGTGCTCTGTCGCTTGTATGTTTTGTGTGGTGCAGATTATATTTAGAAATTCGCAGGTAGTGTTTGTCTGTAAAATGTGCCTCAAAGATCATTATGATGTCTCTGTTTCGGTTATATAAGAACGTTTTTAGTTTTTGGCATGTTGCTGAAGACCATTGGCATTCCAGATAGCTATTTTATTTTTTTGATGTTCTGTCATTAAGATAATTTGCTGACGACGGTGCTAACTAAGTTGAGCATTGTACTCATTTGTTCCATGAGCTCACTCATCATTTCTTCGAGTTTGCTCATGTTGTCGACAGGTTGATTGATTATTGGTATTGCTTACTTATTATTTGAGTACTGTTATTGTTGACTGTTGGTGCATATGACATTCCAGGCTGTATATGTTGAGTTGATGTAGTAAGCTGTGTGTGTGTCTGTGGGTTTCTTTTTTATCTTAATGCGGGGTATAACTTTTGTAGCAGTTGTGTGTGCACTTGGCTTCCTTTGTGATAGGTTTTAGTATGACCATAAGCCTGGCATCTGGTATACTGAGGGACTATTCTTTTAGTGTGTCGTGGTTCACATTTAATGAGACTGTTTCCCACTGTCTAATATACATATATATATATATATATATATATATATATATATATATATATATATATATATATACATATATATATATATATATATATATATATATATATATATATATATATATATATATATATATATATATATATATATATATATATATATATATATATATGTGTGTATGTGTGTATGTGTGTTAGACTGTTTGTCCGGGAGTACATCCGATCGTTTGTGTCCCGTTTGTTGGGAACGTGCAGACCTTTCGCCAAGGTCACACTTGGCATTCTCAATGACTATTGTGTGTTGTAGCGAATTTCTGTAATCAAATCATTTTCAAAAAAAAAATAAAAAAAATCAGTTAATTTTTGCAATAAATCTGAAAACATTTAATATTTCCGAAACAGTTGAAGATAAGTCTAGTATATTTTACATGAAACATGTCTAGAATTTCCTGAAGAATCCAAAAATTAAATAATATACAGGGTGTTGTATTTAAAATAAGAAAGTTGGTATTGGCCACTGTTACATGACACAACCTGTATAAAAAAAATTTGTTGAAAAAATGCGCATCTAAATATACCAATCGACGTGTTCGAGCGTTTTTTCGAACACGCCCCCATTTATTTATTAATCAAGTGTTAGAACGAACACCATTGTATAATTGCCTAGTCTGTAGTGTATAGTGTCATTAGATAAAGAGTAAAATATAGTACATTGTGAAACCTTAGTTAATTTCCTTAATTAATAAATAAAGTTTTTTTTAAAATATTTTTGCCCGCGCAAAAATATAATTGGCGCTGCAAACAGGATTGTGCAACACGTCGGTTCAACGAAAATATCTTGGTGCGAACCAGTATTCATCTCCGAACTAAAGGCTTGCTTCAGCAATCTAGTTGCGACGATCCAGACCTTCACAAACTTCATAGGAGCAGAAGAAATCATTATATGATCCTCTTCTTCCTGTAAGTGCCTTTGCTATCATTTACCTTTATTTTTGACTGAGCTATCATATTCTGAAACAGCTAGTGCTTTACAATTTCGTCACTGATACTAAAAATACGGAATCGTAACTAAGACGTAATTAGGAACTTCAAATACTTTTTCAGTTGTTCTTATGTATTAGTGCATTTTTATTGTTTTCCGCTTTTCTATTTTATTTACCACTGTACTTTATTACATTGCTTTATGAACAATTTACATTGCTCTACAAAAATTAAGAGACAACAAAAGTTTATCAGAGTTACCCCTTACGAGAAGATTACAGAAGAAACTTTCTTTGACAATGAAGATATATTACCGATCAATATAAATAACATTACAGATAGTGAACTGATAAATCTGGTTGGAACCTTACCCAAATTTACAGACAAAAGAAATTTATCCACATTTATTAATAGTGTCGAGACTTTATTTAGCTTCCTATCTGGAAAAACTTTGACAGAAACTCAAGCATTTCTGCTATCTGCCAATATTTTATCAAAAATTGAAGGAGAACCAAGGAATTATTTGAATTTTGAAAATAAATTCCTGTGGACGGACGTAAAACCATGTCTACTTAAAAAATATGGAGATACAAGATCAGAAACTATCCTAGTAACACAACTAACGACTACGGTACAAAGAACAAATGAAAACTATCAGGATTATTTCCAAAGAATTAACGTCGCTTTGAACGATCTGCTTCAAAATATAACTCTTCACTCAAGTAATGAAGTAAAGACATTTAAAATACCATATTTCAGAAATATTGCACTTCAAACATTTTGCACAGGAGTTAATAATCCGTATTGTGAACACCTGTCACATTTCAACTGCACAACACTCGATGAAGCTTATCAGAAATGCATTGAATATGATAATTACAAACAACAAGTAAATTGTATGAAATATTTAAGGAAGCCTGTTGTCCCTCAAATGAGACCGGTCAAGGAGATATAAATAAACCCTTGCAACCTCGACAGCAACCCCCAAAGTTTCCACTGAATCAGAATAAAACCACAAATAATCAACCGACACCAATGTCTGGAGTGTCAACGGTAAGATCAAAAGGAAAGCCCATGAGTATGTCCACTTATCATAAAGTTCCGAACCAAAACTTAGAAGCTGAGGATGATTATGATGAAGAAGACGAACAATGAAATGAATATATAGAAGACGAAAATTTTATGAGTCAAGCCTCGGAGGAAAAACCACCCTCTGGTTGCAATTAAACACTCACAACCTCTTGACCTTACCATACTTCTACTTGCCTAAGACCCACTTGAAAGTTTTAATAGACAGTGGAGGTTCAAACACTATCTTAACACCAAAAGCTGTTGAATACTTCAACCCAAAAAATCACAGATGTTTAATAGAAATACTTTCCACGCTATATTTAGGAATAAAAAAGAAATTACATGCACGTATTAACTGACATGAGACTGGCATGAGAACTTTGATATTTTATTTGGAGCTACCGATTTAGAAAGTTTAAAGACAATTATTGACTTCGATAATAATCAATTAATAATAAAACAATACAATGTAGATATTCCCTTTAAAACTAAATATCGACCGTCTAGGATCAGGATTAATAGACCAGATGAAGACGTACTTATCCAAACATTTCAAATAAATAACCATATCGTACCCGAAGGAATTTACCATGTTTCAAATAGATACATCGAAACAAATGATTTGGAACCTGGACAAGTTCATGACATTATACCACTGAAAGTTCACTCTTTGAATGGTTTCGAAATTACAACCCAGATTCCATGCAAAGCACAGAAAATTGATGTAACAAACTTGATCAGAACTAATCACCTGAATAAGGAAGAAAAAGAACACATATTAAACCTCTGTTCACAATTTAAAAACATCTTTTTCTCCGAACACAGTGATCTGACCTTTACCTCATCCCATGGTCACATGACACCCATGGTCAATGAAATCTGAGATAACCAATCAAATAAATAAGTTATTGGAAAAAAAAGTTATCCGACCATCGGAGTACACATATTCAGCCCAAGTATGGATTGTTCCCAAAAAAAAACGGACGCCTCGGGACAAAAGAAGTATAGAATGGTAATAGATTACCGCAAGCTGAATGCAAAGACGATTGAGGACAAGTACCCACTGCCTCGTCTTGATAACATCCTAGATAATCTAGGTAGATCAACTTACTTTACCACCCTAGATCTGGCACAGGGATTTCACCAAATAGAAGTCGACGAAACATCAATACCGAAGACCGCATTTACCGTACCTCAAGGACACTTCGATTATATCAGAATGCCCTTTGGCTTGAAAAACGCTCCGGCCATGTTCCAGCGGATGATGGACACGGTATTAAGAGAACATCTATACAAACATTGTTTTGTATACATGGATGATGTTATTGTATTTTCAAGATCCTTACAAGATCATCTTATTCATTTGAAGAAGATTTTCCAAAAATTTAGAGATGTGAATTTAAAAATTCAGCTAACAAAAAGCGAATTTCTGACAAAGGAAGTTACTTTTTTAGGACATGTTGTCACACCAATACAACCAAACCCAATTAAAATTGAGACAATTAAGAAGCTCAAGATACCCAAAACAGTCAAGGAAATCAAAAGCTTCTTAGGCCTAATAGGATTTTATCGGAGGTTCATTTCAAATTTTGTGAAGATAACGGCACCGTTCACCCGATGTACTCGCAAAGGAACAAAAATCAACACAGAAAATGAAGATTACATAAGGTGTTTTCACCAATATATATATATATATATATATATATATATATATATATATATATATATATATATATATATATATATTGGTGAAAACACATATACATATATATATATATATATATATATATATATATATATATATATATATATATATATATATATATATATACATATATACATATTTGGGGTTGACCATTCACAACAAAATCAGCGGCCTCCCTATCCGTTTTTAGAGACGTTTTTTGTGATATTTTCATTTTTCGTTCATTAATTTTATGTCCAGCCACATCTCGTCGATCTTCAGTTATAAATTAGTGAAGTTAAGCGACGCAGATCGTGATTGAATTTGAATGAGTCGAAGAAGAAAATAGGTAAAAATCTAAAAAACTCCTGACGCTAAGCGGTACAAGGAAATGGAGTTACAAAAAAAAATGGTGCGCACCATAGACCTTACTTAGTTGCGTGACCGGGAGCGATCCTCACCCATCCCTTATATTGGAGGGATTGACTACCGTCAGAAAATAAACAATTTGCTATTAGATCTGATTTATTATTGATGATTTTATTTATTTTAATTGATCCTATTTGATTACTTTTAAGTTATCTTTACTTGTTAAATATTGTTTGAATAGACTTAGTAGCATCTAATTTATAAGTACACCGAATAGAGACGAGCTAGTATAAGTTAGAGGAACTTGATCAGTTTTTTTTTGATTTTCCACGGTAAGGTTTGGTGAATCACAGTCCCTAAACATTTCTGTATTTTTTTTTAGTTTTATTCTTGCTATCTTTTGATGTATTTTGTGTTTTTTTTTTAGTGTGCTTATATGTATTAAAGTATAAAATCAAGTCAATATTTTTTTTAAGATAGACCCTTTCCCGGTTCAAGGATTTTCTATAACACAAGATATATTAACAAACTGGGTGGTGCTCTTTTGATGCCCAGCTTCATCCTATCCTTCTCCCCGGTGCTCCCGGCGAACAGCTGCCATCGCTCTAGCCAATATTGTTTTAATTGTTTACACAGAGAAAAATAATTGGTTACAAGCAACCAACCAACGTTCAAATTAAACTAAAATATATATATATATATATATATATATATATATATATATATATATATATATATATATATATTTTTTTTTATTTAAATAAAAAAAACTCTTTGTTGAAAGACTATAACAAAAATTAAAATATTTCAAATTAACATGTTTAAACTAAAATAAAAAGAAATATGTCAGTAATACTAAAAACAAAGAAAAAAAGCATTCGACATTAAACAAATTGGAATATAAAGTAGCCATCTTCATTTATACCTTTTACAGAAAAACAAGATAAGAAAAAAATTAATTCTTTAACCTCTCGGGCATAAAAAAACAAAATAAATATTTTCATAGCAGCTCTTCTGCAGTAATATATAGTTCATTTAAGATGGCTAACTTCTGTTAATAGCAGAAAATAAGACAGGATATGTATCTATTGTACATCCATTTCAGTAACTTGAACGTTTTGGTGAAAAATTTTTTTAGCTTCACACAAAACATGAATCAGTCTAATGCAGTATAAAGAGTTACAGCTCATATTATTTTAAAATCACCTATTTAAAGAAAACTCTATTTAAATAAACAAGTCGAAAAATATTGTTGTTAATTTTGTAGCCATCTTCGTGTTGCCGTTCATTAAGATTACGTAAACAATTAAGAGAGTGTCAAAAAAGTATCACCCTCTGGGTCTATTTTTGGTTCACTGCTGATAGATACCCTTTCATGAGAATTGTTGTCTCCACTGTAAAAATAAAATACGTACGTCAGAACGTCAAACTTCTTAATATACCTTACGGTTGTGAATATTCAAAGAAACTCCCTTCATCTGGATAATCATGTCGCGCTTTGGCTTGTTCCCGTTTATGAACGGCATGTTTCTCACCTCGGATCCTTTTAACAATACAGAATATGATCAAGAAAACAAGCAGGAAAACAGTGGCTAGCATCATTCCAATAAACCACTCTGCTGTTACTATTGCTTCTATTGCTTCTATTGCTGTAACACCATTAGTGTATATTTCTTGTGGTTCGCTATCAGTTTCATACTCCCCATCAACTGAAACAACTACAAATTCGTATGATTCCTCTGTTTCCAATACCGGAACTATAACAAAAAAAAAAAGAATTAACATTAGGTCTCTTGGAATAACATCAATTACCATCCTGGAAATCTTCCTTTTTTTCTGGTGGAGTATGTAAATATTGTGCTTCCCCATATTTCTTGTATTTAACATAAAAATGGGAACCAGGGGTTCCACCAGCTATCCAATGTACCCGCACTGAACCATTTTTGCCGTTTCTAATTGGTTTCCACTTAAATGTAGGTGGATCTGGTTTGTGCCCTCTAGACTTAGTGTTTGCTTCAATGCAATGCATTTTGGATTCTCCGGCCCGACTTCTAGCACTAATACAAATACGATATTTTATGGCAGGATTTAATGCTGAAACAAGGAGATATTACTTTGTGCAGTTGTCACTTACTGACACTGCTGCACACAAGGCTTCAAGATTTATTGAAAAATTAATTGAATTTCGTTCAGTTCCTTCTTATTGACGACCGATTTTATTATTCTAGATGTCCCCAAAAATGTTTTGATGGTTTGTCTGAAGATAATATGGATGGCTTGATTGAACGAATAAGTTCCTTTGAAACGAAAAATGCACAAGATATCTATCTTCAAATTATGATCGAGTTATTTATACCTAAAGACACCTCACAGCGGATCAACGGTCTAGCAAAGACAAAACCTAAAACTGCTTCGTGCAAATATTATGTCGAAACTCGTACTGAAAATAAAAAAGTATGTACATCTGCTTTTGTAAGTTTGTATGGAATAACTGTTAAGAGATGCAGACGTCTGATTGAATTAAAAAACTACAATAACATATAACAAGATCTTAAAGGTTGGTTCAAGAAGCAATGTTATTACTGGTGAACATTGCATTGAAATTCACAATTTTATAGTCTCTTGACAAGAAATTCATTATTCGATCCACTTTAAGAAACAGTATTTGTCTTCTTCATTAATATTAAAAATACATGAAACGTTTCTAAACAGAAATCCTGAGTTGACAGGTATAATTTATTATCAGTTCTTTCGGTAATATTTTAATTTGAATTTTGATTTATCATTTGGTAGACCACAAATCGATGTTTGCAGTAAGTGTAAAAAATTAAATGATAAAATTAAAGATCTCCATTTAAATGACGGTGCTAAAAGTACAGCAACTGCAGAATTAATAATAAACAAGCGAGGTGCTAGCAAATTTTATAAGAAGAAAAGTTAAAGAAATTAAAGAAAAATGTACCAATAATGAAACAGTTTTAGGTTTATCCTTCGACTATATACAAAATTTGCTTTTACCCACATTACCTGTACAAGAAATTTTTTATGATAGACAGCTCTGGGTCTACGAATTCTGCATTCATAATATAAAGACTGGAAAATGGACATTTTATTCTTATCATGAAGGACAAGCATTGAAAGGTCCCAATGAAATATCAACGTTCTTAAACGATTACGTCAATAAGTTTATTTCACCTTCAATAACAGAGCTTCATCTTTTTGTGATGGCTCTTCTGGACAGGACCGTACCGTTATATGATTTTTGATGGCATTATGTGGGCAAAGAAATATGATGATCCATATATATTTTCCATTACGCGGCCACTCTTTTAATGATTCTGATAAAAAAGGTAAATTAGACGTGAAGACCCTGTGTTCATCTATCAACAATATATTGATTTTATAATACAGTCCAGTAACACCGAGAAATTTAACGTTGAAAAGTATATACCGAAGACATTATTGATTTCAAGGAATGGGCTAAACTAAATTTTAAAGCTAAACCTTTATCAGTAAGAATTTACGGAAAAGATGTACCTAAAAATGAAAAGTTACTTTTCAAGTATCAAATTATTATGAGTTTGTAATTGATCCAAGAACACCTGGTCAAGTAATCGCAAAAAAATCTTTCTTTTTAAAGTGAAAGGTACTTGTAGTAACTTACCAAGTCAAGCTGATGGAGCTTATAGTGGCAAAGTACCTATTAATTATCTGAAAAATACAGTTATTGCAAATTTGAAACAGAATATACCAGAATTTTATGACGAAGTACTACAATGGCCAACTACAAACGAAAGAGAGCCTGCAGAATAAGCATAATTTTAAAGAAAGTCTATTGATTATCTTTAATTTAAGTATTATGTTTAATTTTAGATACCTAAAATAAAATTTTCGCCAAATTTAAATGATTTTTTCTTAAAATTTTGTGTACCCAATAGCGTGAATTTCGAAAAGGGCATATCTCATAAATTCAAAATAACTAAATATACATATATAATAACGTTAACGTGTAACTTTCAATTGCAAATTTTTGTCTTTAGAAAATAATTAGTTTTTTTCATTTCCTGAAAAATTTAAATATTCCGACATGTTCCCTTTTCGAAATTGCATATTCAATTGGGTGATTCTGCTCCTTGACATCGAGTGATAAAAATATATCTAACCTTCAAGTTTCGCTGTAAGTCTATTTGGATCTTCAATTTAAGGACTTCTAGGAATTAGTCTTCCTACTTCCATAGTATTATCAACTTTGCCGTAATACATATTATATCCAGTAAGATTACCGTTAGGTCTCTCAGGCTTCTCCCATTTTAAGAGCAAAGCGAAATATCCCAAAGACAATGCTTCTAATGAGTCAATTTCTCCAGGAATACCTAATCGTTGTAAGATAATCAAATTTAATTAAAATTACGAACATAGAAAACTACCTTCTGGCGAAAGGAAACCGATTGTTTCACTTGGAGGCCCGTTATATTTTCCGTTGTACACGTATACTTGAGCATAGTTCTTTATATTAGCAACAAAATTACTTTCAAGAGCTATAGTTGAAGCGCCTTGAACTTCTATTGTATCTCTGATAGAAGACTGATCGCTGCAAGTTCGAATTTTGTAACCTTTGAAATACCCTAAAAATTAAATTTGTTATTGCAAAAGTATGCATTAAAATAAGACAACAATACCTTTAACAGAATTTAAAGGTACTGGAATCCAGCTGAAAAGGACATCTGTTGAATTTTGTACATTAATAACAGTAAAGTTTTGGGGTGCTAGTTCTGGTTCGCTTTCACCAGAGAAACCTATCACTTCTAGTGGAGAAACATTCGCTTCTCCTTCATCGTTAACAGCGAATACTTTGATTTTATATTGTTGGAAGGAAGGCTGATTTGGAATTTCGAGTCTGCCAACACGCCAATCAGTAATCTCTATTGGAGGGTCAAAATCTTTGCCACCAATATCTCTTTTGTAATAGACTCTGTATTTAAAACCAGGAGCGTTATGTTCTATTTGGGGCATTGGAGTCCAATAAATAACAAGATTATCAGGTCTATCCCCTTCACCTACAACGTTATCAGGATTCTTATATGGTACGTCTGCTAGAGTGGAACAACCTTCTGAAGGCGGTGAAGGTAATGATCTTCCGATTTTGTTAACTGCTATGACTCTAAATGTAGAATTAGTCCAAGGACTTAAAGGTACAGTAAAAGTGGTATCTTCTACGGGAACCTTGTCATAAGCGCTTTCCCATGAATCAGGTGTAAAACTTGTATTATATTGTATGATATAATGTAAAATAGGAGCCCTGTTGTCACCTTTTGGAGTCCAATGAATTGTTGCATCCAATTGGCGACATTCCACCTGTATTTTGCCAGGGACATTAGGGACGGCTTGAACAAGAAGTTGTGCAGTTGCAGAAATTTCGTCCGGTTCAGTTCTTGCAATGCAAGTGTATGTACCGGAATCCAATGCAATCGTTTTTGTTATCGTGAGGGAATAATCGGAGGATTTAATAAATCGCGGTTCGGCTTCGAAATCGATTGGCTGGCCATTTTTCAACCATAACTATTTCGAGTTCAAGGGATTCGTCGGTCACCGCATTACATATGAAAGTTGCTGATGTTCCAGATTCAACTTCATTATCCGAAGGGCCGCTCGTTATATATGTGTGTGCTAAAAAACAAATAAGATTCTATGCAACTTATTTAGCTGAATAAGTTACAGTATGTTAAATTCATTTGCTTGTTCGCCATCATCAAATCTTTAAATAATAGTAATTATTTTTCTACCTATTCAATAACATTTTGATATTGAAAACTTTTTAGCACTTACTTGATCTAATTTGTTGATAAAAAAAGGATAAAAGGATAAAAGTTGATAAAAAAAGGACGAACTAATTTACCATGCTACAATACGAAATAAAACCTAACTCAAAAAATTCGAAATAGAGGTCTTGCAGGTCGCTTTCAATTTTGAAGGCGACCAACACTTTGGGAAAAAATAATCTTTTTCTGATGAAACGCACTTCAGGTTTAGTGGATTTGTGAACAAAAACAACAGCAGGATTTGAGCTGATGGTAATGGTGAAATCGTAAAATGGTTTAAGTCAACTGGTCATCAAGATGTAGCGATCTCACGCCCTTGGATGATTTTTCTGGTTTTATGGTAATGATATGTGTGAAAAAATAATCCAAAATGTGGTCACCAGATTATATTTCATCAGACAAAACCGAGAAGGACAATTGAACGACATTATCTTCAAAACATAATGAAAGCCTTTATTTGCTCTTCAAGATAAAATAAAAATTACTGGATAATGACTTGTAGTTATCATTGTGCCTGACTTGAAAGTTCAGACACTTTTATTGGACAACCATTTATAAATGAATTTGCGGATTAATCCCACGCCACATAAACACACTTATGTCTAAAAGTTTGGAATATTTAAACATTTCATTTTTTTATTGATATTAAGTTTTTCATTTACTCCTTTAAGTACTCATCAATTTATTACAACTTTTACAGGTACCTAATAAAACTCGACACCAAATGACCAATGTGCCTAAAATTGCTTTATTATTTTGGAGACAAAAGATTACAATGTACTAATAGCCTTAACAAAAAGAATTTTAAAATACAAAGGTCAATTTTGAATAAAACTAACAAGCAGTATTCCTTCCATAGATCTGTATGTATGCCTGTAGGCGATTTAGCATGCTGTCGATTAAATGATCAATTTGGGCTAGTGGAATTCTCTCTCATTCTTCACGAGCAGCATCTTTTAATTCTCCCAGGGTAAGAGGAGGATTGTTTCGTTTCTTGATGCTTGTTTTCAGAATTTCCCAAGCGTGTTCAATGATATTCATATTAGGAAAATTTGCTGGCCACCTTAACTTGCTTTTTCCTTCCTCTTCAAGAAAATTTTGAACAGCTGCTGTTCGATGCGGAACTGATGTGGAACAGACGCACAACAGGATTTAAAACGCCCTCGATGTACACAGTACCAGTGACTCTTCTCTCTAAGACCAGTTGAGGTATCCGTGTATTCCTCATAATACCATCCCAAGACATCACTCCCCTACCTTCAAATTGGATACTTGGTTGGGCTGTTTCTAGTCGGACTTGTTGACCTGGGGATCTCCAAACTAATGTTGAATCGTGAATCAGAAACCAAGCCAATTCTCGTGTCATCGGAGAACATCACGTTATTCCAGTTAGGACTATGATCTACCACTTCTCGAGCCCATTGCAATCTTATATATTTTTTTGTTGAAAGGTTAGTTTGGGAACACGTAAAGGTCTTCTTAGTTACAAATGTATCGCTTTCAGTCTGCATGTTGCCGTTTGTCGTGAAACATTTGCTCCTTCAAGCCTAACAATCTCCCTTGAATTCTTGTAGATTCCAGACAATTTCTTCAAGATATTATTGATATCTAACGATCTTGTTGCAGCTGTTAAACAACATTTTCTACCACTTCTGGGACGAGAAAGAAAAGCAAAAAGGGAAAGAGAACAATAAAGAAAAGGGACAAATAAAAAAAATGACCTGCTAATGAAGAGGATGAAGAATATGAGCCTTTACAAATACGTTTCCCTAATAAATATCTACTAAGACTTGCATCTGTATGTATTGTCTTCTTTTTATACAAATTTTTGCAAGAGTATGTTAAAATAGAATAATCAAAGTAATGTGTATTTTTCTCTACTATTTTTAGGAGGGTTCTAATCTTGAACAGTTCGTGAGAGACATTCGCGCTAAGAACAAAACAAACGTTCAGCCTTATTTAGTTGCTGCTGCGAGTCAATCATCGCGAAAAAATACATTCATTAATGGAGATGGTTGCTTTTTAAATGTACCCGACAAAGTAAACAGCGTGAGCAGTTCTGATCTACTATACAAGATATTCTACGTTTTCAATCTTGAATACCCCGACAGCCTTCGCGATTTTTATAATTTTATGGACTTTTATATCTACGACATGAAAGTAAAGCCATACAGCATTGTGTCTTCTGTGCATGTTAATATTGCCAATATCAACACCAATGAACCAGAAAACGATGATATTGAGCCCGAATAACGAAAAAAAATATTAGTACTCTTAGTATGTGGATAACATTTTATTTTAATACTTACACAAATAACTATTTTATTTTGATTTAATGCAAATGATATAAAGACAAGTAAAACCTACATATTTTTAACTGAAACAAAATGTATAACATTTTTCGGAAAAATTGTCGACGAAAAATCTACTTGTCATGTTGAGTAATTTCATTATATTTAATTCTTATATTTATCAATACAGTGAATTTTTACGGTTTTTATAAATTACTTTTGTTTTGATTATTAAAAGGGATTTTGTTTTTTGATTTGTAGAAAATTTACTTTTTTCATTAGTAGAGTTTTCACTATTTCATTAGTAAACACATCACATTTTCATTTGGAAAATTTCACTTTTCTATTAGTTAAAAATTCACTAATTTAAAATGCGACAAGTTTCACTAATTGTAAATGTGGATAACTACATTGGGCATTTTTAAATAGTGAATATATTCCCTACGAATTAGTAGATTTTTACTAATTAAATTTTAGAGAGTAAATATTCCAAACTGTTGGACGTATGTGTGTTTATATATTGTAGCTACACTGAAAACAAAATAAATACCTTTAACAAGTAATCTGGCGCTGGCACCGGCTTTACCCATGTTATTCACTGCATAACAGGTATAATTGCTTCTATCATCGAATTGAACGTCGGAAATGAGCAAATCGCCGCTTTCTTGAACTTTGAATCGGTCTCCTGTTAATTCCTTACCATTGCGAATCCATTTTATGATGGGTCTAGGAGCTCCAACCACTTTACAAGTCATATTAATGCTTTGACTATCGACGACATATGTATCTCTCGGTCCATCCGTTATTTCAGGCGATAAAGCCTGTACGTTGACGTATACGTCTTTGTAGACATAACCTAATGAGTTTGTGGCATTACAACCATAATTTCCAGTGTCGGTCTTAATCAAATGCTCGATGATAAGGCGACCTGGTTCTACTCTACGTCGGGTATTTGGAGGGGCTATTTCAATAGGTTGCCCATTATAAACCCATTTGATATCGGGTTCAGGAACACCACCAGCTTCACATCTAAATTCGGCAGTTTCATCTTCGGCAGCAATAATTACCTTCGGTTCCACAATAAAATATGTTAGTTTTACCTAAAACTTTTAGATGAATGGAATATGCTATTCGTTTTCCAAGATGATTCCTAACTTAACATGTATAAGTTCCATTATCACCAAAATCTATCACTTTTATTATTAACGATTTTCCATAATTATCCAGTGTTACTCTATTCGTTGACCGTAATGTTTTACCTTCCTTGAACCAAACTGTCCGTGGTAGCGATCTATGAAATTAATAAAAAAAAAGAACATTAAATAACATCGGGCGGACAGACGGGCGTTTTAAAAAGGGTTTTTTTTAAACTTTTTTTGAGAGAATGATAGAAATTTCATATTTTAGGACAATTAACCTTGTCATGTTTGGTTCAAAATCGTGGAATTTGTTTTACATAAAACTGCATAGTTCTATTTATAAAAAACTTTATTATCGTTCCAGACGGACTACCTTGTACAGTCTGTAGTGAATTCTTTAGAGGATGATCCCCGAGCCCATTTTACGTGTCTGGGATCAATTTGGCGCCGCCTAGCAGAGAGTAAGGTATTGTAGTCCGTAGTATAGTGGGTTGATAGGAAAGGGAGACAATTTCTCAAAGTTACCTGTACGTTTATAGATCAGTTTACATTCAGTGTTTGAGTGAAGCTGACCACTTCTTATATCTTATTTTTTTGTTTGCATAATGTCTAGGGTTTCTTTCGCTAGACTTCGGAATGGGAGTCTACAAATCAAAAAACGAAGATGTCAAAACAATGTTTAGTCGCCAAGATGGTCGTCCTATTTATTCTAAGATAATAATCGAGACCGATCCAAGGAGATCTCCCGAGTTTTAAAATTTGATGACGTAGAAAAACGAAGGAAGCAAAAACTCCAGATAAGTTACAGCCTATTTGTGACGTTTTTGAATGTTGGAATGCATACTTTAGAGAAGCTTATGTGCCGGATAAAACCTGGAAAGTATGGGATCAAGTTTTGGATAATTTGTGACTCATTTACTGGCTATGTGTAGAAAACAAACGGGGGCACAAAGAAAAATAGGTCACGGAGAGAGAGAGTTGTAAAAAATATGGTGCAAGAACTTATAAAAAGTGGGCGAAATATAACGGCGGACAGTTTTTTTACGTTTCTCGTTAGCTTAAGAACTTTTGAAAATGAACCTAAAATTATTTTTATTTTATTTGTAAATGGATATTTTTGGGCTGGATACACATTTTTATTTGCGTGGACAAATTCACAATATCATTTTCACTGTTAAAGAAGCTTAGTCGCCTTGTAAATTATTTTTATAGATTTGCTGACGTTGGGAATTTCATTTCTCAATTCCAATTGTTCAATTGTGTTGAAAATTAATGACAGGAACTTCTCTTAGTGTTTATTAGGTGTTCTTAACTTGTCTAGATAGTGTTTATTAGGTGTTTTTTACCACTAACAAAAACATAACCACGATTTATTTATCACATTTTTTGATAAAGATGAAGGGAAGGATTATTATTTAATATTGTTTAATATTTTATTTATTTATTAATCTTGATCCATATGAACATCACAGGAATAATTGGTGCTAGCCAATACTTGATTCTTTTGTTTCTTTATGTTTGCTACAACCAGGAGTTTGCTGCAACCAATAATTTTACTGACTATATCAGAAATTTAGAACGTAAGGAAAAATTGCACGGGGTAGTATAACATAAAACTTGTGACTTGTACTTGTGAATACTTCGAGCTTATAAGGCCCGATCCGTCATTAAGGTATCGCGAAAAGGCCCGTCCGCAAAGTGTTAAATTAAAAATCAATATGTTTTTGAAACATATACTTACGTGCCGCTAAAAATACAGTAAAGTTTGATCCGTCTTCTCCGATAAGCGACTTCATGTTTCCTCGAGACATACTGAAGTTTTGGAAATACTTGATTTTGCGCAGCAGAAATACCAGCTGGTACAACATTCAGCAGAACCTTATTCCTGAATTTGTACTTATGCTTAGTTGGACTTCTTGCGGCACAAGCATACGTAAAATTAATAGAGCTGTCTGCCAAAGTTAAATTAGAAAACCACAAGTTTCCTTTAGGATCAGCAGTCAAACGAGACGAATTGATCCTTTGGAAGCTTCCATTTGTGTACATCATAAACCAGTGAACAAGTGGTTTAGGCCAACCATCTGGTGGTTGGCAAGTAAGTTTAAATGGTTCCCCTTCATGTCCTGCCAATGGAGTTGGAGGTGTACTCTTAAAAGAGTTTAATTCAGTTTTTCTTAAAAACACCGAACTAGATGTAGCAATTCCGTATTGGTTTTCGGCGAAACACTGATACTGACCAATATCAATATCAGAGGGTTGGGTGAATGAAAGAGTACCACGGCCAGTTTGTTGAGAAATACGATCATCGTATGATTGCCAGTCAAATTTCTTTCCATTAGTATCCAGTAGTTAGTCCAGTAATTAGTCCAGTAGTATCTAAAAATTGTATTAATGCATACATTTTAAGGCGTTTCTTTCAGATTTATCACACTTACTTCAGAGCAGGTTCTCCTTGAGCTTCACATTCTAAATAAAACGTTTTATCATTTTCACCTTGTTGTACTGGAAACAGAATCTCATTTGTGACAGACTGCTTAGTGATTAGCGGTGGGGAAAGCACTAAAAAAATAAATAATGTACAAAAGTTTTCAAAATCTACGATCCCAAAAATATGACCTTTTCGAGCAAAACAGCAATTGTAACAATAATGAATCAAAAATAAAAAAGTACATCCTATTTTGAACTTCATGTTGAGCTACACCTAAAATTACGAAAAGAACAAAAGTTATAGGAAGTTTAAAGAAAAGTAATAACACGGATTTAGTTTTCGCAGAAATTCTCGTATTCATTTCTGATACGAATGATGATATACACTCAGTATCAGAATGTTAGAGACATCACAGAAAGTTTAAAAAATATAAATACAATTACGTTTTATTATTCTACTTTCGTATTATTTTATCTGTTTACACTTAAGATTTCTTAATTGTCTAGAGATTTTATCATGATTTATCAGTTTAGTTCAGTTTAATACATATAATACATCAGTTTAATCCTACGGATTTGCATTAAAAGAGAAAAAAAGGCCCTTACTTACGAATGATGATATACACTCAGTCTCAAAATGTTAGAGACATCATAGAATGTTCCAAAAATTTAAATACAATTACGTTTATTATTCTACTACTTTAGTATTATTTTATTTGTTTCAACACAAGTTAAAATATTCGATAAGGAAAAAAGTGTAATTGACCTTGATCACAATATAAAATGATTACTAGAACATTTTACTTTGGACGCCAAAATGTTAGACACGCTTATTTACGCTTAAGATTTTTTAATTGTCTAGAGGTTTTATCATGATTTATCAGTTTAGTTCAGTTTAATACATATAATACATTAGTTTAATCTTATGAATTTGTATTAAAAAAAGAAAAAAAGGCCCTTACTTTTTTTGTTACATGCAGACGGGATGAATTATAAGAAAGTAGTGCGCCACTTAAAACTAAGGTTTCCAAGTTGATTCTTACGGTTGAAGCATACGGAAATGAGACATCGTTCAAATGAGTGACCGCTTGAGGAAGAGAAAAAAATAATAGTTGTATAGTGTATGAAATTCCTGGAAGACATCAAGAACAATTGCGAGCAAGATATAAAAATTTCCAAAGATTATTAAAAGTCTGGAAATATAGTAAGAAAAAGATGGAAAAAAAGCAACAATAATATGCCACAAATTAGCTCGAATGGCTTTCACTGAAATTAGTGGAAGGAAATAATTTTTTCTGAGGAAAAAAATCAATTTGAATGGACGAAAAAAAAAGTATCGTATATTTCAGGGGTTTCTAAACGGTGCGCCGCCCTGGGGTGCCGTGTGCGAGAAGAGGTTCTGTTTTTTTACTTTGTTTTGATTCTGTCCATTTTTATTTCCGTAAAAAGTTGGTCGCAAAATGGAAAGATTTTTATTAAATAAGCAAGTTTATAGTTTAATTGAGAGTGATCAAGCATCGACAAGTGCCGGGGGTGCAAAAAACGGAAATATGGTAAATACGATGATAGTTATTTGGATTTTGGCTTTACTTCAGTAGAAGAAAACAATGAAGAAAGACCGCAGTGTGTACTCTGAAAATTCTAGCGCCCGAAAGTATGCTCCCAAATAAGCTAAAGCGACATCTCGAAATCATTCATCCTACCACGGTTGAAACATTTTGCGAATTTTTTAGTAGGAAGTTGTAACATTTTCAAAAGCAAAAAAATGTTTCCTCAACAAGCCTCACTACTTAACAACGTATATTATAAGGTGGCATACAGAGTGACAAAGTGCAAAAAACCTCACACCATTGCAGAAGAGCTTCTTCTACAGGCTGCCCTTGACATGGATAAAATTATGTTGGGAGAATCAGCGGGAAAACTAATTTCAAAGATACCTTTGTCTAAGAACACTATTAGTCGAAGAATCTATCATACAGCTGAGAATCTCAATGATCAATTAATACAGAAAATAAATGGCAAGAAATTTGGTCTGCAATTTGGTTAGGCTACTGACAGTAATAAAGATGCACATCTTATTTGTTATGTAAGCTCTCTGGATCATAATATTAGCGTTGAAGACTTTCTGTTCTGCAAAAGTATCGTTGAAAGCGCAAAGGCTCAAAACTTGTTTGAGATGCATGACAAATTTATAACAGAAAATGATTTGGATTGGGAAAACTGCATTGGTGTATGTAGTTATGGTGCTCGATCAAAGTTTGGCTGCTATGGAGAATTACAGGCACTTATTCGCAGCAAAGCACCGTATGCTATGTGGACCCATTGCATCCTCCATAGAGAAGCACTTGCATCGAAATCGATGAGTTCTCAATTGAATTTGATATTAGAACGTGTCATAGACTTGTAAACTACACAAAAACCAGGCCAGTAAAAGCCAGATGATTCAAAAAACTATGCATAGATATGGGAACTGAATACACAACGCTGCTGTACTATTGCAGTTCGCGATGGCTTTCATGTGGAAATGTCTTATCCCGTGCATTCAAATCCCGAAAACTCGATGAACTTTTCCGAACCGGAATTTTTGCTGAAACTAGCATATTTTTTCAATATATTTGAGGAACTGAATGCCTTGAATCTGTCTCTGTAAGGCAACAACATGCACATCTTGAAACTTTTAGGAAAAAGCTGCAGTTGTGGATAAGAAAAATTAATGAGGATGGCGGTCAAGGTTGTTTCCCTGAATTGCATAAATACGCGGCCTCTAATGAGTTCGTTGTTTCACAAGGCTTGCTGTCCCTTTTTACAGAACACCTTTCAAACCTTCTGAATGGTTTGCAAAATACTTTGCGGAAGACAATGTCGAAAAATTCGCTTGGATCCAAGATCCTTTCCGTGTTCAAGCTCCACCAGATTTCATTTCGCAAGAAGAAGAGAGTCGCATTAAACTTGTTGAACATTGTCTCTTGCGACAACAGCCTTAAAACAAAATTTCCTTGTTCGAGGTTAGTGGAGTTTCGGATAACGATAAAAAATGAATATCCAAGTCTAAGTGTAGAAGTTTTAATGATTCTCATTTCCCTTGTAACATCCTATCTATGCGAAGCCAAATTTTCAGCTGTAGCTGTAATAAAGAGCCCTTGTGGAGCAAGAAATTAGAGTAGCAGTCTTATTACGCGATTTGAAAAATTGTGTGAACAGCAAGCCCACAACTTTCACCATTTGTTGCAGTTTTCAGAATTTTATGTCAATTTATATTCTTGTGTGATAATTCTAATAAATACACATAGAAGCTGTTTTAATAAATTCAATGAATATATAAGTTTGTAAAGACTGTTTTTGATGTATTCTAGTGCTAAAGCTTGGTTTTGTTCAACTTGTACTTAAAAAGGAAAAGTCGCTTTCTGGCTTCATACCTACTGATTCGTGGAAAGGGTGCGTCATCTAAGAGAACTGCACAAGGTATAAAAGTCACGAAGGCACATATTTTATCTTTCTCCTCATGAGAGACTTTATTGTCGTAATAGGACAAACAACAAAGTTTTTAAACTCGGATTTGATGATTGGTAAAATGAACCAAATGTACGCAGAAAGTGCTTCTAATTTAAAGAAATTCTAAAATGCTTTCTTTCTGACAAGACAAATAATATTTGTTTAAATTATAGATAAACTACATTCTTTCAATAGAACGGTGAAAGTTAATTTTTATTGTGTGATCAACGTTTTTGGCCATAGCTGTATAGCCAAAAATATTTTCTCAATTTCCCTCAATTTCTTGCACCACATTAACTGCACCATTATCCAGATTTTATCTTATGCTAAGTTATACACAATAATTAGACATATTTGATGATTGGTATGCTTCTAAATTTACTATGTTTGTATTAGATCGATTGTGATACACATTCAGCTAGCAAAATCACGAACAGTTTATCTTATTAGTTCCCAAATATTTTCAGAAAATTCAAACCATGAACTTTACAGAAGAAATTATTTTAAGTAACAATATTATTATATAATGCAAACTCATCAATTGTTATTGTTAATAACTGTAAAACTAACCTAAAAATAAGCATACATATTGAAATACTACAACATTCCATCAAATAATGATATTGAACCACACACTTGTTTGTATTTTAAGTGACGGCGTGCTATTTTTAACTTCTGAAAAACTTCTTTCTCTTTTTAACTTCTTTACTATAACAAAGTCAAATTCACCTACGCGTTGGATATCAGATTAATATACAAATTACTACACTTTACAATAACACTACCTACCTTAGGGTCACAAATATTTTTTTCACGTTTCAGATAGTAAACAGTATATTATATAAACAGATAAAGAAAATTTTACCCACAAAACAACATTAAAATATCGCCAACTATATTCTGATAATTTATACAAAAAAAGTTATTAAATTCAAGTTTGCCAACCAACACCAAATCCTGTTTTTGTGATCGCAGATAAAACTGAAGAATAGTTTTAGTGAAAATAGAAACATTAAAGGCTATTAGTAAGGATTTTTTTATTCCAGAAACTTTGGAACCTTCTAATTATCATATGTCTTCTTTTTTCGATATTAATTTGGTTAGCGAAACGTGTGTTGAGTGCCAATAAAAAAGTGCCTTTGAGTTTGGTAGAAAATTTTATCATGTCCAAATGAATAAACAACATGTCAAAAACACAACATAATTCTCATAAAATCAAACAAAATATTAACGATTTTTAACGATCAAAACACACCCACGGCCAATAGTTTTGAGTACTTGAATATTGACAGTCATTCGAAAAAATATCTACCCAATATTCCTTTTTTTATATTGTCGGTTTCTGCAAATAATTATCTTAGCTAAAAATATATGCTAATTAAAATAATATAAAATATAAATGCTAATAAAACCACTGGGTAAATTTTTCACCTGGAAATATTAAAAAAGTTCCCAGAAGTAAACAACCCTTCCTACTTTTTGAATTAGAATCGTTTTAAAATACAGCTAATTTGCTGGAAAAATTTTAGTTTACAATCACAAATAAATTTCGCAAAAGCTCAAGTAGTACACAATCATAAGAAAAACAGGTAAATTAAAAATTATAATAATACCGCAAATGCATTTCAAAAAGCTCTAAAACAATTAATTTCTTAGATTTTTTTCAACTCGGTGGCAGAAAAAATAATCTAGCAAGATAACCCTAGAAATCTTTAAGAATTACCTGAATTGTCTCCGATTCTAAACCATATGAAAAAGGAGGTATACTTAGAGAGAGAGGGAGAGAATCCAACGACAACCGGCAAAATTTAAAGAAATTCTAAAATGCGTTCTTTTCCAAGACAATAAATCAAACAAATAATGTTCGTTTTAGTTTGTAGATAGTCTACATTCTTTCAATTCAACGGTGAAAGATTTTTATTGTGTGATCAATGTTTTTGGATATGGCTGTATTGCCTAAAACATGCAGATTTTGACTTGTGCAATGTTGTGTATTTTCACCTGCAAAATTTATATTTTCTATGTTTGTATTAGATAGATTGTGATACACATTCAGCCAGCAAAATCACCAACAGTTTATCCTATTAGTTCCCAAATATTTTCAGAAAATAAAAACCATATAGTTTCCAGAAGAAATTACTTTAAATGAAAATATTATTATATAACGCAAACTCATCAATTGTCAATGTTAATAACTTGAGAACTAAGCTAAAAATAAGCATAAATATTGAAATACTACAACATTCCATCAAATAATGATTTTGAACCACACACTTGTTTGTATTTTAAGTGACGGCATGCTATTTTTAACTTTTGAACAATTTCAAAGCGTCACATTCGAAACATTTATACATGAATTAAAACCATGCAATATTAATACTAAGATAAATAATACTATGATAAACATGCAATATTATACTATCATAAAGACAAATTCACCTACACGTTGGATATCAAATTCATTTACAAATTACTAGACTATACAACACTACTTACCTTATGCCAACAAAGGGCTCTTTTCACGTTCTAGGTAGTACATATCCGTATATTATAAAAACCGATAAAGCCAATTTATACCGATAACCCCAAAAAACATTAAAATATCGCCAACTATATTCCAATAATTCATACAAAAAAAGTTACTAAATTCAAGTTTGCCAACCAAAACCAATCCTGTTTTGTAATAACTTATGTAATTATCAAAAGATGGCACAGTTTATAGAGCAGGAAAATCATAAAACGCCGCAGAAAAAGCAAAAGCAGTTACGTATTTATAATAAATATTTCAGAACCATCTAATCCTTAATTTTATTCTTCCATGTTTTTTGTCGTCAAGCGAAACGAAAAACCAATATATATTAATTTTAATTTATATTAATTTTACAAGAACGAGTTAAATATATAGCACACGCTTCCTTTTTGTTTTCCGTCTCTCTCGTTGGACGGAATAAAATCACAGTTTAGTGGATTACCAAGGTAATCCACAACAAAAGTATTTCCGTTTTTTCCTTCTTTTTATAAACAAAGAATTTTAGTTTACTCCTCAGAGGTTTAATCCGAGTTTAATTTTTTCTCCGACCAAGAAACAGGTTAATAATACAGCTAATTATTGAATATAAATAAACATTCCTTTTTCAGTATTAAAGTGATTCCATTGCGAAATATTCAGTTGATGGTTTTTAACAAAACATTAAGATAAGGGAAATAAGTCCAGAAATCAGAGTCATTTTAAGATATTACGTTAAAAAAGGCTGCTCGTTCGTGAGATTTACGAACTAGAGGGGAAGGTGACGTATCTCTCAGCTATGGTTCAAAGAGTTTTGGGAGGAAGACAGAAATCTTGAAGTTAAGGGAAAATTAGGCCGTCCTCAATGTCTGTATGCTGACGTTTTAAGAGTCGCTGTGACTGCAAATCTTGTAGCTGTGGAGCAAGAACAGAGAAATTTTTATGGGAATTTGGAGTATCTTACACTAAAGTTAACTAGCATTTGCGAGGTATAGGAATGTATATATGTTTTAAACAGCGAATATCTAAGTAGCTCAGAATGCAAAAACCTTTGTTGCGCCCTAGTATTATTGTTTGTGGTATTTAAAAATAAGCATCAATTACAATTATTCCCGGCATTACTATACATCAAAGTATACATAGGTATACTGATTAGATATATAAGAGTTAACATCAGTGGCGGCTCATGGGGAAGCTTCCCCTCCAGCTTTTATCACAGTAAACAATTTTTCAGAACAAAACATCATATTTTATATACGTTCAGTTTCGTTCCTTTAACTCATTATAACATATTATAAAGAACGTCGGTCGACCCTTTATACCAAATAATGCGGATTAAAATTCCATTCTCTCCACAATTTTTACATCGTTGGTGCGACGCCACGTCTTATCTCGTTTAACTGCTTTCAAAAACATGTGATTTGGACGTAGATTCCCTGCGACCGAGCGTATCGGTAATTAGTTTTAAACGGTCATTTGGCCGGTACGGAGCGTTTGATATGTCTCGAGTCATGTATTTCGTTCGCCTAGCGCATACTTGATTTGATTTGGGATTTGGGATTGGATTGTATACAATGAGTAGTACTTTTTAAATAAAAATAATCAACTTTTAATTAAAAACATAAAGGTGTCTGGTTTAAAACAGTTAATAATGACTAATTTAAGTTTGGAGGAGAAAGTTGAATTAAAAACTAATGATCGTCCCACGCCTGTATTGAATTTGAGTCAATTTTAAAAAGAATGTAAAAATAGGGCAAGATTTACGCGAAAATTTGATAGTAAACTACATGTGACAGTGTTCCAACGATAGAAAAAGAAGATTTGAACACCGAATTAGAAATTTTTTAAAGGCTGTTTAAAGACATTAAATTTTATTTTGAATATGGAGCTGGATACAGCTTTTAATGAAATCACTAAGGCATTGAGAATTCTAGTAACTATACCGATGACCACAGCCGAAGTCGAAAGGTGCTTTTCGACTTCTCATGAACTTTTTCGAACTGTCTCTATTGATTTGCAGTTACAATAAACTGTTTAAATTGTTTACTCTTCGAAAAATGGTAAGTACCTACTTATTCATTCTACTATCTGCGCAACAAGCAACAAATCACCCTCCAATGTCCTTGTAAGTGGTCACAATACAAAATTTTAATGTTTTCCTGGTTCACCTCCTCTATAGGGTTTCAATAGTGCGAAAAATAAAAAGGAGGAAGGGGAAAGCAAAAAAAAATCCTTCAGCAGCACTATTTTTTGCTACGCTTTCCCATTTTAAAAACCCGCGAGCCTTCGCCTTTAAAAACCCAAAACACCAATTAATTTTCAGATTTTAAAATAATTTCTCTATAAAATATAATTTTTTTGACAATAATTGCATTTTAATAATTATTATCTGATATTCCAATATTATTACTTTAGCCTTTGAACTTTAGTTTCTCGTGTTCCAAAAATGTATACCGGTTAAACGATGTTAAATCAGGAGAATCGGGAGAATCAGGACTTTTAAATGGGTACAGTTCTAGACAGTTAAAGGCTTAGTTTTTTTCTTTAAATAAACACCCCGAAGGACATTTATTGATATTACAATTTGATCTAATGTAGATCAATAAGTAGTTCTGACCTAATTTAAATTGCTACTTCAAAAACTTAAATCTAAGGTCTTACTCACTGGAATACCTTAGAGCCTAATAACTAACTTATTTACACTAAACTAATGTGTAACGTATAACAGCACTATTCTCTGCTTTGCACTAGCACAATCACTTAGCTAACTCGAAAGGCTCAACTCTCTTGAGTCTTGTTGTTAGATTGGTGATATCGCGAAGCTAGATTGCCTCAACGTTTACATGTTGATGGAGCCCTTGTTCGTTACTGTGTACGAATTTGATAACAGCTTGGTCAACAGTGTCCATCTGAAGGTCTCGATGGAGATCACTATTTCTGATGTACAATGGCGTATTGACCATGTTCCTTAGGATTTTGTTTTGGAATCTTTACAAGATTACTCTTGGTGGCACAGCCCCTGAGCTGTATGCCACAGGTACACATCCTCTTTTCTTTTTGATATGAACTTTCTAGCGAATTTTGCATCTAATGTGATGCCTAGATATTTTGTTGAGTTTGCATAGGGGATCTGGGAATTATTTATATTAATTGGGATTTATTGTTCTCGTTTATTTTTAAAATCGATGTGTACAGGGTTGGTCTTGTTTGATACGATATCTGTTGGTCCAATTGCTTATTTGGTTAACTGATATTTGTAGTTTATTTACAGCTTCTTCGAGATCTTTGCCTAGCGTGACCGCTAGGGTAGCCGTATCGTCTGCAAATGTAGCTATTGTATCTTCAGGTACACGTACAGTATAGGCCCGAGGGCGCTTTTTTGTGGAACGTCTACTCCAATTTCTTCCAACTCTGTGTATGCTTTTTCTTGCTTAATAAATTCTGGAAAGCAGTCTTGTATAACGTTGTCACACGGGCGTAGCTAGGATTTAGTTTGGGGGGAGGGGCATGAAATTTAATATCTATATATTTACATTACATGAAATTTAATATCTATATATTCATCGGAAAAATTACGACATATTTATAAAGTTCTTAACTTTAAATGAAATGGTTAAATTAATTTCGTTCCTCTGCGCTAAATCTAAAACCATTAAAGAAGAAATCTTCGGCTTTTTCTTTTAAATATATCCACTACTTCATCTGCATGAATTTCTGTTCCATAGTGAATGTTCATAAGAGCCAAACCATTAAGTCTGTTTTCACTTAGGCTCGAGAAAGACCTTTCTTGGGTAGCAGGCAGTGGATACAGGAATGGTAGCCAAGATTTGTAGTAATGTGTAAATATTAGGATAATGGCTTTTATCGCACCTATCTAGGCATTCCAAACTATATTTCGGGGTAGGCGAGTTACTTGTCATCACTGTTTTCCATACTTCAAGTTCTGCTTTAACCACTGATATGTGGCTTTCGGGAAGCAGTGACGAGTACATGGAAATTGCTTCTTCAATTTCAGAACTGGCAGTAAAATTTGAAGGTAGCACACCAGATAATGCTGATACTACTTTACGATGTTTGGTAAACCTTCCAACCAATTGTTGAATTGTATGATTAAGAAATGGAACGAGCAAATTAATTTTGTAATACATGCATACATCCAATGCAGGAATGTTCAGTCTATTTAATTGTCTTCCGACGACGCGTGGCATTCGCAGTATACCACCATTTTCTTTCAGTAAAACTTTTGCGTCTTCATAGAGATGAAGATATTCGACGTCAGTGTTGTTTCTCAGGAGTTGTAAGACATTAATAATATCATCTACATGTTTGAATGCCGCGATAAGATCGATGTCAATTGTCTGTAATTGTTTTGATAGCGACAATGTATAGCTCATAACTTTTAGAAGAATTACTAAACACATCACAAAATCCGAAGATCGAAGCGTACTTAGCAATTGGGCGGCTTGTTGCGATGTTTCCTTATTGTGATTAAATTGGAGTTCTTCGAGAGCATTCACAATCGCTGAATAAATTTCCCTGAATCTTATAATAGCTTCATGTTTGTGGACCCACCGTATTTCACACACTGAGAGCAAGCTTTTTTGGTTACCGACGGGTAGTAGCTCTTGATTTTTTTCTTTCAACAAAGCACTGCGTTGAGCAGAATGTCGAAAGTAGGAACCAACAGACTTCACAATCCCAATGCAATTTCGGACATTTGCTAATGAACATGAATCAGCAATAGCAAGGTTGAGAGAGTGTGCACTACAGTGTACATAAAGAGCAAGAGGACATTCTTGGCGAACATAAGCTTGGGCACCGTGCAAATCCCACTCATAGCTGCAGCCCCATCGTAACCTTGACCAACCATATGAGAACATTCAAGTCCATGCTTTTTCAGAGCTGTAATAATAAGCTTTGCGAGACCGGATCCTGAAACATCGACCGTTGGAATGTAACGCAAGGAACATCTCTTTAAGTATATGGTGTTTATTATCTGTAAAATCAACATATCGAATACATAACGAGACTTGTTCTACACGTCCGATGTCGGTGGTTTCGTCAGCAAGAATCGCAAATAGTTTGGCTTTCTTTACTTCTTCAATTATTTTATGTTGAATTAATTCACTACAAATGTCAATTATTTCGTTTTGGATCTGAGGGCTTGTGTACAGGGCATTCTTCTGTGAAGTATTCAAATGCTCAGCCAGATTTTTATCTCCAGACTCAGGCCGCAAACCTCAACAGGGCTCTAAAATTCCCATCATTCTGTAGTGGTTGTTCAGGTTCTGGTGATTCTGGTGTAATTTGTATGCGCCCCGAATCGATTTTACTCTATATAAATGTACTCATCGAATTATCAACAAATTCCGAACGTATTTCACGCTGCTCGGTATTAAAACAAAAACAATACAAAAATCTATTTATTAGCCACCAAGGTCGTGTATTTAATGCCTTTAGATTATTTTCTTTGGAATTATGTTAAATCATTAGTCTATGCTGATAAACCAGCATCTTTAATGCCTAGGAAGCCAACATAACTTGGGCAATTGTGGACATAAGACCACAATTATCACAAGTAACTGCGGCGGGCATTTGTCAGAAATTGTGTTGAAACATTGATGTCATTGGATGTTATTTCACATAAAATAAGTAGTTTCCTGTCTCCTAATTTAGTTGTTATTTTATTTTAATTTAAAGTTTGGACGTATCAAAAAAATCACCCTAGCGTAACGTTATATTACCAACATAAACATACTGTAATCTCTACAGCACGGCGCTCATCCTTAAATTTAATTTAAAATAGTTAAATCAAAGTAAAATAAATAAAATTTTCCCTGATTTTTATTGAATCTAAACAATTACTCGAAAGCAACATTAGTGTAAAACTAAAGTAACCACATTTCAAGAAGTTTGTAACACTCAAAAAAACAATTATTTTCCTCAAAACAATTATCATCAATAAAGAAGTTTATATAAAAATTAACGAGTGTTAACATTTTTCATCAGTTATTAACCTACACGCTCTTGTATACCCTTGATTTAAAATGAAATATGAATTATTATAAAACCAAAAATAATCGTAATGGATGGACATTTATATTTAAAATATTCCCAACAATAATATTCCATACAACTGTGATATTATTCCGTCTATCGGAAAATAAAGTGAAATAGAGAGAAATAATGTGTAGATAGTCACTTGATTCTTGTAAATTAATCTGACAGATGTTTTGTTTTATTTTCTGTCGACATAAAAAAATTGGAAAGAATAATATTAAGGATTGTGAATATTTTTTTATAAAATTTAAATTTTTTGTGTTTTATTGTTTATTTTATGTATTTACAATTTTCCTACCGTGCATTTAGCGCCATCTTTTAACAATAAAATAAGTTATACCGTACGGATAACATCTAGATAAATCAAGATTAATTACGGTTTGGAGTATCTCGAAGTGCTAAATCTTAGTGATGATTAGCTTTTCAATTTTCATTGATAGCATTGTTAAAGCTGCATTCGGCTTCTATGTGTGATTTGACGGAACTATTTTGTTTTGGTTAGATCATTTGATGTGATTCGTTTTGAGATTGAACTTTCAGAATTTAGTTTTTTCTATTTGAACATTATATGTGTTTTGTAGTATCCTAAATCTAAAAAAGATTATGTTTTCTCCAAGATGTGTATATTGTTTGTGATATTGTAAAGGGAAACAAAATTAAACAGCTTTCTAACTTGTTTTATCTGCAGTACTACTATTAAGAATTTTGCATGTTTAGGTTAATGCTATAATAAAAGATTATTATTTATGATACATTTCTCAGCGTAAATATTTCTAAAAGAAAATACTGTGATTCTTAATGCATTTCCAAAAGTTAAAAAAACGACGTTATGTCATCTAAAATGTGAACAGGTGTTTTATGTGGTGGAATTTCAATATGTAAGTAAATTTTTTAGATTATTTTTCAAAACATAAACATTGATAATTGATGATTTTTGTTTCTACAATAATATTTTTATTTAAGGTAGTTTCTTCTGGAAAGTCGTTTGAAGTTTCTAAAAATGTTTTCAGAACTAATAAGGGATCTAATAGAATTAACTATTGATTGTTTACATGGCAGAATGTACATCACAATCTACAAACAGACAATACCTAGGAGCTTGCCAGTCCTTAATATTGCTTGATTCTTCTTGTAGTGTTGGGGATGGTTTTCTGCAAATGGAAATTCACAACATTGCACAAGTCAAGATCTGTATAATGCCATAGTTGAAGTGGTGAAAGGAATTGGGGCAAATTGGGATCATTCCTAACAATGCAGCCATCGCAAAAAGCATTGATCACACTATAAAATCTCACTGTTTCCTTGAATTATTGGATATCTATAACTAACAATTGATATGTGGTTAATACTTTATCTTGTTCTATTTTTGCGGAAGAACATATTTTAACCTTTATAAACATAAACTGACTTATAAGCGACAACTGAGAGAATATAAACATATTCTCTCAGTTGTCGCTGGATTTCTAGGAATATCTCATAAGTGTTCCATAGGCTTTAGTTTCTCTCTCACAAATCTTGGTTGTGCAGATGTAGGTTATCTTTTTAGGAACACAGATGTTTTCATTTGCAGCTGGATTATATCTTTAAGAATACCTAACGAATGTTCTTCAGGGTTTAGATCTGGTGAATTTTTGAAGACTTACCCCATTTCTTTCAAACTAGTGTTGCTTTCCTGAATTTTTGCGTTCTGAGACTGCATCGAAAAAAAAATTAAATAAAAAATGAAGGTTTTAGAGCATTTTGAAGCACTTTAGCAGAAAGTCATGTGTTCTTCGAGTGAGTATTTTCTCACAGGACTAGCCAAACTGCATTGGTTAGTGTGTTCTACTTGCATTGTTTTACCATATTGTCTACCATACATTACCATCTAATGCATTTGTTTTACCATATTGTCCGATTTTTGAATTCATGTAAACTAGAAAATGTTTGCTACATACTGTAGTTTAAAACAATTCACCAATGAACTACAATAAGAAAGAATGAATTTACGTCTAGAACTAGTTACTTTTTTTTTATATTATCAGGTCAGATATTTACCCAGTATTTTTATTACTACTTAATAATTAAAACTATTTAGGTAGTTATTAGTAGGAATCGAAAATATAATAACAAGGGATAGGAGGTGAAATTTTTGTAGAATAAGTGTCAATACGTATTTCTGGCTAGTACATTTTTTTTATAATCATTTGGATGAGATTTTCCACAAACTTCAAATCACTTCTTTGCTATCGCTCATCATCAGAAGAAATGTGTGATAAAATGTTGATCAATTTCCGTATACTCTACAGTCCCGATCATTTCCTAGTAAATCCTGTTCTAAAGAGGCAAAGTTTAGATTACTTTTGTGTTATTTCTTTTTTATGTTTATGTTTATTTGTATTGTTTTGTTTATTTCTTAGAATTTCTTTTGATATGCTATGATTGCTGATGACAGCAAGTCGTTTGGGGGAGACTATTTTTAATACGTATTACTATATTTAGTTCCCGATTTCGATATATTGGAAGTTGGACGGTTTTTAACTTTTTATTATTCACCAAATCACTTTTTTTAAAGTTTTAGACGTACGTTTTGCTAACCATGTTAGCATCATCAGGAGATGATTTAATCTAATAGGAAGCATACTACCGACTTAATGAAACGCGTAAAAAAATGTTAAAAGAAAAAAAAAATGGAAAGAAAACAAAATTTAAAGAAAAAATTAACCGTGAAATTTACATAACCTTACATTAATTCATGATTTTCTTATACAACCTTAAGGTCTACTTTTGTCAAAATTTTGTTTAGCCCTCGTGTTAATTGGGCATAAAAGGTGTTACAATGCATTTATTTTTGTTCTGATAGTTTTGAAAAGTCGAAAATTCTATTAAGAATTTTCTAAACTTATGTTTTCTAATTAATTTATCTAGATATTCTTATTATAACCGTTCACTTCGGATACCTCCCTAATTAATTTTAATTATTTGTTATAATTATCGTTGTTTAAAGGAAACTTGATTAATCTATTTCCCATAAAATTTAAACTTCTTAGTTTGGAAGCTGATTCGAATCGTTAGGAATGTATCTCGAAGGGTTGGTGGTTTTTTTTCTAAAAATATTGAAATCTACCCTATTTTTGTTGTTTCTAGTGACTAAAACATTCATAAATGGTAAACTATCGTTGTTTTCGAGTTCATGCGTGAATACTATGTAGTAAGTAGTAGGTTAGTAATTAGGGTTATATCTCCTGATGATGTTAACATGGTTAGCGAAACGTGCGTCGAGAACTTTAAAAAGAGTGATTTGGTGTTTAGTAGTAAATCTCTTTGAGTTTAGTGTTTCACACCGAAGGTTCCAATAGAATTTCCTGAAATCGTTAAATTCATGATACTGTAGGCCTAATTGGAGAATTCTAATGACATGCCCAACTTACTCATTAAGGAATATTATTATCCGACCTATTACCAAAGAAAACAAACTTTATTATGTGGTCTTGGGATATCTTATCTCGAGCATCGTGGTATTTGGAACTTCTAGGGGTTAAATTCAGAAGTCGCTTATCAAAATACCTCGATGTTCCGGCCATAATTGTTTCTCGAAACCTCATAGGTCGCACTTGGTGTATTCTGCGGATTTCACCCCTTTTCGTTTTTTAAACTCTTTCAATCTGTGCACTGCTTCACAGCTCTTGATCAAAAATTACTACATTAATAATTTACAGTCATATCTTTTTTCGAAATATAGAGAATTTATACTTACTGCATTAATAATATTGTTGTAATAATACTTGTTGGAAGAAAGGGTAAATCAACTAAATCTTACCTTTAATTTTTCATTTTTAAAATTCTTCGGTTGAAACCACTGGTCATATTGTACTGACCTAACTACATCCGCAATATTGATAGTTCCACTATAATAAGTTAATGACTTTCATTTATGAGCAACGAGTAGGATTTATGAAGAGAGCTGTATCAGCATCTAAAGTTATTTTACGTTTAAAGATATAGTTTAATGTGGGGTACGAACAAATGGTCACCGATTGATCTTGCCCTCTAGTCAAACACCATCCAGAGGATTTTATTATATCTAGAATATCCATGATGCCAGAGAGTTGTAAATAATAACGGTAGCATATGAGGCTAGAGTGAAAATTCAGATACTTTTGAAATGAGCTGTTGTTTACTTGACTCATAATTGATTTATTATTTGACGTACTCTTCATTTGGCCCGATTCACTTCGTTCAAGCTTTTATTCGGTTTATTTCGTTTTTTCCATGAGAGCAAATATATCAAAAATATCTGCTTTCTAAGACTGTCAAAACAAAGCTAAATATCGTATCGTATTGATCTTCAGGATTTTTTCTTTCGATTCTTATTTGCCCTTTAACTTTATATTTTCTGATTCCAAGCATTATTACATCTTTAATTATATTTTAGTTTTTGACATACAGGCTCTTTTTTTTTGTTGATCTTCATTCTGTCCGTAGATTTTTACAGATTTACGAAAGCATATGTAATGGTCCCTTTTGGAAGGAAATATCGTATCCATGCCTACCAGGTGTGACCGTCATAAAATATTACCGTCATAAAATATTAGACTATGAACCGATCCTTGCGTCCAGCGCCATCTTTTAACAAAAATAAGAATTATTAACCCCCACATCTGTTAAGTATATTTCAGTTAATTATGGTTTTCGTCACAGGTCAAAATCTTCTGCAGGAAGTTATTTTTCTGGAGAACAATGAGACAACATTAAAGACATTCTTTTAGGAATATTTCTATAATGGAATATAATGGATTTCCTGTTCGAGCTCTGACAATATAATCCAGTCTGATCGCAACAAGAATTGTTCTCCAGCAATGTTTCCAACCCAAAACTTCTAGTTCGGAATTGCTGGAACCGCTTCTTATAAATACTATTCCAAACAAGATTTTCTCCCAAAACTACACAAAATATGTCCTGAGCCCCTTTTTTCTCATGTTAATTTCTAGTCTCTATTTTCTCTTGTCTTTAACCCAGATTGTCTCAGTAAATTTGTAAAACTTTGTAGTTTATTTTTGTCATAGCTAATTTTCAGATTTATGTAAACGAAAATTCGATCCATTGGTGCATAGTTCAGAACAGTTAAGTTTTTATTTCAGAATCCATCTATAGTGAATGGATTTTTGTGGGACTTGTTGCATTCTTTATATATATATATATATATATATATATATATATATATATATATATATATATATATATATATATATATATATATATATGCATTCTGTCAAAAAAGTACCGGGAATTGGTCAATAATACATAAAATGTTTATTATTTATCCAAATTTATTTCCATCCACTGCTGGAGGACCAATAATCCAATTGTCAAAACATTTTTTAAATGCATTCTCTGGAATCGACTTCAGTTCTCGCCACGAATTCTCTTGTATGTCTTCTATCGACTGAAAACGGATGCCTCGAAATGGTAATTTGAGTTTTGGAAAGAGAAAGAAGTCGGCCGGACCCGTATCAGGTGAACACGAGAGTTGTTCGATCGTATTTGTTGAGTTTTTGGCCCGAAATTTGTTTGCAATGACAGGCTTGTGTGATGGTGAGTTGTCGTGATGCAAAATCCAAGAGTTTTCGTTCCACAAATCTGGCCTTTTTCGACGAATTTGCTCTCTGAAACGCCGCATAACACTTAGATAATATCCTTTATTTACTGTCTGACCCACTGGCTTTGACGTGGTTTTGTCGGGTTTCGGTTCAGTTGGAAGGCGCCATTCCGAGGTTTGTTGACTGGTTTGCATGTCAAACTCGTTTTATGAATGTGGGGTTGGAATTGACTCGTTCTAACATCAGCGACTTTTACGCGATTGAGTTTCTGAAGAATATATATATATATATATATATATATATATATATATATATATATATATATATATATATATATATATATATATATATATATATATATATATACCTATGAACATTTTTTTGGGGGCTTGACCGGGAACGAGTCCCACCCATCCCTTCAACTGGATGGCATATGTTTCGTCTCTTGATGTACAGACTATTCAGGACGCCGACATACCAGCTGAAGGGATGGGTGGGGCTCGTTCCCGATCAGGCACCCAAAAAAATGTTCATTTAGGCGGAAAGGCAGGTGTTGTGTGTTCCACATGAGATTGTGGATGTGGTGTATTATGACACTCAGCTACTGTTGTCTCACTGGACGCAGTCCAAGAAACTCTAACATATGTAGTATGTTAGATGATAATAGTAGATGATTAAAAGATGATTGAAGATGACATTATCTCCTGATTAATCATCTATTAATTAGATTAAATCATCTCCTGATGATGCTAACATGGTTAGCGAAACGTGCATCGAGAAGTTTTCAAAACGTGATTTGGTTTTAGTGGAAAATCTCTTCGCGTTTTGATATCGTTCTTCTTTCATAAGACCCAGAGGAGCTGCAAAGACACGTACAGAGAAGCTGCATTTCTCTTGAAAATAAACCAAAAAAGAGTCAGGTCATGTTCAATAAATTTGCTGAGGACCAGAGGATTTCTATTTTAGGAACGGATTTGGAAGTTTGTGGATCACTATATATATCTTGGACAGAGGTTTTCACAGGAAGGGGATATCGTCCGGAAGGTGGAACGACGCGTTAAATGTGGCTGACAGGCATTTGGCAGGCACATCACAGTTATTTCAAGCACAGATGGGAATGGAAAGATGTATGCTTGGCATTACTAGACGGGATAGAAAGACCTGCACATAGATCAGAGAACAAACCAAAGTGAGTGACATCATTGGAAGAATAAAGAAATTGAAATGGAACTGGGAAGGTAGCGAGGCGATTGGACGAAAGATGGATCGAGACGGCCCTCGACTGGATACCGCTTGATCGCAAACGTCCACGGAGAAGACCGAAAACACGATGGACTGCTGACATAATTAAGTATATTGGACTCGAATGGCAGAGGAAAGCTCAGGACAGTGAGAATTGGATGCCTTCATCCTGTAGTGGACTGATTTGGATTTTGACTGGTGATTGGATTAATGGTGCCGGATATTTTGCTTGATGGGCATGGTAGTGCCCCCACTCGGGTCTGTGGTTCTGTCACCCTGATACATCTTGTAGTTCGGGATGCCGAATCGGGGGTTTAATAAATGTTTTCTGATGTGTACTGAATTAACGTTCTAGGAGATGATCCTGAGTGTATTTGGCTGAAACCTTGGCGGGATGGAGTGTGTTGATGAGTTTGGCCTAGATCATGCCCAGGATTTATGTAGTGATTTGCTCCACTAGTTGCGAGAGCTGGTTTGCCTGCGGAGAATTAGGAACTGGTTGCTGCTGAGAAAAGTTCTTCTGTGATTTCTATTTGAAAGTGGATGGGGGGATTTTTGGTCTATAGTCGGCTTTCGGCAGCTGTTGCCGAGGCTGAGTTTTAGCTGGTTGACCTCGGATTGAATATTTCGTGCAGCCCGCGAAATTTGCTATGTGAGCTCCTCCATAGTTGCTGCATTTTGCTGGCGACTTTTTGTCCTTTTTGCACTTGGTGGAATGGTGTTGACTGCAGATGAAGTTGACTGCAGATGAAGTTGGCTCTACATTTTTTGGCAGAGTGGATTTACTGCTGGTAGTTGAAGCACTACACAGGCTGGCCGTTAGGATTCGGATGGAGTGAAATAATTTGTCTCGCAGAACAATCGGCGGAATGCGGCGCTTTTCTGTCCAGCTGATCCCGACACGTTGGTGGATGAAGTCTGCGCCTGCTTGGTTGGCGGGCGGAAGCTTCAAACTAGTTGCCGTGACGATAGTGGAAAGAAATTATCTATCAGGCGCGGTGGCCTGGACTGCGGGTCAGAGCGGCGGGAATTCAGCCTGCGACGTATTTCCAGCTGTGTCTGGAATGGAGTGCTGGATCGCTGTACTGTTTGATGATGCCGTGTTACTGGTTGTCGCGGCGTGGGAAATCGGGGCGTAATAATCCGGCGCGGAGAAATTCCGCGCGAACAAATTTATGGTTGGCGCGCCGCACTACTTGTCGGAATTAGTAATCGAGAAGCTTGCTAACGAACAAGACAACCGTGACCAATCAGTGCGGCCTCTTAATACGCAAGTCTGTAGGGTAAAAGAGTCCGGTTTCAAGCGAACTGGCGCTTCGAACAAGCGTACAACTGCCATTGGCTCGTACAGTTTATGGCTCGATTAGACCGAAATGCTCCTCCCAGTTGGCCTTCCAGTCTTATTTGTTGCCTCCGTGGAATTTTTGCTATCGTAACAAGCGAAATTTTCATGTTAAGGAAGTACGAGCGATAATGATGAAATGTTTTTGTTTTCGTAAAACTTAAAATAGTTAAAAAAAATAATACTAACACTATAATTATTAATATATTATTATTTATTTATAAAAAGTAACTAACTGACTTCGTTATTATTACTCCACGCGGTTCGACAAAAGAGATGTTGCAACAGCACATTTGTGTTTACATGTAAATTTATATATCAGTGTATATGTATGAGAATTTTGACGATACAAGATCGAAAATTTATATTTAAAAAATATGCATTCTAAATAAAAAGGTAAATCCTGCAAGAAAAATAACTTTTTAACCTCAAATTCAGAAATATCATATATAATAATCACTCCTTTTAGCTATAACTCTATCTCTTCTTTTTTCTCAGCTGATTGCGCGACGTTGCCAGACCTTTGGTCGAGTGATTATTAGTCATCGAAAGTTGAAAAAAAGTTTGACTTCTAATTATTTAAATAATTATATCGGTAACCCGAAAAAATAGAGAAATCATTCCACCATAAGAGACTTGTAAGAACGGTGTGAATATATCATTTTATCTAAAAAATTAGACATTGAATAACTTTCAAATTTTGTATCTGCGAAATGAAGATGACTAGCGAATTTTACCTAATTCGGTTATTTCCAAGTTTCAAGAGAATTGACAGGTGGTCGGAGTTCAGCTCGTGTATGACCCAGATGGTTGTCGCTTTATTGGTGTTTTTGATCAGGAAGAAGTCGATGACGGAGCCCGCGTACTGCGGGTTATTGCTGGCAAATTTAGTGGGCTCGTCCGGATAGAGTATGGTGAGCCCGACTTCTTGAGGACCTTTCCACTATGGATTGTGGTCTGGTAGCCCGATTGCTGGTTGTGCACTCTGAAGTTGTCGCCAATGATCGTGGCAGTTGTCTATTGTGTGAGCTTTTTATAGTCCGCTGGAGAGATAACATTGGAAACAGGCTGATACACTGATGTCAGGACTTGGTGTCGGTCTTCGAGCTCGACGCAGTTGGAGGTTCCATTCCAGGTTGGCGAGATCTAGTGATTTATCAATGGTGCTGGATATTTTGCTTTATGAGCACCACAGTGCCCCCACTCGGGCCTGTGGTTCTGTCATCCCGATACATCTTGTAGTTCGGGATGCTGAGTCGGATGGAGGGTTTAATAAATGTCTCCTGGAGCAGGGCGATATCGATGTTGTGTGCTGCCAGTACTTGAACAAGTTCTTGTCTTGTACTGAATTAGCGTTTTAGGAGATTATCCTCAGTGAATTTGGCTGAAACACTGGCGGGCTGGAATGCGTTGATAAGTTTGGGCTGGATCATGCCCAGGATTTATGTAGTGATTTGTTCCTCTAGTTGCGAGAGCTGGTTTGCCTTCGGAGAAATAGGAACTGGTTGCAGATGAGAAGATTTCTTCTGTGATCTCCATTTGAAAGTGGATGGGGGGATTTTTGGCCTATAGTTGACCTTCGGCAGCTTCGTGCAGCCCTTGAAGTTTTTATGTGAGTTCCTCCACAGTTGCTGCATTTTCCTCATGACTTTTTGTCCTTTTTGCAGTCGGTGGAATGGTGTTGGCTGCAGATGAAGTTGGTTTTACATCTTTTGGCAGTGTAGGCGTACTGCTGGCAGTTGAAGCACTGCACAGGCTGGCCGTTAGACATCTGGACTCGGATGACGTAAAATAATTTGTCTCGCAGAACAATCGGCAGAATGCGGGCGCTTTTCTGTTCAGCTGATCCCGATATGCGCCTGCTTGTTTGGCGGGTGGAGCTTTGGAGCGAATGGAGCAAACTAGTTGCCGTGGCGATAGCGGAAAGAAATTCTCTGTCAGGCGCGGTGGCCTAGACTGCGGGTAGATTATCGGGAATTATGGCGGCCGGAATTTCACCTGCGACGTATGTCCAGCTGTATCTGGAATGGAGTGCTGGATCGCTATACTGTTTGATGATGCCGTGTCACTGGTTGTCGTCACGTGGGAAATCAGGGCGTTTTAACCAGGTATGGAGGAAATCCGCGCGGACGAATTTACGGTTGGCGCGCGGCACTATTTGTAGGAATTGGTAATCGAGAAGCTTGCTAATGAATTATACTGCCAGGACCAATCAGTGCGGTCTCCTAATGTGCCAGTCTATAGAGTAAGAGAGTCCGGTCTCAAGCGAACGGGTGCTTCGAACAAGCGCATAACTGCCATTGGCTCGTACAATTTATAACTCGATTATATCGAAACGCTCCTCCTAGTAGTCCTATTCGTTGTGCCTTCATGAACATTTTTCTACCGTAACTAGTTAAATTTCCATGTTGTGGTAAAACCTGTAATATTTACAAAAAATAAACCAATATTTAAAACATTAAACTATTAAAGAAAATATGATTACATTTTTATATACTATCTGACTTAAAGGCTGGGGATAGTATCACGCCAGACAGAAAAGCGTCCGCCAACATATTGTTTTGGCGGCTTTTTTTGTTGCAAATATCTTAATTAGGCAATTTTAAAAATTTGGAAAAATTGGGGATGAACCCCGCATTAACGCTTCAAGAACAGTGTGAATCCCTGAAACTATTGCACATATGGAGTAAAGTGTGGAGGAGTCTCCAGAAACGGCGATTCTATGACGTGAGAATTGGGAATTTTTCAACTCAGTTTACGCCGGAATTTGGGAAATGACTTGCACATGTTTCCATTTTAGATTTAGATTGTTCAAGATCTGTTTCCTACAGACAGTGATAAGCGATTAGGATACTGTAATGCATCAACCACTTTCATCAAAATTACAATTTTCTTGTAAAATTGATTTGATGGCTCCGGCCTACATAAATGTATTTTATTGCTTACGAAAATATGCTCCAAACCATACAGCAACTCAAGAAAAATATCCGTGCTGAAATCGGTGCATTAACGCCAAATGTGTTGACAAGAGTTATGGAAAATGTGTTAAAAGAGACACAAAGTTGCACTGTTGCTAATGCCTCACATCTGATTAAGTTTTAATTTTCAAAAATTAATTATCACAAAATGAGCGTGAAACTTGTCCCACCCGTTGGAAAAGTAAACTCTTAACAACTCCTGCCGTAACGAAACCCGGCAAAGTTGCAAGAAAAGTAAGCAGGGCCTGGCCTATCAAAATAACAGGTAAGAAATAAAATTAATTATACTTGGTTTAGTAGTTTCAAAATATTTTAGTTTAGTTCGCACTCTTTTCTTAAACAGTGCATTTCTACAATTTCGATCGTATTTTTTGTTATTCTAAACGTGCTAAAAATGTGGCGTTCTTGGAGAGATAATGATCATTGTGCCTCCGGTAGTGCTAATTTTAAAAGAACACATTTTTGCCCGATGTTATCAAATTGTTAAAAATGTGTATGTTTCTTTATTGAATAGGGGGCTTAATGTAAATGCATCCGCAGCAGAAACGTCTTCATTAACGAAAATTTCATTGCCTACAGTTAAAGATATTGTGAAGGAGACCATTAAAGCCAAAAAAGTCTGTAGAGATTCTGGTAAAAGCAAATGTGTTGAGGATTTGTAAGCCGACTACAAAGACTTAATTCGAAGAAAAAATTATGCTATGTATGAAGAGCAAACTATGTGGGCATTGCATTCATTGCAACAGCGACTAAGGAAACCAACATTATTTGCAGCAGAACTAGCCTCCGGAGAATGTTATCTCCGGAGATTGGTTTAAATAGCCTTTTGCTCAATGTGCCTAAGAATAGCGTAATTGTAATGGACAATACTAGTTATCATAACCCTTTACTAGTTAACTAAGTTACTAGTTAACATAACATAAAACACTAAATTGGAAATTCAGAATTATATGTTAAAAAACGATATATACTTCGAAAATACATAAAAAAATGTGATCTAGAAATATTAAAGACATTTAATATTAAAACGGAATATGTATGTGATACTATTGCTGTGGCTATGGGACATATGGTTTTACACCTTCCCCCGTATTACTGTATTTTTAATCCAAATGAGCATATGTGCAATCAGGTAGAATCCAATGTTTGAGCAGAAAACATTTTTCCGACTCTAAGTGCAAGTGCTGCAATATTAATTAGGAATGTTGTAGATATTATTCCCAAAGAAAGTTGGATAAATTCGATTAACCATATTATTAAAATAGAAGATTCCTAGTATCATTTACTAATAATATAGAACCACTTATTATTAATGTGAGTTAATATTAAGTATACACTTATTATTAGTGTGAGTGAGAGCGAAACCGAATTAAATATATAATTAAATTTAAGTTATAATTTTTCTTGCACTAATAGATACATTTATGTATTTGTTTATTTTTGTTGTACTAATAAATTCAAAATACACAAATCAATAAACAATGTTTTAGTCATACATAATAACAATAATAATTTAATCCTAATTTAACAATATTTTATTTTTCCCAAAATTATTCAGATGTTAAACAATTCCGGCTCTTTCGCCATTTAATAAAGTAATATTTTTATTGAGATTTATTGGGGCAATTAACATTTTGCGAAGGGCAACGAAATATTTTGAAATCGACTGTACAATCCAATGGGAAACTTTAACTTATTGAGCAATACTTCGAATACTTCTGGTAGAATCCTCTTCAACACGATGTAAAATTTGTTCTTCGACTTCAGGACTGATTTTTTGTTTCCACCCACATTCTTGAAATTCTAGAATAATTTTGCAAAAGTAACCAAAAGCCTTTGAGGAACTTGGAAAAATGTTTGCCAATCTGGAAGCGGCCTATTGTTGACCGTATCCTTCAGAATGTTGGAAAGGTTCTCCGTAAATAAGAAGCCTATGCTGATATTCGCGTAGAATATATTTTTGGGTTAAAAATCGAACTTAAAAGCACGCGCTGAAATACTGAAATATATTTGCTGCAATTTTAAAATAACAATCCTTGTCGTGGCAGTATTGCGACGTTGCCACATACTTCAGGGTTCATGAAGTATATGATTCCTAAAAAAATGTTTTAGCATCGATCATTATTTTATACGTTAAATTATAACAAAGTAATATTTGCCTAATGAGCTTTTTTGTTAGCATATATTTGCTTAAAATATTAATTATAATCATAGCTTGTCGATTGGCGATTCAGTAAATTTGCAATTTTTGTTCTAGGGAGTCCTTAGGTTTTGGGCCCTTATTGGTTGAATTTAGGAAAGCACTTTCCCTTACACCCTGTATACCGTGTATGTTTCTTTTATGTTTCTGTGATAAAGTAAAAAAAAATAAATAATTTTATTACGATAAACTTGTTGATTCATTCAACAATTTAGAATTATTGGGTTAATAATTAAATTTTATATTTTATTATGTTCATCTTATATTTTTATTAATCTCCACGGTAGTCAGGGTTTGTAACCCAAGGCGATAATGATTGCACTAAACAAGAGGGTTCAGCCAAGGATCGATGCAAGCTTAAAAATTTTCTAGCTATATTTGCTGTACCCAGTAGAGCAGTCTATTGCATGACTGCCATATGTCTATCATGTAATTCAAGCGGCTCTTTGGCGATTTGCTAGTTATTTGTTATCAGCCTATTTGTAGATATTACTACTGGTTTTGTGTCGATATCTTTGAGTTTATTTTTTATGTATCAGCTTAGCAAAGTTGTAATGTCTTTGCATATAGTCTGTTTAAACCAGCGCAGGACTCCCATCGCTTATATGCTGTATTGATTCTAAATCTTGTTTACATAAGCGACAATGTTCGATCGATATTTTGTCCTAATATATGTTTTTTATATGCCCTGGTACTTACGATCTGATCTTGGATAGCACATAGGAAACATTTTGTCTCACCATAAAGTCCTGATGTTCGGAGCCATTCTGTAGAGTATTTCTTATTGATGTGTTGAGAATCGAGGAGAGCTGCAAAATGACCATGGAGCTCCTTTCTTTTTCAATCTGAAAGGCGCCCCTGGGGAGTTATATGGCTTGCCTCGTTAGGTGCTTGTGCTAGATGGAGGATACTATAATTGTTATACAGTGTACAGACAGCTTAATGAATATTACTCTCTTTGCTGAGAAAATATGAATCTTGAATGAAATAATTATTAACAATATTGTTTCAATGTAAAAGATTAAAGTTTTTGCGATTAGAAACTGAATGAAACAAGTCTCACGAAAATCCATTCACTATAGACGGGTTCAAGATTTTTAAATTTTCATGGCTAGTACTCAGTGAATTCACTTGCAAATAACAGTGACTCCTGAGATGGATGTAAATACTCCTTCAGACTTTTTTTTTGCCAAGATTATTGGTGATGGTAGTTTTAGTACTGTTTATTTAGCAAAAGAAGTTAAGACTAATAATGAATATGCTAGTAAGGGAAAGAGGACGATTTTTAGCTAACATCATATTATTATAGATCATATTATTAAAGAAAGCAAAATTGAATATGTATGGCGAGAAAAGGAAGTTCACTCAATACTAAATCATTAATCACGGTACTTTGTGCATCTTTTTAGTGCATTTCAAGACCCGGAAAGATTCTATTTTGTCTTAAGTTATGCCATCAATGGGGATCTCTTAAAATATATATTCTTACACAAGAAATTCTCTATTGAATGAACCAGGTATAGACATATAACATAATTTTTTCAGTAAAAATCCAGGTTGAATATTAAAAATTGTAGGTATTACACTGCGGAACTGGTACTTGCATTGGAATATCTTCATGCAATGAAAATTGTACATAGGGACTTAAAACTAGAGAATATTTTGTTAGATTATAATTTTCACATACTCGTTGCTGATTTTGGTAGTACCAAAATAGAAGAAGATGAAGAAAATCAAACCGATGGTAATATGATTATTGCTTTTTCGGTTTGTGTTTGTGACTATGATTTTTGCAGATGATACTGAGCACGAGTCTCCTCATAGAAGCAAAAGTTTGGTTGATACAACTGAATTTATTAGCCCAGAAATGTTTCAAGAATCAAAATCATCATTTTTATCAGATTTATGGACGTTGGGATGCATAGGTTTTTAATCTTATATGTTAGGAGTATTGAAATTGCTTCTGTTGTGTATTGAAGTGTTCCAGATGGCTTCTTTTCGTGGTAGAAACGAATACATCATTTTCCAAAATATCCTAAATCTGAAATACAAATTTTGCGACGATTTTGATGAGAAATTAAAAGACTTTATGCAAAAATTATTAGTTTTACACTCGGCAAAGCGATTAGGTAAGTAATATAATATAATTAACGTAAACATATGCTTGCAAAGTTGCAAGTGGAATCAAAATTTACTTAGGTTTCCACCTCATCAAACTTTTATCTCTTCCCCAGCCACTTTAGTTATTAACCCTCAAGAGAAGCACTTCTGTGCTTCCCGATTTAGAAGCACATGGATTGCCCGTTTGTCTTTGATTATTAATATCTTTTTATTAAATACTATCATCTCTAGACGATATCTATCATATCGTAGTCGATTCAAACTATCATATCTAGACGAAATTAATAGATAAAAACTTTCTTCAAACGGCATTTAAAAGGGGATTTAATATACTTTCAGATACTTATTACAATAAAAAAATTTCCCCTACTCAAAGTCATCCCCTCAATGTGACCATTTATAAGGGAATAACACTTTTAATTTACCCCTGGCTATCCCTTATCCAGTTCTTTTCTTGAGGGTTAAAACACATTCGTTAAATGATTCGCCGAGCATAAACTGTTTTGAGAATTATTTACTATTCACTTACGAAACATAAAATGACAAAACTGATTCGAATTCGTTTTGAAATTTGGATTAAACATATGAGAAATATATACGAAATTTTTCTATGCAGGAGCCACAGACAAGGTTTTATATTCGAGTTTACGGGGTCACGAGATATTTGCTAGTGTAAATTGGTATCATTTAGGTTTACCTCCGAGACTCTGTGATGCTGAATTCATTCAAAGCCGTAGCGCTGATATAAGCGGAGTGTTTGACAATAAGGAACCCGGCTTTGATACTAAGAAAGCCGACAAGTAAGCCCGAAATTGATAAATTACGCATTCAGGTTCAATTTTTCTTCTACTCCAGACAAGCAGTAAATATATTACTGCCACTTTCCCGTTCGCTAACCCAAGTCACGCCCAAAAAGTCTAGTGGAAATAGAAAAATAACTAACATAACACTCGAGAAAATGAAAAATAGACTGAGGGCTCAACATGCCAACCCTTACAATATTTTTATGGCATCAAATCTTATTTTGAAACAAGGTAAACCCTATTTAATTATAATTCTTGAAATGACAAAAATTATGTTGGATTTTTTTAGGTCTTCTCTTTAAAGGGAAGGGACTATTTTGCAGGCGAAGGAGGGTGTTTTTATTAACTTTGGGACCGCACTTATACTATGTGAATCCAACCACAATGACCTTTAAAGGTGAAATACCATTGACTTCGACTATAAAGACGGAGGCGAAACATTTCAAGACTTTTTTTATACACGCTGTAAGTAATTTCCTATCTTATTGTTTAGTGCATCTTATAAACATCAGATAACCAAGAACTGCGCCTTTAATTCCATATAAAGTAAAGTTATACTTTTATGAACAAAGATAGGTGATTACAAAGTGCTCGTTTTTTCAAATAAAGAGGTTTTGGGGTACAAAGATATCACTCTTTCGTTGGCTTTGTAGCATCACTGCTCGGGGATTAAAATGCCAGAAATTACGGTGAAATCATCGAGCAAAATGACGATTATTTCACATGTAAAAATGAAATATGTAGGGTAAATGTGGGTATTACTGCGGTTTTTAATATGGGGTCAACTTTGATAAAGTATATTATGAATTTATGAAAAGCTATTCATATAATTTTTTTTTAATAATGATGTGTAACTCATTTTAGACTTATACATGATAAAATAAAATTTTCATTTATTTAAAAGAGTTTTTAAAAATTATGTAAACGTATGTATTACTGCGGGTATAAATGTAGTTTGCCCCTATGATGGCGTGTCAATTGACAACCTAATGACTACAAAACTTTGGGATCTAGTTTAAAATTGAACTAAACTTATCAGAAAGATAATAAATTATTTAATTTAATAACTTTAATTTATCAAAATATAAAGGATAACAACACAGCAAGTCTTAAGATATTAATAACTGACCAGAATATTTATATATTATTAAATAGTAGATTCTATATCTTACTTATTATTGCCTTCTTGTAATTTATTTAATTAGATATTTTAAATATTTACGATAAATTAACACAGAAAGACTTAAAATATTAATAACTGACCAGAATATTCATATATTTTAAAATAGTATATCTTATAATCTACTTATTATTGCTTTCTGTAATTCTGTTTCTTCTTTTTTAAGTTCAGCATTTTTTTTTAAATTTCAGAAGTCTTTAATTTTTTTTGTAACAATTCTTTAGATTTTTTTTCATCTTCAATTTTTTTAATTCTTTGTTGTTGTTTAATAAACTTTTTTCTTTCTTCTTCAAGTCTTATTTGCTCTTTCTTCAATCTTTCATCTTCCTTCCGAGCAAGTTATTTTTCTTTTTCTCGTTTTTTCAACTCTTGTTGCTCTATTTTATTTTTTTAAATATACCACATACTCCACTGGACTATTATCTTCAATGTTTGCATTTTCATCCTGAAAATTTAGACGAAAAGAAAATTATACTTATTAAAAAAATAATAATATAATATAAAATAATACTATTAAAAAAAGGAAATAATGTAAAAAATGAATGTAATTTGATACAAAATTTAATAATAAACGTAATTTCTTAATAATTCTTAGTGTTATCTTGAGTATGTAAACTATCGTTGAATTAATCTAAAAGTATAGAATAATTAAAGTACTGTTGTATCATCCAGGTTACTGTTTGATGATGTTGCCTCTAGGTCGTCAATAATTGGCATGTCGATCATTTCAATCAGAGACTGCACAATTTCGTCATTATCAGAGATGTTTTGCTATAAATAAAAAAGGTGAATAAATTAAAATATGTGCAATAAAGAAATTGACATAGCGTCAAATATTTTAATATGAACTCCTTACTTCTTGGGCAAGATAAATTTATTTGCTTGATTGATTAGTGATGCCTGTTGGTTGTGCCAACCTATACCAAATATCGAAAAGACTTTCATCTTCTTTTCTTCCTGTCCAAATAGAGCTCTCATGGACTCTGAATAATGTTTATGTATCTTTATCTATTAAGCTCTCCAAAACTTTTAAAGCTTCTGATTGTTTGGATACTTCTCTTGTATCTTCAGAAGAAGATATGTTGTATTTGACTAGATAAAGTTTCTTGCATAACATTAGCGTCCATATGATGTAATCCACATGTTTCGAATACGTTTTTAATTTTTTTTTAATTCAAACTCTCGAATGTTTTTTTCAGTACATGAACAACTTGGCTTTTTTTATACTAATTGTTCTAGAATCTTTACACAAAACTTGAAAAGATCTTTGATAAGCTGCTCTAAATGTACGAAAGAGAGCTACATCTACTACATCTACTATTACTGCGGTTTATTGAAAAAATCGCAGTAATACACGTAAATTACAATCAGTAGATGATAAATAATAATCAATCAAAATTTAATTTGTAGTGCATTTTTGATATTAAAAAAGTGTTATCTTACTTCTACATGCGATAAATACGAATATTAAATCATTTACCTATGGAAAAAAGATCTTTTATGTCACCTTTTTTCACACACGCACTGACAAAAAGTATAATTTTCTCCTTCTATAACCAGTCAATTAATAACAAATAATAATTAATAATTAATAACAAATTCAAAAATTGTGGTACATGTCAAATTACTATGCTGTTACTTATTTTAAGGTTTAAAGTACTCTCCATATTTTTTTTTAATTGTAAACATTCTTATATAGTTTATTTATAATATAACTAAAAAAATCCGCAATAATACCCTCATTTACCCTAGATATACGAGATGTTAAATGAAGTAAAGAGACTGGTTTTTATAACTTCTATATTCAATTGAAATTGTAATTCTGCATTGTCTTCTTCAAAGTAGTGGCTTTGGCAAGCTGGCCAGCGCTGGAGACGATTTGTCAACTTTTAAAACCATACTGAAACTCAGTCACTGCAATCGCCTTGTGCGAATTCTGTTTCAAGATAGTGTTCTTTGAGGTGAATTTTCAATCTTGAAGAAATGAAAAAGTCACCAGGACCTGAGTCTGGCCAATAAGGGAGCTGCGGAGCCACAGTTTTGTTTTTACCTGCCAAAAACTCGTTAATTGAAATCGTTGTATACAAGGCGCAATACATAAGCGCATTGTAGTGACACATTCACATGTAGTGAACTCTTCTCGGAGTTTCAATCTCCTGTTCATAAAATTTTGTTTCCTTTGAAGAAAATATGTTTCCAGGTGAGCTCGCACATTATCGATATTTTTATTTCTTAGGGAATGTTCCATGGATCGGCATAAATGAACATCGGACGGTGCTATGTGTGGAGAATATGGGGGATGTGGTAAAACCTTATTTTTTCTTGGGTTAATCTTGCTGCATGCGGCCTGGCATTATTGTGTTCCAGTATTACCGCTCTTCTATTGACCAGAGCTGGCCGTTTTACCAACAATTCGTTACGTAATCTATCCATTTGTTGGCAATATATTTCAGCCGTATCTGTTTCTCCCGGTTTCAATAGTTCAAAATGAATTATGTCACCACAGGCCCACTAAACGCACAGTAACACCTTATTTAAACTGAGGGATGATTTGGAGAAAGCCATTATTTGGCGTACTTATCGTTATTGTATAAGATCCATTTCTCGTTACCAGTAACAATTCTTCGTAAAAACGGATCACTTCATTGTCTGCACAATAGAGATGTGCATATTGTACGCCGTTATTCTTTATTCATCTCCGACAATAGATATGCAACCAATATACCCTGCCTGTAGGTAGACCTTCCCGATTTCTTGAAGATGTGTTTGGACTGCTGACCAAGTAGCGAGTGAAGAGTGTTTGATATTTGTTTTTTTTGATGATGATGATGATTTTGATGATGATGATGATATTTGATATATATCCACCATTGATTTTAAAGAGCCATTATCAAAGTCTACAGGGGTCCACTTCGATCGCTATCAAAAAGTCAAAATCACCATTGGAAAATTTTCTAAACCAGCGTTGGCACTTATTGACTTTCAATACATCTCCATACACATCACAAATTTGCTTTGTTACAACCGTTGCATTAACACTCGATCGAAAATGAAACAGCATGCAATGACGTAAATGTTCTTCAGTTGGTTGATTGTGCACCATTTTCACCGGTGTAATAAAAACGATTGAATTTAGTTGTCACAAAGGTCAAGGCCATGTGTTGTAATATTTCGTAATAAAAAATCTCTTTATACATTCACAGTCTGAAAAAAACTGATGCAAATATTCCACATTATTAATAATTGATTGTTTATGGGTACCCCTATTATAATATATGGTATGATAGTAGAAAAACAGAAGTCCCAATATTAGTCAGTATTAGTCCCAAGAAATATTTACTTAAAAAAACAGAAACAATCATGCTATTTATAGTACCAATACAAAATTATTCGACCAATTCATAAATTAAGTATTGTCTAAATGATATATATTTTTTTTTTCTTTTTTGGGTTTTTCGCCACGATCTAAAACTCAAAAAATATAAAAAATATCTGCAAATAAAACATAATGTATTATGTTTTTTTTTCAAAACAGACATCTTACTAATAACAATAATAATAAATCTCAAATAATTAATCAATCAAAAAATACTCTTAGATCTATATTGACAAAAATCAAACCATACAACACACAACAGAATATCAAAAATGTGGCTTATAAAATTCGTTGCGAATGTGGCAAATTTAAATAGGTGAGACATCTAGACGGTTAGATGTTAGAATTAAAGAACATAAAACCCTTCTTAGAAAGGGCGATTTTTAATAAATCTAGAATTTGTCAACACGCAGGGGAATCGTTTGGAATAATTCTAAAACGGTATTAAAAGTATCGGTAACAAAATACAGAAGATGAAAAGAAACCGCTTTAATTATTGTAAATCAAATTAACTGTAATGCTATGCCTTCGGTAGATTTATATTCAATATGGTTCCCGATTCTAAAGAATACAATATGTACCAGGTCTGTTCTGAACAGACTGGTACTGATACCCTGGTACTTACCCGAGGTTAGACGAATGATCTCGCACAGTTTATCTGTCGCGGCAGTTTACCACAGAATGGCAATGCTGCATGTGATTCCAGCCGCCATGGGCAAAGCACTAACGTGGAGCGCGGGTGTATTTCTTTGTTTTTAATACCTTTCTCCACGAGCCCACTTCATTATCTTTTGAACATATATATATATATATATATATATATATATATATATATATATATATATATATATATATATATATATATATATATATATATATATATATATATATGCTAGACTATTAGTCCGGGAGTACATCCGATCGTTTGTGTCAATTCTTTTGTCTTCAGACAAGCATTAAGAATGCCAAGTGTGACTTTGGCGAAACGTCTGCAAGTTCCCAACAAACGGGACACAAACGATGTACTCCCGGACTAATAGTCTAGCGTATTCTTCCATCCGCGAAACACTACGAACTAACATATATACAAATACATATATATATATATATATATATATATATATATATATATATATATATATATATATATATATATATATATATATATGTACGGTCGTGACCGTTTAATATTATTATTATTTTTTGTTTATTGGGACTTTGGGTCAGTTAATAAATTTTAATTTTTGTATTGCTTTGTTAACGTTTCGGTTCAATAATGAATCATCCTCACAATAATTCGACAATAAACCCTATTTTTATAAAAAACACAAATTTACATCTATAAATCTACCAATATCTAATTAAACATTTAATTTCCCAATTTTTTCACTAAGATGTGACTCTGATGTGATTTCAGCCTTTCCGCAAATATCATTTGAAAAATCCTGAGGATTACGCTTTGGCATGGATCAAAGTGATAGATGAAGTGAAAGAACACTATTATCGTCAGGCTAATACCGGAAACAACTAGGAAAAATTCCATGGTAACAATTATAAGTCAATGTGATCAAAATTTATACTTTATAACTAATGTTTGATGCATTTTGCCGGCAGTGTAGCTTCGTCAGAAATGAATATTTTAGATGTTGAAACGGGTATAAATACAAAACGTTTCTACAATAAAATATGTTTATGTTTATGGTACACAAACTGTGTTATTGTTTTGAATGAATAATCTTTTTCATTCTTTCGTGGATATATTTTAGAGTAATTAATAATTAAAATTCATTTCAAAAATATATCTCAGTTGCACCGCCAAGCTAGCTCTATTCTTGAGTATTCCTTAATACAATTTTGTGCCTCTGACCACGTACTTATCCTTATGAGCGCCACCAAATTTCATTACTGCAACCTAGTGTTGGTTGTCGAATTTTTCCGACTGAAACTTGGAAGTGGTCTGGACAATGAAGAAGCTGGAAATGACACCAGATAGTGTTTTTGGATTAGCTGGTGCAGATTAATACTTAATATCAAGAAAGTAGGAATATTCACACCGGTTTAATGCAAATTCTAATTTTTAACTGACAGGATTTTGCGGAGCCGACCTGCAATTCCCTCACAAAACATAAATATTACTAATTCTTATTCAAGACATCCGGTTTGGTTTCGATGTGGCTGTATTTATCCTATGGGAGCTCTGGCGCATGTGTCGGTCTGAGAGGCTCTGCTCCCTGGTACAGGTACCGGTTTATTTATTACATCGCATATAAACATATAGTACAATGAGTGTACACAAAAAAGGTAAAAAAGGAGAAAAGAAAACACAGTGAACACAAAACACCTAGACGAACTAAACATTAATATCCAGGTTTCCAATCCATTCCATTGCTGCAACGTCGGCCCTCATGAAATCGTTCCAGCATCCCTGATAAGATCGTAGGGGGCAGTCTCCACTAATATATCTGATGGATTGTTCCAGTACGCCACAGTCATAATTCGGAGACTCCGATATACCCCATTTATAGAGTGAGTCAGCACATCGACAACATCCAGTGCGGATTCTATTTTTAATTTGACTGAGTTTTCTGTTCTCGATGGCCACAGTATCACATTGTATCTCTCAAACCATTTCCGCTCTTGGTGATTTTCAACGTTTCTGCAATTTTGGTTCCAGAGATCTCTTACTTTGCTGTTCCATTTGACAAACTGTTCAGCCTACAGTAGTGGCGAGATTGAAGTGATCGAAGTCTATTTTGTCGCAGGCTAGGTATATCGTAATAAATGGGTAGTTCCAGGTTCTGTTGTATAATGCTGTATTCTCTGAGCAGAGCGTCGGTTTTACGAATCGGAGGTGGGCAAATATTACTTAGTAAGGGAAGCCAGTAGGTAGGAGTTGGTCTAGTTGTTCCAGTGATTATGCGTATGGTATTGTTAAACTGCTCATCAATTAGGTTGGTATGACAACTGTTCAGCCACACTGGAGCACAGTATTCTGCATATTAGGAGTATTGTACATTGTAAATTGTATTTTTTCTATATTGTAAATTGTACCTGAATTTCAGCCTTAGCTGGCTCGTTGTTAAGATGAAACGCACATACTTCAGTCTTACTGACATTGGGCTTTAGCCCGCATTTTTTAAAGTAAGTGTTCTCTCCGTCTGACTATACTCTTTCAATCTACACGTAAGAGCTATATCGTCTGCGGAGCAGAATTTTCTTGAACTAGTATTTAATGGGTCAGAAATATAAAGACTAAAGAGGATAGGGGCCAGGACCGAGCCCTGTAGCAAACTATTATTTAATAATATTGTTGTACTTTTACTTTCACCCGACCAAACCTGAAAGTATCTGTTGCTTATCATGTTATTAATAAGAGCTGCAGTTGTTCGGCACTCAATCACCTTTAGGAGTTTACACATCATCCCCTCCCTCCAGACGGTATCGCATGAAGCCGTTAGATCGACGAAGGCCACAGATGTCTTAAGCTTCTCTTGGAAACCGGCCTCTATAAAAGTTGTCGAAGATAGCACCTGGTCGCAGGTCGCACTTCGATGACGTCTAAATCCCGCTTGCTCAACTGGTATTTGTTCCAGAATAAAGTCACTTATTCTGTTATAAAAAAGTCTCTCCAAGGGTTTAAATGAGCAGTTGAGAAGGGAAATGGGTCTAAAATTTTGGGGGTGAGGTAAATCTGGTGATTTACCGGGTTTCAGAATAGACACAATTTTTGTTTTCTTCAGTTAATTGAGAAGTGTCCTCGTTCTCAAAATGGTGGAGAATTGGCGTGTCATCCAGTGTTTGGCATTTTCCCCAAGGTGGACTAAACATTCTGTGTGCATGTTATCAGACTCAGGTGCTTTACCAATTTTTATCTGTTTTAGAGCAAGTTTTAATTCATCTAGAGTGAAAGGTGAGGAAATTCGATTTTTACCAACACCATATACGTTATGATAACTAGAACCGATAAGCTCATAGCCATGGATACTTCCTCTTTTACAAAGATCTTTCTCATTTGGAGCATGAATTTCTTGGATTAGAACCACGTTACTGTTATCATTCAAAAGACATTTGGACAATTATTCATTTATAGCTCGGCTGATTCCTTCTATATTTAACTGGCAAACTCGGACTGAAGGTCGGAGTGTTTTTATTAATTTGGCCCTGAGGAGGGCCTTTTACTAATATTTGATCGCCTCGGTTAATCTGCATATCTATCTATAGTCAGGAAATCCAACAAATGGCCTGGCTGCTGAGTGTGTAGACTATTTAGCCGTGTATCACACCTTGCCCAAGGTACACCACGGGGAGGCTAGTATCCGTTAGACCCAATATAGGTTACCTGTGAGCTGATGCAACTTGACAGCCATTCACACGGCCCTCATGGCCAACGAAACCACGGACCCTCTAAAAGTCCTTGCGGCTCAATTCACTCAATTAGTGAATATCTGGTAAAATTCTTACTACCAAATAGGGCCGAACTACTTTCCCAAAGTCGGAGTTGAAACGCGGGACGAACTTTGATTTAATATTTTTCCCACATTTTTATTCGGAACAAATAAGCTTCACCTTCCCTCTCCGAATATTTTTCACCAGTGGCCTAATTTTTCATGATCTTTTTAAAAAGCTAAGGGGAGACCGGGTACAAAAGTACCACCTTGTACTTTTAACTTTGATTTCTGGCTATTAATTATGTTTTCGATAAAATGAAATTAGCCTTATGAAACTTTCGTCTGTACTCTACAAATATACTTTACAATTTTATTTAATATATCTTTGTTTCTAATATTTATAAAGCTGCAAAAAAATGTCGATCGTTACATTCGCCCCCATGGTCAGAACGAAAGTAATACGGTGCGGGTCCAAAGTAAAACGGTTAAGATCTTGCGGAATATTATGTATACAATGAAAAAAAACACAAGATTGAATTAAATTATTTATTGAACTAACAAGGAGCAAAAAGCAATGAAACATGAAATGTTATTTCTCAGGAATAAGAAAAAAAATAACTTCTCATATGAAATAATTGTTTAATTAAAATAATGAGATCAACTGCAGTAATGATATTAATGTTTCTATTATGACTCGCAATTATGGCACACATAGTATAAGTCATCTTTGGCGCACGTAGCATGAAACCATTTTTTACAATCAACACATTACACCCACTTCTCGTTTGGTAAGCTATTGCTGAATAACTCTAAGGAAACGAAGGAAAAACAATCTTCTTCATCAAAGCTACTGCTGTATGTTGTTGACTGGTTCTCGTTTTCTTTGCTTCTAAGAGCAACCCGTTTTCCCTGCTATTCCCTTTTATAGATGGTGACTTTCTGTCACCTTTTCTTTCTTTTGCCTTTTCCTGCATCAGGTTGGAATATTGGTTTCTTAGCTTTCAATTCTTCTGTTGGAACCTTCGGTGTGAAACACTAAACACCAAATCACTTTTTGAAACTTCTCGATCCACGTTTCGCTAATCATCAGGAGATGATTTAATCTAATTTTAAACTAAGCTATGTTTTATTTTAATCTAATATAATCATTAGGAATATACCTCGAAGTGGTGGTGTTTTTTCTAAAAATATCAAAATCTAACCCATTGTTTCTGCTGACTAAAACCTCCAGAAATAGTAAACTATCCTTGTTTTCGAGTTTATGTGTTCTTAGCTTTGTTTCTTCGGTTATATTCTTCTTCAATAGCATTTTTTCCGGAGTGTCTGTGAGTATGGCAGTTAAACTTTTTTACAACCTTTTTTACTTCGGATCTTGAACTAGCTCGCAGTAGAAGTCTTATATCTTGGGGTGAAAAAGGAATTCGTTGTGCAAAAGTTGCATGGTATTCACTAGGTCACTGTCACTGATAGAATGATCATTAAATTTATTACTCGGTCATGATTCTGAAAGATCATTCATTTTAATCATACGATCAACTTCGAAGGGATGATGCGTTACAGAAGAAGGTGCAAAGTCAACCGCGGTAAAGATGTTCCTATCAAATGAACTTATATCGGTGACGGCAATACAAAATCCTCCTCTAACAATCCCAGGAATGTAATGTATATTCATTGTTTGACCGGAATGATTTCGCATCCAGTTATCTATTGTAGAGTTGAATTATCCAAAAATCGCTCTATCCAGGGTTTAAAGTTTGTGTGTACAGTGGGAAGAAAATAACAGCAACACGATTCCATTTCTCTTGCAAAAATCAAGGGTATGAATAGATATATTTGATATATGACATATATCTATTCATATATGACAGCAGGCATTTTTGATCAATAGTGGGCTTGGCTTGGTTTTTGAAGTGTTCCAAAAACAGCAAAAACTTTGCTTCTTGCATCCAGCCGCTAGCATTTCCAGCACCAGAAGACCCAATAGGGCCTTTCCGTATCATGCGGTCTTGATATCGCTTCAACGGAAATACGAAAAATGGAGATATTTGTCGGCCTTGAGCATTAATAGTAACAGTAACAGTTACTAGCTTCCCACGTTCCGCAGATGTTACCGCACCCAACTGTTTATTTCCTCTCTGAGCTACTATTTTGTTTGGTCTTTGAACTGTGGTCACCCCCGTCTCGTTCATATTCTATATATCTCTTGGCAGAAATGTATTCCTATCCATAACTTCTGATTGATTTTTATATTTAGCCGCTAATTCGTATGCCAATCTTCGCACATCAATCAGAGTCAATCTGAAGTAAAATTTAGAGAAGTGAATTATATAGTCCTGAAAAACTTTTTCTTCTTCGATAGTAAAGACACGATTGACGCAATGGTAGCCAACTTTTGCATCAGTATTCCCTGCCTTAAGTTTTCGTATTAATCTGTATGTGACATGGCAAACATTGTATTTGTTTGCCAGTGCCCTTATTTTCACATTGTCCTTGAAATGCTCATCTACTGCCCTTTTTATAGACTGCTGTGTCAGTACTGCTTTTCTCTATTTTTCTAATTCGAAGAAACTAAGGAAAAAGCATTAAAAACATGCAATAACATTACAACATGCAACATTACAACATTAAACATTACAACATTACAACAACATTACAACAACATTAGAACAACATTACAACAACATTACAACAACATTAACATTACAACATTAAAACATGCAAAACATACAATAGGGACAAAAGTACATGTTACTTTTGTACCCGCCTGTCTTGTTACTTTTGTACCTAACCACGTCTTTGTTGTTGCATAAGTCAGTAACTCAAAACCAAATGTGATATACAAAAATAATTTATTACATGCCACACACAACCTAATCACAAAATCTCAGGTGTCTATAGTCACATTAATATCGTCTCTTAGCACTACGTAAATACTAAATAAATATAAAAAAAAACTTACATGCGCGGGGCGGATGCGGCGACTGATCGCAAGCTGATCTTAAACGGTTGCGCTAGTCGTTTCGGCCATTGCCGTTTCTTTCGACCCGCCGTTACTTTTATACCCGGTCTCCCCTACTTTTGGTCTGTTTGTTGGTCTTTACAAGGTCGTTGTTGGTTTCTTGATATGAAAATGGATAAAAAATAGCATTTAGGAGCTAAGCGAATTGGCCTTGCTTTTTTAAATATAATTTTGTTAATTAACTTTATAGACTTCATCATTGCTCTTATACAACTTCTTTTTGATAAATTTGAATGTCTGGAAAAACCCGTAATCAAAACCATCGCCTCTAATTCATTTGGCAAGTTATCATATGCGACCAATTTCATTTTCTGACAATTCAATCCTGTTTCCATTGTAAATGACAATAATGAAATCTTTTTCAACTCTGCATATAACGTTGATGTTTTTAGAGAATCCATCTATACGGATATGACTTCGAATGCTGAATTGAAAATTGATTCTAATCTTGCTTGACAGCAATTGATTCCGATTTAGCGATGTATAAAATCAATTGTAATGATTTCATGATATAGTAAGTTTTAAAGGTGTAAGAAACACCTTGATTCAGTGGCAGAAATAGTACTTGGTCGTTTAGATGATTCAAACTTTATGGCGATCTGAAATATTATGCACTGGTAACTGTACCTAAAGTCCAAATTATTTTTTAATTAATTTTCAACCTGTGATACAAATTGCTTTAAAATCAATTCTCTAAATAAATCTCCAGTTTTATCTGGAAGCTTTAGAATTTACTATCTAATGTACCGGCAATTATATTATTACTCAAAAGTAGTATCATGATCTTTAGACGATTCAAATCCGGGTTCACTCTTTTCTTGTTTCAGTGCCAGCACGTGGGTTTTCCCCTTCCTCCTTCATACTTTTCGTGCTATTGAAACGCTATAAAGGAGGTGAACCAGGAAAATATTTTTTCTGTTGTTACTACTTACAAGGACATTGGAGGATAAGTTGTTGCTTGTTGCGCAGATAAACGAATAAGTAGATACTATTCAGTGTGTAGACACGTAGGAAATCCCAAATCAAAACAAGTATTCGCGAGGTGAATGAAATACGCCACCCCAGCCATAGCAAATGATCCGAACCCGCCAAATCGCGTTTAATGCTAATTACTTATACGCTCGGTCGCAGGTAATTTACGTCCAAATCGCATGTTTTAAAAAGCAGCTAAACCCCCGACATCTGGTAACCAACAAAACATGTAACGCCAACGACATAAAAATTGTGGTGAGGATGGAATTTTTATCCGCACATTTTTCTACTTTTAGAGATTCTAATTTTTAATAATATCTTAAAATGAGTTAAAGGAAAGAAACTGAATGGAAATAAAATATGGTGTTTGGCTCTGAAAAATTGTTTACTGTGATAAATGCTGAGGGGCGACGCCCCAACGCCCTTCCTCGCAAACCGCTACTGTCTTGTTTTAATATAAAAGTCCTATCAAACATTTTTATCCAAAGATTATTGTCATCGCCACAAAATACTTGATATAGTGTGTATTGTTTTGTTTCAGCGAAATAAATTTTCTGTGGGACGTTGATTTTATATTTTTGTCAGAAATGTGTAGTTTGTGATTGAAATTACCCTAAAACTTATAAAGATGCTTATCAGCTACCCAAAAAAAACTTGAAATAAATTCCTTCCAAAACCATTTTAAGAATCGCAAACTAGAACACACGAATACAAAATATCTAGACCCGTTTAAAGTTTTTTTTAGTAATTATTAAGCAAATTACAAATTATTGGAGACATTAATATTCATTTTCTACAGAGTATTATTCCTCATTCCATGCTGCTGACTGCTGCCATAACCATGTCAGCAGCAGTTATTACTTAGAGTTTTTTATTTTGTTTTCAAGAGATTATGTTAATTTATGTTAACTCAAAACCCATGCTGCAAAGAATGTAAGTTTATTTTTTATTTTTGTACACACAAATACAAATATTGTATTACAAGTATTACATAGTACATAATATTATACAATGTTTGTATTATACTTTTTATATTTAGTTATTGTTTTACTTTTTTTAGTTAATTTATTATTCTTGATATATTTAATGATAATAAAAACAGTTGTGTAGTTTGAGAGTTTTCTTTGGGACTCAAATTTGAGCCTATATCACATTACAAATTCTATATTCGCATGCGCATCGATAAAAACGATAATTCACATCCGCCAAATTTTACACCAAGCAGATCTATAGTGTTGAAGTTTTGTGCTTTTAAAAGATTACGGCGAATGCGCTAGTTAAGCTTTAGAACTTTTGTGCAAAATTTTAACATGGCTATGAGATAATAAAATATAATTATTCCAGTTAAAAACGTTTTATTTATTTTGAACCTTTGAAATTAAAAATTATTAGACTAATAGATTTAAAAGAAAAAATAAATATCTGATTCAATTTTGGTACTACAGCTTTAATGGCAATTTAGCAGAAATATGCGCCTTGATTTGATTTCTCCAATGTTTCAAATTTCAAAATTTCTACATGCTGTTCCTGTGCAATTTCACCTCGAATTCTCAACCCGAATTGCCTAGTGAAATTCTAAAAAACATATATTGGGTTATTTATTTTTTATTCATTATGGGTTTCTTCCATGGGCTTCGCTGTCCTTCTTTCCCCGCTGCAGTGCGAAGCATCTGACCATTTCTGTGAAATTCTGCTACTCCTTTAAGTACTCCAATATGCCTTTTAGAGTACGAATAAATTTTAGTGGAAAGAGTCTCTTCTTCATTTAATGCTTCTCCAAAATGCCGGTGGTACCTATTTTTCAAACTTCATTCTAGGTCCAAACTCCTATGTATCATATATATATATATATATATATATATATATATATATATATATATATATATATATATATATATATATATATATATCTTTAGGGTGAATGTTTTAACAACAACCACTAGCTTTTAGCATTTCAACAGTTATACTATACTTTTCTAGAGCCTTACCATTTTTCATTGGTTTTATTTTATAGCTTTGGTCAGTCATGACTATAAGCTCTAGTACCCTAGAATATAATTTTGTAAGAATAAAACAAAATTAATCATAAAATTTTATTATACGTTAAATTGGTATCTTTATAGAATGCAGGTGAATAATTAATTCGAAACGTTGTGCTCAAATTAATCGGATGGCAGTACCATCACATGATACGTATGTCGTAACTCTGTTCATTCTGTTGACTCTGTTTTGACAAATGCTCTCAGAAACTAATCCGATTCAAAATATTTTGAACATTAATTAATAAAAACGAAAAAAGGATTTTACTAATTTTCAATAATATTAAAAAGCTATTACATATACAATATACATCATTGCGTTAAATTACTTGTTTTAGTTTCGTATATTAAAAACATTCCAAAAAAAATTCAGCTTGTTGAAAGCCCCCGGAACACTTAACCTTACTTTATAATTTGAAAGTTGCTGATTTTGTTCTTAAATTTTATATTTCAAGATATATAAATGAGTTCTGTTAGGCTACAAAAGAGTAAAAATTTGCAAACTGCCATTAAGTTAACCGAGTTTGCACATTTACAACAGGAGGAAGAGCATGAAACACTGTAAGACAATTTATTTCCTAGTTCTTTATTATATTTAAACATGAATATGCACCTATTCTTTATAGCACCTCTACTGTTTAAAATACCGGTTGAAATTGAGTCAAAGATACAAATGTTTCTCAGACGGTTCTATTTGTGCAAGCAAATGCAAAGTAAATCATGTCACCAAATATGTTAAACTAGACTTGGGGATATTGATTTGAAGCAATATTGAAAGACTGATTCTGGCAGCAAATAATGTTATGAATGTTCAGAAAAAATCCCATTCAGGGGGCATTATTGTAGAACGTATGGACAATTGTTTTGTTCACAGAGTTGCGGTGCACACCTAGTCAAATATCTTACTGTACAAGTCAGGACTTTTTCATCTATTTAAATGAAAATAGTTATAGACATTTAGGTGATCTAAGAATATTCACCTAGAGCAGCAAAATAATACTCTCCGATCCACAATCATCCAATTTCAGATCAACGCTCTCAGAGGATTATAACTCTTTCAAGAATATCTACATAGTAAATTGTTTTCTGTTTGCCCCAGTATAAAGTGAAATTTGGAAGGTAAGTTAGATACACAGGAGTAGATTAAATGTACAAAAACACAAAATTATTGTTCAGTAGCATTTTTATCCAAGAAAGAAAAATGTAAGGCTTTACAACATTCAGGGTTCCTTTGAAATTTATGCAAACTAGTGGCCGGTATCAGTTTTCTTCCATAGAAATACAGACCAAGAACTTTCCAATATTTTTTCTTGGCTTTGAATTAGTTCGTTAGCTTATTTGCTAAAAGAAAGTAAAAACCAGGAAGAATACAATTAGTGAACATATGTGTAGTATACCATGGACTCAAACTTATATTGTAGGGAATATTATTTTGTTGGAAGGAGGATTTTATGGAAGCTCCAGTTTTGAGGTTTTAATTCAAGGAGAACCAAGCTGGTTTCAACAAGTACCTCATGTATCCAGCAATAGTGGCCGAAAAAAAATCCTTAAATTTGACTGTATGTGACTGCACCGGGTTTCTTGTATGCTAAATTTAAATGTGGAGACAAGCACTGTGAATTTTTAGTTGCAATAAATATTTACATGGAAGTGTCTTAGTTGTATTTATGTCCAGACTTTAAAAGAGGTAGTTAAACTTATTTATATGACAAGTGTTTTGGACAAATTACCAATATCTATTGTTAAATCTCCAATTACATAGCTTCTAAATTAGTTAGTTCTTAATTTTGTAAATTTTTTAAAGTGTTTTGATTTAAGTTAATAAAAAGATGGCTAGCGCCTATAACAATTTTATTGAATTTAACACTTATTGCCATATTGTTATATTGCCAATAGCAATGGCAATATTAACAGTAACAATTTTTGGCGACTTTTAACGAGGGGTTATTAAGACCCTCGTTATATTTAATTTTCTTTTCAAAATATCTTCTATTGACTATACTTAGACAGTAAAGTATTAACTTTTTTTTAATTATAAATTCCATATTAATTTGTTCGAAGCCCTTTATGTGATGAAGCTCTATTTGAATTTTGTGATATTTTAGCTCAAGTTATAAAGAGGGATAACAGCAATATTTTCGTTTATTTCATTTAACTCAATATTTCGATACTTCTATACAATAGATCAAATATGGCTGTTTCTGTATTAATATTCCTTAGTAAAGAATTGTCTTAATACTGATACAGTATGTATTATATTTGAAACTATTCTGTCTAGATACATATAGATTTAATAAATATTGATTCCAAAATAAATTAAGATCAGATTTAAATATTAATAAACCACTGATAAGTTATTTTGTATACATATAAAAGTTGTGTATGTATAAATAAAAGTTATATAGTTTATACTGAGACCATTTCACTGTTTACCCTCGCATAGCAATAATAGTAGTAGTATCTGGCAAATTTTAAGAAGAATTGCTGATACAGATCCGAAATAGTGTCCCAATCGTAGTATCTCGTTGGCCATATTGCTTTTGCACTAACGGGCTGTCCAATAAGAGCATCAGAACATTTAAATGAGACACAACGATAACTACAATGATAATCTGGGAATTTTTATTTTATCTTGAAGAACAAGTAATGGCATTATGTTTTAAAAATAATGTCGTTCAAATGCCCCTCTCAACTTCGTAGGGTGGAAGGCATTCTGAAGATCCAGTTTTCGGTTACTTTTTCACAGATATCTGTGATATATTTTTAATGATGACCCGAATGTTTTTTTGAATGTCAAGAATTGTACGACGTTTATTTATATAGTATTTAGACATATTTTAATACTAATTAATAATATTATATTTCTATACTAATTAGAGCAGATCTCCTTTCGGGCAGGCTATGTTTACGGACAATTACGGTTAGGGTACCTTTTCTAATTCCTAAATAGGACTACTTAGACACAAAGATAACTGCTGAGAAGTCGAATAGCCCATGATTTCTCTGACTTAACGAACGTCATACACCTGCCCTGTTCGTGCAAACTCGCAGAAAAGGGCTTCCACTCTTCACAAACTGCCCCTACCTGCCATTTATTCATCGTCGCAGGATTTCATTCCTCTCTTTCATTTAGGTTTAGCTATGGTCAAAGCTTGTGCGTGAAAGATTTATTGTGAAGAAAGTGATGCATTTCACTATCCACACATTCTTAGCAGCTACTCTTCTTGTCCGGTGACAAGAAAAAAAGTCGACGACCGTTTAAAGTAAGTTGCTGCATATTTCTAGGGCTGCATATTTCTATAAGCTCTCTTATCATAGAGATATCGCTAACCGATTTTAACATAAGTATAGTCCGTTTCAAGATATTTCGTTGCCATTCGGCAAAATATTAACTGGCCCTATAAATCTCAATAAAAATACTCCTAGTTTCTTAAAAGGCACCAGAGCCTGAATGGTTTAACTTCTGAATAATTTTGGAAAAAATTAAATATTGTTAAATTATTATTATTATGTTCCTTCTATCTTTTTTAGCAGCTAAACTGGATTTTAAATGAAGTGCCGGCCGTAGCGAAAACACTTCATTCCTCCAAAAATTTTCGGGCGATGCATGGATTACTGCCATCTGCATTATTTTAAACAGATTTTCTTCTAGTCCCAGAAATTGGATGTTATTTTTCAGGTTCTTTGGTATAATGCCAGTTGTTGAAATTATCAATGGCACAATATGGACTTGGTTCAACTGCCATATCCGCACTATTTCTAACTTGAGGTCTGTATATTTTTGCACTTTCCTTCAGACTTTTTTTGAATGTTGTGTTTGTTTGTAACAGCTATGTCGATAAGGAATGCTGTTTTCTTCTTTTTCTCCACCAATATAACATCTGGCCTATAACAGTGTAGGATTTTGTCGGTTATTATTGTTCGGTCGTAATATAACCTGAAATCGGCTGAATCTAGTACCGCGTCTGCGGTGTATTTATAATAGAGAAGTCGCTCTGTTATAAGGTTATTACGACTTGCAAGCTCCTGGTGGACTATACTGGCCACCTGATTATGACGGAGGAGATAGTCCGTCTGAGAGAGTCTACCACATGTCCCTACAATATGTTGGATAGTTTCAGGTTTTTCGTGACATTTTCTACACGTGTCATTTGGTACTCGTACATCCTTAATGATATATTTTTGGTAGTTCTTAGTGTGCACGTCTTGATCCTGAATTGCACACATAAAGCCTTCAGTCTCCGAAAAAAGACCTCCCTATGTTAACCAGGCGTTCGACGCACTCTTGTCGATTTCATGACGGTCAATATCATGGGGTTGTCTACCGAGACATATTTTTCCACTGTCGTATTATTGTTCCAGTTGTTTGAATGCTCTTTCATTTTGTTGTTCCATTTGTTTAAGGTTCAGAGGCGTATAATTACCATCAGCCACACACGCAGGCATATAACGGGCATTCGATCATTCTTTGATGGAAATATGTTCTTAAACTGGATATTTGTTTTTCATGCAGATTACATATATATATATATATATATATATATATATATATATATATATATATATATATATATATATATATATATATATGTATATATATATATATATATATATATATATATATATATATATTATTATTATTATTATTATTATTATTATTATTCACGTATGGGCCCTGGTGGACAACGCGAAGTACAATTAGAGGCGTTTGTTGTTGTTAATCTTCCTTTGAGCCCATACTAATTTCATTCTTTCGCTATGAGCTTTTTTCCTTTCGTCAGACCAAGTTGTTCCAGTCTTCCTACATTTTTCTCTCTGGCCAACCTTCCAAATGTTAACCTTGTGTCTGAAACAACCTCTATCCTGAATTTCACTTTGTGTAATATTTGCTGATCTTAGGTCCTCTTTAATTGCCGCAATCCATTTAATTATTTCTACTTTAGCTCTACTCCTATTTTCATAAAATTCGACTATTTGTCTAGTTAGCCTACTCGGATTCATCCCTTTGATGTGTCCGTAAAACTTAAGTCTTCTTTTTCTCATATCGCTATGTATATCTGTGTATTGTTTGATTTCTTGGTTTTCTCGAAGTCGGTATGTTGTGCTATTTGTTTGTTTGGGGCCTAGGATTTTTCTTATGATTTTTCTTTCCTTCTTTTCAATGTCCTCGATGTCCCTCTTTCTATTCAAAATGAGCGTTTCTGCAGCATATAGACATTCTGGCTTAATAATCGTGTTGTAATGTCTCAGTTTTGTGTTTTTAGATAGGCATTTTTTGTTGTAAATATTTTGTGTAAGTCTCAATGCCGTTTCCATTTTTTTGACATCTACCCTTATTGGCCGCTTTTTCCAACCCATTTTCCATGATTATTTCACCCAAATATTTGAATTGAGAGACTCGTCTGATGTTACCATATTTTGTTTTTAGAAATGGTGTTCTTAGTCTGTTGCAGGTCATGTATTGTGTCTTTTCAAAGGATATTTGGAGTCCTACCTTTTCTGCTGTTTCTTTTAGGATTTCAATCTGTTTTTGAGCCGTTAATACATCTTGAGCTAAAATTGCTAGATCATCAGCAAATGCCAGACAATCAGTTTTGATGTTGGTTCTCCCCAGTTTAATGGGCTGGTCAATATTCAGTGCCGATTTTCTTTCACGCCACTCCTGTATTACTTTTTCTAGAACACAGTTAAATAAGAGTGGCGAGAGTCCATCCCCTTGTCTCACACCAGTTTTAATTTCGAAGGGTTCTGAGATGTCACCCATGAATTTAACTTTTGACCTCGTGTTAGTTAACGTTGCTTTAATAATTGCCAGCGTTTTCAGATCTAGTCCTTGTTCTTTCAAGATTTGGAATAAAGATTCGCGGTCAATAGAATCATATGCTTTTTTGAAATCCACAAATGTACAGACGAGATTTTTTTTGTACAGTTTTTTATGTCTTAGAATCAACTTTAGATTCAGGATCTGTTCAGGGCAGGATCTGCCCGGTCGAAAACCTGCCTGATATTCACCAATGTTCGGTTCTAACTGTCCCTGTGCTCTGTCTAGTAGACATTGAGATAGAATCTTGTAACAAACTGGGAGAAGAGATATTCCTCTATAGTTGTTTACATCCGTTCTATCTCCTTTCTTATGTAGTGGATGGATTAGAGCATCTTTCCAGTCTTCCGGAATCCGTTCAGTTCGCCAAACTTCTTGTAGAATTTTGGTTATTTCCTTGATTGTACCTGGACCAGCGGATTTCAAAAGTTCAGCAGTGATTCCATCTTCACCAGAAGCTTTGTTATTTTTAAGCCGCTTGATTTGCCTAAGTATTTCCTCTTCATTCGGTGGTAATGAATCTGGGTTTGTTTGTTTAGGGTTTAGTGTTGGTAATTTGTTTAAGGGCTCAGGACAGTTTAGTATTTGTTCAAAATATTTCGCAAGTTCTTTGCAATTGTCTTGGTTATTTAGAGCTAGTTGTCCGTTTTCCTTTTGAAAGCATAGGCTCTGCGGTTGATAGCCTGTTAATTTAGTTTTAAATGTTTTGTAAAAGTTTCGGGTGTTATTTTTTTGGAAATGTTTTTCTATTTCATTAAGTTGATTGTTTTCATATTTTCTTTTAGTTTGTCTAATTAGCTTCGATGTTTCTTTTCTTACTTCCAAAAAGATGTTATAGTTTATTGCTGTTTTTTGACTGTTCCAATCTTTGAATGCTTTCCTTCGGCTTAATACTTCTTGCTCGCAAACTTCATCCCACACGGATGTTTTCTTGGTTTTTGTAAAGGGACCGACTTTAAGCCTGTTTTAATAATTTTTTGTTTTAATTAATATATATATATATATGTATATATATATATATATATATATATATATATATATATATATATATATATATATATATATATATATATATATATATATATATAATTCCTCACCCTTCTTCAATTATTGGTAATATAAGTCGTTTTTTACTACTGTGCGGGTGGTGTTTCCTATATTTTGTTAATGTAGTTCTAATTATTCGTTGTAGCCTTTCAATATATGTGTTTGACCATGATATAATTCCAAACGAATTTGTCAAGGCTGGTATAGCAAAAGTATTTATAGCTTTTACTCTATTTCTAATGTCTAGGTCAGACCTGCATATGCTTTCAAGTCTGGACGTGAATTCTTTAGTTAGTGTTTCCTTAATGAGTTTATGCTCAACTCTCTTGGACTGTTGCATTCCAAGATATTTATATACTTCGCCTTCCTGCCATGGCTCTATATATTCTTGTTCTGCAGTGACAAACCTTGTCATCTGTACCTTAGATCCTTACGTTAATAGTCTTGCATTTATCTAATCCAAAGTGCATGTTAATATCAGTTGTAAATTTCTCAGTGCCGGACAAAATCACAGAGGGCTCAACGAGACCTTTTGAAATATGCCACTTGTCACTCTGATTTCCTCAATCTTGGTGGTAGTTCCATTTTGCGATAAATGAATAGAGGTGCGCCATTCCTTTATCAATTCTTGAAGTGTATTTATTAAACCTGGGTGAACTTTGCATAGTGTTAGTATCTTAATTAGCCAAAAGTGTGAAATCGAGTCGAAGGCCTTCTGATAATCAATATAACAGGATAAATTTCAATTTTTCTTCCGAGTGTGCTTCAATATAACTGAATCTATAATAAGTTGTTCTTTACATCCCCGTATTTCCTTTCGACAACCCTTTTGCTCTTCATTTAGTACATCATGTTTGTTTATTTGTCCTGTGAATGGTACTGTGAAACATGTTAGTAGTTTATATATCGTTTGAAGGCAAATAATTGGCCGGTATTTCGCTGGGTCATTAGAGACGGTTGCTTTGGGGAGTAAATATGTTTTACCTTGGGTAAGAAATCGAGGAATTTCTTTTAGTACTCTTATAAACTCATTAAAATACCTTACTATGAAAGGATGAGTGTATGTGACCTTTTTATATCAGTAATTATGAATGTTATCAGTTCCAGCGCCCTTCAATTATGCAGGTTCTTTGCTATATTCTGTAGTACACTTATAGTAATTTCAGGATAAAGCATTTGTTCTATTGTGTTCGTAGTTGCTTCTTCCTCACGCAGCCAACTGGCCTGATTGTTATATTGGCCGTTATTTGACCAAATCTAGGACCAAAATGTCTGTATATCTTGGCTGGATGGTGTACTAGGACCCCCCCCCCCCCCCAAGATTTTTATTATTACCTCTATTAATTAGGTTTCTATAAAATTTTCGCTCGTCTTTTTTTAAAAAGACAGATTTGCTGCTTACGCCTCATCGCTTTTTTATATCGATCTAGACGGGAACTATATACTTTAAGTTTAAAAATACTTTAAATTATTGTTTTAGGGTATCGATAACCTCTTTGACATGCTGATTCTTTTTATCATATTTAGCATGAATTCTAAATCTTTCTAACATTCTGGTTGCATTAATCGTCAATTTTCTGCTGGGATTATCTCAACTGAATTCCATAAGTCTGCCTTTTCAGGGAGAATCTCTTTATTTAGAATATTAACGATCTTTGCCAATCTAATGGTGGAATTTTGTTTTGGTATATAAGGCTTTGTTGTTGGGTCAGTTCCTAGGTATTCCATTAATATTTTAGTGAATGTTTCGCGGATCGAGCGACCTAGTTTTCTATCGAATTGGACATCATTTGTAATATATGTTTATTCTGCATATAATATTATTATTATACACTTTCAGCGGATGCTGTTGGTTCGGATGTTAGCATTTTCGTCGCCATTCTTGTCGTGCCATAGAGTTGGAAGCCGCCACTCATTCCAGCCTCACCAACCCCGGACAAAGTTTCCCGACGGTTTCGAAAGGTTCTTGTCCGCAAAACCCTACCGCCATGTATAATACTTTTATCTGTGCTTTTCTCTATAAACAATAGTTTTGGGTTCAAGGGAAACAACAGTCACCCAAGGCAGAGCCTCGAATTACCATGGGAAAGCTATTTACTACCGCAGGCCGCTAGGTATCCGGAGACATCGTTAGAGACACTTTAACCCTGTGCCACTCAGCCTCTCGGCATGATGGATTTCCACCTTGAACTTGAGGGATTTTTTTTACTCCAGAGGTTTACTCCTCTTAGCTCGGGAAGGTGGTTTATCAGATTATCCGCCCCCTGTCCTGTATTATTATGATTATTATTATTATTATGTATGGCTAAACATTGTTTATTGGTTTGTGTATTTTGAATTTATTGGTATAATAAAAATAAATAAATAAATTGATCTATTTGTACAATAAAAATTATTACTTAAATTTAATTATACATTTAATTCGGTTTCGCTCTCATTGTCACTTTGTTTTGCATTAATAATAAGTCGTTCTATATTATTAGCAAATGATACATAGGAATCTTCTATTTTAATAACATGGTTAATCGAATTTATCCAACTTTATTTGGGAATACTATCTAGAACCTTCCTAATTAATGTTGCAGAACTTGCAATTAGAGTCGGAGACATATTTTCTGCTCTAACATTGGACTTTATCTGATGCCACATACGCTCAATTGGATTAAAAATACAGTAATATGGTGGAAGGCGTGAAACCGTATATACCACATACATATTCCTTTTTAATATTAAAAGTCTTTGATATTTCTAGATCACATTTTTAATATATATTTTTGAAGAATATATCGTTTTTTAACATATAGTTTTTAATTTCTAATTTAGTGTTATTTGCATTAGGAACTTAATTTTTTTGGCGATTATGATAACTAACATTGTTCATTACAATTGCGCTTTCTTGAGACACATTGGGCAAAAGGCTATTTATAAACCAATCTTCAAAAAGTTCTGCTGTGGTGTCGTCGTGGTAGTCCAAAGATGAATGTTTAATATTTTTGGAAGACAACCGTAAACAATTTGGAACCCACCCATCCTCGGAACCAGCATGTAAAATGGTAATTATTTTTTTCTTGTTCGCTAGAGTTTTGGTTTGGCATTTTCTTGATATACCTACTCATCCTTTTGCTGGCGTCTCATGTGTATAGAACCATGTTTCATTAAGGTAGATAATGGGACGATTTTCTAATCTGTTTTTTTTTATAGAGTTTAAGTAGTTAGTCAAATCGCCATCGTCGCAATCGCTATTCTATTAATATTTGTTTTTTATTAATGAATCGACATGCAAAACCCATTTGAGATAATATTCTCTGGAGGCCAGTTCTTCTGGCCAAGGAATGTTGGTTTCATATATACAGGTTGCTCTTCATACATAGCATAAATTTTGCTTCGAATTAAGTCCTTTTTTTTGGCTATTAACTTCATCACAATATCTTTAACTGTACTGTCTTTAATGAAGACGGCTGTCTTCATTATTGCGGCTGTATTTACATTAAGTCCTTTATTCAATAAAAAAACATACACATTTTTAACAATTTGCTTAGCAACGGGCGATAAATGTTTTCTTTTAAAATTAGCACTACCGGAGGCAGAATGATCATTATCTTCGAAACTACTATTTCGAAACTACTAAATGAGGTATAAAATTAATTTTAACTTTTAACCTGTTATTTTATTAGATTCGGTCCTGTTTACGTTTCTTGCTACTTTGCCGGGTTTCATTATGGCAGGGGTTGTTAAGAGTTTATCGCAGTCAATCGGTCAACGATATATCTTGAAACGCGCTATAATAGACATTAGCTATTTCTATTATTTCTTTCTCTGACATGCTATTTTGAGCCTTGTCAATTGCGGTATCCGTGGTTACTGATTTACCTGCTTGGTTTGAGGGTTTTTTAAATTTTATTGGCAGGTTGCTTCTTGACCTCTCTTTTGGTTGACCGCTGCATGGAGTCCTGTTTGAGATCCTTGATTTCACGGCATAGTTCGTTAATTGTGCGGCTCATCTTCGCTTATAATAAGGCATTCTCAGTTGTGATTTCTCGTAGTTAGCAAATTTTGTTGGCTAGGCGTTGGCATTGGTGGGTTGTGTAGGCCATTAATGGCGATATATTGACGCAAGACCTCATCCTCGAATATGCGGAGTCGTCATATAATTCATTATTTTTTCCATATTATTGATTTCCTTTTTTAATCCATGTTTTGTTCTTGTAATTACAAAATTACCCCAGGAGGTAAACAATCCTCTGTCAGCTTTGCTTGTACAACCGAACTTTCGGATTCTGGGGCGTCCGGGCTTAAACGCAAAATCTTTCAAAGGGAGTCGGAGACCTCTGGCCAACGTCTGAAACCGAAAACAAAAACTTTCTTTGGAACGGTAAATATCAACTCTCTCCTGCGCCCAGGGAAGCTACACGAATTGGGGCGAACAGTGAATCAGCAAAAAATCCAAATTTTAGCTCTGCAAGAAACCAGGTTGACAAATGATAACACCTTGGACTTCGGCAACTACAGACTTTTTAAAAATAAAACGGACAAAGAATACTCAAAAATACACCACATCTCGGTGTTGCTTTCGCTATCTTAAAAATTATTCTTGGTTCTATAACTAATGTCCAGTAAATAATCGACTTATGACACTATTCCTCAAGTGTGCTAACAGAAACTATACATTAAATAATGCACACCTCCCAGTTAACGAAGATAATAAATCTAATTCTGAAAAAGTAAATAAGCCTTGTCATTCCATTCCATGTTGTCATTTCGTACTCCAATTATAAAGACATTTTGAATGTTCAAGTCAGGAAGGGAACTAACATAGACACGGATCACTTCTTGACTAGAATCAAACTTAGCTTAAAACCTCGAAAACTTATTCAAAAGAGACTGCTAATACCAAAGTTCGACCTTACGAAAATAAAACCAACCCTAACGGAACAGCTTGATAAACAACCAGCACAGAATTGGCAAGAATTGAAACAAAAATTATTAAAACTGCCTTAAAGTTGGTCCCTTTACAATAACGTAGAAAACATCCGTCGTGGGATCAAGTTTGCGAACAAGCAGTATTAAGCCGAAGTGCAGCATTCAAAGATTGGAACAGTCAAAAAACAGCAATAAATTATAACATCTTTTTGGATGTAAAAAAAGAAACATCGAAGCTAATTAGACAAACTAAAAGAAAATATGAAAACAATCAACTTAATGAAATAGAAAAAGATTTCCAAAAAAAACCTGAAATTTTTACAAAACATTTAAAACTAAATTGGCTATCAACACCAAAGTCTTTGCCTCCAAAATGAGAACGGACAATTAACTCTAAATAACCAAGATAATTACTAAGAACTTGCGAAAGATTTTGAACAACTACTAAACTTTCCTGAGCCATTAAATAGATTACCTACACTAAATCCTAAACAAACGAACCCAGATTCATTACCACCTAATGAAGATGAAATAATTAGGGAAATCAAGCGACTTAAAAATAACAAAGCTTCTGGTGAAGATGAATTACTGCTGCTCATTTGTAATCCGCTTGTCCAGGTACAATCAAGGAAATAATCAAAATTTTACAAGAAGTTTGGCGAACCGAATGGATTCCGGAAGTTCGGAAAGATGCTCTAATCCATCCACTACATAAGAAAGGAGATAGAACGGATATAAACAACTACAGAGACATCTACTAAGACATCAAAAACTGTACAATAAAAATCTCGTCTGTATATTTGTGGATTTCAAAAAAGCATATGATTCTATTGACCGCGAATCTTTATTCCAGATCTTGAAAGAACAAGGACTAGATCTGAAAACGCAGGCAAATATTTAAGCAACACTAACTAACACAAGGTCAAAAGTTAAATTTACGGGTGACATTTCAAGACTCCAAATTTCCTTTAAAGATGACCTGCAACAGACTAAGAACACCATTTCTATCAAATCTCAATTCAAATGTTTGGGTGAAATAATCATGGAAAACGAGTTGGAAAAAGCGGTCAATAAGGGTAGATGTCAAAAAATGGAAACTGCATTGGGACTTACACAAAATATTTACAACAAAAAATGCATATCTAAAAATACAAAACTGAGACATTACAACACAGTTATTAAGCCAGAATGTCTATATGGGGCAGAAACGCTCATTTTGGATAGAAAGAGAGACATCGAAGAGATTGAAAAGAAGGAAAGAAAAATCTTAGGTCCCAAACAAATAAATAGCCCAACATACCGACTTCGATAAAACCAAGTTCGACCTTCGAGAAAAAGAAGTTTTACGGATGTATAAGACGGATGAATCCGAGTAGGCTAACTAGACAAATGGTCAATTTTTATGAAAATAGGAGTAGAGCTAAAGTAGAAATAATTAAATGGATTGCTGCAATTAAAGAGAGCCTAAGATCAGCAAATATTACACAAAGTGAAATTCAGTATAGAAACTGTTTCAGACACAAGGTTAACGTTTGGGAGGTTGGCTGGAGAGAAAAATGTAGGAAGACTGGAACAACTTGGTCTGACGAAAGGAAAATAGCTCATAACGAAAAAATTAAATCAGTATGGGCGCAAAGGAAGGCTAACAACAACAAACGCCTCTAACTATACTTCACATGGTCTACCATACGTGAATAATAATAATAAAAACAAAGAAAATACACCCGCGCTCCACGTTGGTGCCTTGAGGATTCCCTCATCCTCCATTCAAAGCGCCAGCAAGCGTGTCCTAGGACCGGTTTCTGGCTTTAAGTCATCTTGAGCTGGGCTCAAGCTGAACGCGTGGAGGACGGATGAAGGGAACGACTAAAGCCATGACCATATAAATCGGCCATGTCAAATGGTTACTGCAATCACATGCAACTCTGCCATTCTGTAGTAAAGGACCGCGACAGACAAACTGTGCGGTACCGTTCGAGGTCCGTCTAAACTCGGGTAAGTACCAGGTCTATTTGCCTTATTTTTCAAGGTTATTTCCTTACGCATAGTTTCTAGTTTTATTTATTTAAACCAAAACAACTGAATTTTTTTTGTTACCTATTTTGGAGAACTGCAACCCCTACCACTATTCTCTGCTACTGTTTGGTTGTTGGGTAGTTAACGCACGTTATTTTATATTTTGAAAATGCCAGTGGAACAAAGGAGCATTAAAATAAGTATTTTCTTGCTTGTTGGTTCTTGGTTCTAATCGTTAAGTTCTCCCGGTTTTATTTGTTAACATTCGCGAAGTTCAATTGATTGTTACTGAAAGTGCAAATCTTATCATTCGGGAGTGTATTATATTTTGGAAAAAGGCCACGAAAACGAAAGAACCTTAGAATAAAGTCCTGAGGAACATTTACCTTCAACATCACGAACTGTAAGTTCTGTTTCTACTACGAAAAGAGCAAGGAAAATTTTCATCACTGCAAAGTTAGTTGCATGTTTAGATAGATGTCAACTAAGCGTAAGGGATTCTGTTTATATACTTGAGGGTACCGTAGAAGCACTAGGTCTTAGTTGCGACGACTACCCAATCAACAAATCTTTTATTCAACGCGTTCGAAACCAAATGAGGCAACATAGAGCGGAATCAATATAAGCCGATTTTAAGAATAATGTACCCGAATGATTTACCGTTCATTGGGATGGAAAATTATTACCTGGCCTGCATATGAGAAGTTCTAAAGAAGAACGTCTGCCGATCTTTATTTAATTTGAAGAGAAGGAACAACTTTTTGCAGTAACTAAACTGGAGACTTCTTCTGGCAAAGATCAAGCCAAAGCAGTTTCAAACGCACTGTATGACTGGAACCTAAGTTATAAGGGACAAATAATGTGCTGTTATACGACATTATCTAATACAGTGCGCTTGAATAGAGCTTACATAATTTTACAACAAAAGCTGGAACGAGAATTGTTACGATTGTAAGGAGAAGAGTTAAATAAACTGCAACCTACTGGACACGTACTCTACCCCCGAGGTACGGAAAATGAACGATGTGGGGGACTTGGATTCCTCATCAATCGTAAGCTGAAGAACAGTAAAATTTGAAAGTACATCTGACCGTCTAGCCCAATGCGTTATTCAGCTGAGTAAAAAGTTTAAGGTTCAAATCGTTCAAGCTCATATATATAAGCCATAGGGATGGGGAAATTGAGGAATTTTATGATCACGTAGTCCAGCTTTTATGCAAGGATAAATGTAGATACAAAATCCTGATGGGTGATTTAGTTACCACCGAATGACATGAGCAAAATTGGGATTAACTGTCAAACAGTGCGCCAATTAATGGTAAGGTCAAATAAGGGCAAAGGATTATTTGCCCTTATTTGGATTGCATTCTGGGAAACTGCTGGAGAGAGGCAACGGTTTTGACATTGCTTTGTTAAACCGCTTTGCTGTATTACAAGATACGGAGGTCATGGAAATATCGGCTCAATATGGAGAAATCACCAACAATGTGCTTCAAACGACTGCTTCAATAGTACCGGAAGAAAAATGTCTCAAACAGATAAAAATCTCCAGTGAGACCATTGATTTAGTAAGAAACGACGGACAATGAGAAATGAGAACTGCAGTACTTTTGGCAGGGTCAAGTTCGCTGAGCTCTGAAAAACTATAAGAAAACGTAGCAGAGAGGGTACGTGCCGATTTAGCATGCAGCAAAAAAAAACATGGAAGAAAGCAAAGGAATTAGCAAGACTAAATAGAAGCTGAGAAACAAAAGAACGCAAATTTATGTCTTATTGGGTTAAGATGGCACAGTGTGCAGGGCGCGTACGCAAATGTTAGAGATTGTCAGAAAAGTTTATTCCCAGTTATATCAAGATCAGAACCAATCAAAGATAACAATACCCACGGAAAAATAAATGCCAGATATCCTAGTGGAGGAATTAACAAATGCTATAGAATCGATGAAAAACGCCAAGGCTCCAGGAAACAACAGTGTAACTGTCAAAATGCTAAAAGCTGGTGGTCGGACGTTACATAAAACACTGGCAAAATTATACTCAAAATGCCTCAAAGAACAAAAAGTACCTGATTTATGAAAAAATGCAGAAGTGATTCTTTTACATAAAAAAGAAGCACGTGAAGATTTAAAGCACAACCGCCCAACAAGCCTCCTATCAGTAATGTAAAAAGTTTTCATTAAGATAATATCTAATAGAATATTAAGAAAACTAAATGACGCACAACCAAGAGAACAAGCAGGATTCAGAAGTGGATTCACTCACAATGCATATGTAACAAAGCTTATGTAAACCTACTAGGATCGATATATGATGGAGCTACAACGACAATTCACCTTGATGATATTGAAGTGGCAATTAATGTAGAACGATGTAGAGTGTAAGGCAGGGTGACGCTATTTCGCCTATTCTTTCCTCGGCTTGTCTTGAAGTATTTCGTAAACTTGATTGGGAACAGGACAGTGTAAAGATTAATCGTTCAAACTTAAATCATCTTAAGTTTGCAGATGATATAGTTCTCCTTTCACAAGACCCAGAGGAGCTACAAAGACGTACACAAAAACTGCAAAGGGCTGGCGAACCATTTGGCTTAAAAATAAACCTGAAAAAGAGTCAGGTTATGTTCAATAAATTCGCTCAGGACAGAAGAATTTCAGTTTAAGAAATTGATTTGGAGATTGTGGACCACTTTATATATCTTGGGCAGAGGATTTCAATGGAGGGGGATTACCGCCCGGGAGGTGGAACGATGTGTTAAATATGGTTGGCAAGCATTTGGCAGGCTCAACATAGTGTTTAAGAGCAGATTCCCACTTGCGTCCTATCAGTTATGACTTACGGAAGTGAAACGTGGACACACACATTGCAATCAATTCAAAAACTTCGGGTAGCACAAAAGTAAAAGGAAAGATGCATGCTTGGAATTGCAAGACGAGACAGGAAGCCTTGCGCATGGATCAGGGAACAAATGAAAGCGTGTGACATCATTGGAAAAGTAAAGCAACTGAAATGGAGATGGGCATACATCGAGGTGATGGGATGATGGGCAGATGGTCGAAGGCAATTCTGGAGTGGATACCGCTAGATCGCAAACGTCCGCGAAGAAGACCGGAAGCCCGATGGACTGATGACATCTCTAAGTAAATAGGTTCCAATTGTCAGAGGAAAGCCCAGGACCGTGAATGTTGGAAGCATGCTGAAGAGGCCTTAATCCTGCAGTGGATCGACACAGGCTGATGATGATGATGATAATAATGATGATATATGTCTCTCTTGTCACTGTTACAGCTCTTTGAAAATAATGAAAATATAGATAATTTGGAAATGGCATTTGATCATCATACGTTGCGACCTAAAGCAAAAGAACCTTGATAAAGGCAAAAAAGGATTTCAATGAATGAGGAGAAAAGATACAAAACTGAGCACTCTCATAACCTGTGTAGTGGTCTAGATGAGTTAGGAAAAAAATTAAAATGTCGTGAATATAAAAAAGTTCTTTCATTAGAAAATATATCTAATGAGAAACGTTTAGGTCTTAATTCAACATTAGAGATTTTTGTGATGAATGTTGTATTATAACTAAAGTTCTACTGGCAAAATGTATATTACTAAGAATAAATCTTCAGATTTTAGGTTAACTAGATGCCCTAAAACATTCTCGAAACACCCCTCCTGGCGCCAATTTAATGAAATAAAAGTAGGAGCCGAAAAGGCTAACTTAAAAACCAAGTTGACAAAATAGAAAAATAGAACCATTCATATGTTAGCGCGTAAAGCATGACGACACACAGTGTTCTTAAGTTGTGATGTCAATCCCTTTAGTGTACGGTTATTGTTAAAAAAAATGTTTTTGTCTTATGGTGAATTGGTTTTATTATTACACGAAACTATGTCTTTTTTTACAAATCTCTGACTTATTGCATTTTAATTATGTAGACTTTAATTAATAATATCTCGCTTCAAAATCGGTTAAAAAATGTGATATTTTTTATGAAAGCTCAATATTATATTTTAATTTCGTCAAATTAAGGGCTGACTTCAAAGACACGATCAAGCTCCACCATGACAATGCCCCCAGCCACACGTCCTTCATCGTTACCAACTTCCTGGCCCGGAGCAACACCCCGGTGGTCCCCCAGCCCCCCTTACAGTCCCGACTTGGCTCCGTGCGACTTTTTTTCTCCCACTAAAGAGAGAGAGCTGAAACGAATGCATTGAGAGACCTAAAACTCAAAAAATATCAAAAATACCTGTTCTTTAAAATTTTGTTCGTTAGACAAATTTATTACAAACAAGAATCACTGAGAAATTTGTCTCCGTTTGATTTTTTGTTTTTACCCAGTGATTCTTTCTTTACATATGAACAGGTATTTTTCATATTTTTTGAGTTTTAGATAGTGGCGAAAAACCCAAATAATGGAAAAAAATATATGAACACGCCGCAATCATGTTACCACGTTCCTGAGAGACAGAGTGCCTTGCAGGCGTGGCAGACACGTCTCGGCAAGTGTATTGATGCAGGGGTAGAGTATTTTGAAGAATTTTAAGCATTCGTACAGGTCCGATCAATAAATTCATTTTTCCCATAAAATGCTTATTACTTTTATAATGGACCTGGTATAATATTGTACCACAGAATAGAAATTAACATAAGAAGAGAAGGAAGCCTGTCCAGCGACAACCAACCAGACTTGATATTTTCTTTAATGGTTCTGATCGACCAAAAGAATGCACTAGCCAATTTCGGTTACAACGGGAAAAAATCCCTGAGTCTATGAATTTATATCTGCTTTTGAAGGATATTTTTTATTGTTTTCATGGTTTTTGTTTATTTGTTATGTTTCTCGCTTAGTATTAACACATTTACAATGTATTGAAATATTTTTGTCATCTCATCATATACTATTTTAAAATAAGTAACATGCAAATACACAAGAATCGGTATTAATATCAATTTTAGGTGTTTTATTTATATCTTTTTATATTTATTTATATTTTATTTTGCTATTTTGTGTTTGAAAACAAATGTGTGTAAACGACGGTATCTAACCCCCCCCCATATTGTTTAGGGGTAAGTTGGTGGTAAAGTATCAATTTCGTGATCTGTTTGATAACTATAGATATATTTTGAGGTTATGTTTATATAAATATTTCTTATTATTCCGATAATCTGCCTTTGATTATGCAGCAGCAGGAGGGCATAAATCCCCTGATAACATTTACAAGTCGCCAAAGAGTTTACAGAATTTGTCCAGTGCAAGTAAATAATTTAGTTATCATGAATAACGTAGAAGGTGACAATGGTCAAGAAAGAGTTCCTGTTAGATATGTATGCAGGTATTATTTAAGTGGCCCGTGCCGATTTGCAAATAGATGGCGTGATGCGAATGAATTTCCAACTACGACAAGAAATTTGATAAGCTCACAACCTGTAAGTACTTTTATATTTCATATATTTACGAGTGATAGTAGAAACCTTGTTAATATATTTATTAGCCAGATCTATTAAGGTTTTTATAGAACTAAATTATAATTTTAAATTCTAAATATTTTTTAATGTGACAATTTCGATAATTATAATAGGAGTGTGTAATATTTACTTAATAATATAAAATATAATTCAAAAGCAGAAGATCCTGAAAAGAAATATTTTAGTTTACCAAAGTTGGCCTCATACTCAAAAGCCTATTGGACAGCGAAATTAGGAATTTTATCTAAAAATCTAGGCGATTTTTATTGGGTTCGAGTATGTAGCGTGAAGGTTCCAAATTAGTTCAGAGTGACACACTGTGATATTGTCTTGCTAGGAAGTTCTTTGGGTATTCAAGTTTCTCGGAATGGCCAATTTTGTGTTGTTTAAGAAGGAAATGAGTTGAATATACGAGGTGTGACGATTAAATAACAAGACAAACTCTGTAAAACATTTTATTTTTATTTCATACATATTTACTTATTATCATTTTCAATACAGACCCCTCCTCTATCCCGACAACGCCCCATGCGAATCTTCCATTGTTCGAAACAGTGCTGGAAGTCTTGGAGTCAGAACGCGTGCCGCTTTCTCTTTCACAGCTTCAACGGACTCAAATCTTGTTCCTTTTAATGCAGATTTCCCCTTAGGAAACAGATAGAAGTCGCATGGCGTAAAATCCGGCAAATAAGGCGGATGGTCTAACATTGGGATGCTGTATTTGGTTAGAAACCTCTTCGGCCCTCTGGTCCTTCGTCTTGGTGAAGAATCTATGACGTCCTTTCACAATTCGGGTCGTTTTTTCGTCATTCTTTTACGGAGTTCAGCAAGAACATGTTGATTAATAGTTTGACCTTCAGGAACCCAGTGAAGGAATGTCGAAAAAAAACACCATTGCTTTGATTTTTGATTTGTTCATTCCAGCTTTTTTGGCTCTCGGCTGAATTTGGATTCTTCCAGTGCATGGATTGGCCCTTCGTTTCGATTTGTCACATGTTATTATCCTTTTCAATACGTTTGGGTCATTTTCAATGACATTCAAAGTGCCAGTACAAACATTTTTGCGAGCTTCTTGTTCCAACGTGAGAATTTTAGGTAAAATTTTGGCACATACTTTCTGCATGTTAAAATTGTTATGTAAATGTGTTCAATAATCGCAGGAATACTTAACCGACGGTCAAATTAAACCAGATTACCGACTTTTTTCGATATTGTCATCTGTTTTAGACGTGTGACGTAATGAGGAGTGTAGTAGGTAGATGAGCAATACATGTCATACTTATTTTCTTAACTTTAACTAGAAGGTGAAAACATGAACACTTTTCTTAGAAGGCAAATTGCCAGATAGAGAATACTATAAATCAAAATGAGTTCTATTACACTGATCAACAATTACTTGTTACCCTTGATATGGGAGTAGTTTTAGGATGATTTTATACTCACAATTACGGAACTACAAATGGTTTTCCGAAATTAGGTCTAGCTTTTTAAATAATCGCTATTTTCGTATTAAACTAAAATAAGGCAGTAACTATGTATGAGATATATTTCAATTGTTGTTTTTAATATAAATACTTTATTGAAAATCGCTTAATTATTCTATTAAAGCATTTATTTTAATTATATAAAAGTAAAAAAGGTAATAAAAATTTAAAAATGGGGAAAAAATATATTATACCACAGAAAAACACCTTTTATTAGACTTTCTCTTGTGGGATATTTGAGAACAATTTTTTTGTAGAGACAAACAGTAATCTTCCAGCATATGTTGATCCCATCAGCTCTGATATATCTCCTTCATGACTTTTATATCCTGATGAAAGCGCTCTCCCTGCTAAAACCTCAGCTAAAATCTCCCTGCTAAAATCTCCCAGGTTATCGGGAAATCGGTCCAGGTGACTGTAGAGATAATACTTTTTATGCTTATATTAAATAACCCTTAAGCTTTCTAACATCGTTCTGACAATATCTTCATCATTTGATGCTCTGTTGTTACCAAGAAAATTACTTATAACAGATACAAAACTTTTCCAGGCTTCAGTTTCCAAAGCAGTCATGACTTTTCTCAAGTTCGCATCTTTAACTTATAGGGCCGTTAAAAATTCAATCTTTTAGCTTTTCCATAATTAAATGCTCTGTAAATATATTTAAAACATTTTCCGTTTTTATCTAACGCTTCGACAAACTGTTTAATAGTGGTGGAAGTATAATTTTACTGTAGTGGTGGAAGTATAATTTTTTTCTCTACTCAGTAATGGCTTATTTTCCTCATTGGCTTTAAACTCAAAAATATTTAACACAAATCACCGAATCAAGTTCTCGATACACATTTCACTAACCATATTAGCATCATCAGGAGATGATTTAATATAATTCTAATACTAAAGTATGTTCTAATTATATGAGAACCCTAATTGGTAAACTACTACCTAGGAATCGTATTATCTATCTAATAAGCGTCTAAACAAAGGATACAAAAAACCGAAAAAAGGGGAAAAGAGAACAAAAGAACAAGATAAGTTGACAAGTTTCTCAACTGGAGTTACAAACTGAATGAATGAAACATTTTTTACAGTTTTCATTGAGTCTGTCAAACAGATCTCTAATGGATGCTAGTTTATCGACTATTTTTCTTTCGTTTCATGTATCAATGTTATCGAATATTATGTACGCCAGGAAAAAACTACTTCTACCAAATTAAAGCGATTCGCATCGCTAGCGCCAGCAAGGTATAAAGTGCTCAGTGCTCTTAGTTCTTCTTCTTCTTAGTTGCCTCTTCAAAAGAGGCAACTTTTGTGTTTACACTGCTAACAATTATATTCAACATATAATCACCAAAAAAACAGTTGGCTTATTTCAAGGGGTGATTTTATTGACGGCGCTCTAGGTTTAACTCCAGCAAGTTGCAATACAATGTTTACTCTTTGTCCTCATATTCCTTTGTGTCATACTACGGTTCGGTCAGAACTTCGCCATACAGTTGTTCTAGGCGTTTTATTACTTTATCCTAGTCCATCTGAGTAAAGTAATTTTTTTGTCAATTCGCGTTTTATATGACGACTATTCTTAATTTTTTTTATAATTCTCGACGAAAGCAACGGCAATTCCGACGATATTCTCGTTTACTATTCTTTTTCTTCTAGGTTTTACGAAAGAATAGTACCGATTATGCATCAACTCCATTACTAGTTGGTCGAACACCTCCTGTTTATTCTCTCTTGCTTAGTCGACTATAGTTCACTTCTATAGAAAGCGCACATGTTCACGTCTGCATTCCATTCCGTTGCCAAATATCGTTTTTGGGTCTTATTCATCAGTATCGATTTTTGGGTCTTATTCAGATATATTTCTGAAGACTTGAATATCGAGAATATCTCTGTCTTCTAAAGCTTTATAAATCAGTAATTAAACCCAAGATTGACTAGGGCAGCCTGGTTTATGCCATAGGTCTTAAGAGCAATCTTCGACGCAAGATTGTCAATTGGAGCTTTTACTATTAGTTCAATTCCAAGTCTCTATAGAATCGCATGAATAGAATCTCTCAGTCTCAGAAGAATTAATTTACTTCTGAAATACACATGTAGTGTGTCGATAAAACTTTTCATTCCGGGTCACTCTAATTTTTCCGTCTTCCTCGAATCCTTTTTCAGAGGTCCATTTGTTCTTCCATCCACAATATTGGATATTACCACCGAAATATTTTGGCACAACTCGATTTTACGCTGTTTGATCCACTCCAACTTATATTATCTAAACATCCTCCTTTGCTTAGAAACGCTTCATATTTCAAATAAACTCTGATGTGATACTTGCAGTATAATCTGTTCTACAGATATTAATTCAATATTAGGACATCGGACACGTTACGAAATTGGATATAATACGCCACAGTTGTATATACGACAGTTTTTCGTTTGGATTTAAACTTTCTACGGACTTCGGACGGTTTCTAGGACTCTTACCAGTTTCTACACAGGGTTGTGGGTTTCTCGGTAGCCCAGGAGGTACAGACCTGGTCGGTGTTATTGAGGTTGGTGAAGAATTTTCTTCTCTGCTTCGAAAACGGGCCGCAATGTCCGAATCCGCGGATAAGGTACGAGAAAGAATCGTGTATCTTGTTGGTGTTGGACGTGGAATGGGCATGGTCATTGAAATCTTGCAGATTTCTCTGTCGGTTTTGGTTTGATGATGTTTTATTCAGTTTAAGCCAGGAGAGATCGATCTAGCTGCGATAGAGTCAGATACAACATTTGCTAAATCTTTATCTTAAGTCTGGCCGTGATTTTAGTCACGACTTATTGTTGGTGTTGGTTAAGCTCTGTTGTATTAACAGTGCTCTGCTGTTTTCCTTTACTAGGTTCGGAAAACGTTGTTCGTGTGTTTTTCTTTGCTTGAGGTAGCACAGCTACGCTTTTGTTTCTTTAGATGCTTTTCTCATTGCGCGGTACATTGTACTTGTACTATCGCAATGGGTTCTTTACTCTTTTTCTACCATCTCGTGATGGAGAGAGGATGACAACCAAGCTGTTGAAGCTTGGTTTTGGTGTCATCCATATAGTCTCTAGCACGCCTTTAATTAGGACACGCAGACTTCTATTGCTTGATGGTGTTGAATATGAATATTCATTCTATTCGAAAAGCTCGATGATGTCTTTTCGGTCTGATTCCGATTCGGGGACCAGAAGCACCCCGTCGTTCTCGCTGGCCCGACAGCTATTTTGGATTTTTTCAAGATGTTCATGACATCCAGATAGTGCGATTTGTCCTTCAGGACAATCGGTTGAGGCTTTATCTTGGCGGCTGATGGTGGTGCTGCTGGCATCTTAATTGATTCTGGTGCCTTTGGGAGCTTGTTTTTCGTAGTAGATGTAGACGAAAGAGGAGCAATCGGCTCTTCCATAGGCTGACTTGCCTTGGGAGCCGACCTCTTTCTTTTCTTTCGTCGTTTTCAGCGAGAGGACATCTGTTGATAGCCCTCTGAGTCGGAGACATAATTGTCTCCTTTTTCCAGATCCGACTGGATCTCTTTAACTGATGTTGGTGATTTGAACACATTGGTTTGTGTTCCTGCCACTAGTGATGGTGGTTTGAACACGGTTTTTGTTTGTGTTCCGATCTCCGAGGTTCTTGGTTTGATTTTTGGATTTGGATTTTTCTATGTTAAAGCATCATAAGATGCTTTGCCTTCTGCAACCGTCTTTTTCAGACGTCTTTGTTTTTTGTTGACATGGAGAGCCTCTTTTCGGAGTCTAAAGATATCGTCGTTTTGGAAGAAGTTCTTTTTTTGAGATTTTCGATTGCCACAAGATACTGCCTTTGGCATTCTTTGTGAGCCTTACACAGTTCATTTTTCGTTAGAAGGGTTAAGTCCTTTAAGTATGAGACATCTTCAATGTCTTAGTAATCACTCATCACAAACAACAAGGATCACTAAGTTCACTTTTTATCACACCTTAGATTAGTTAGCAGAGAGCTCAAAAAACACGTCTTAACTCTCTGAAAGCTTAGACCAGATTCTAGCTCGTAAGGTGAACTGACTCGCTACCATCCATCCATCCAACAATATAAGTTTGAAAGAGTTAATGTAAGAGTTATTGTAGTTAGTGTAGTGATCTCTTTAAAACCATTAACCCTCGAGGCATTTCTCTGTGACTTGTCAGATGCGTGATCACACTTTGCTAAGCGCTCTGTTTGACGACTCCTTCCGTTCACCCGCCTGTAATTGCAATTTCTCCTAAAATACTACTACTTTAATTACCTCCCTACCTTTTCTGACTGAACTTTCTCTGTAAAGTGGCATAATCTCAAATAGACCATTGTAGATTCTCTCGTGAATGTATACCCGCAAAGACTGATCCTTCTAAATGTGTCTACTCCAACGCCCTTTTATCAGTCAAGCACCTTATTGCGAAGGCCTTTTCCTTATCTATATATAAGACATCGTTTTCGCTTGAATAACGTTCTAAAAACCAATCTCGATTTCTGGAATACGTTATATCGTATCCATACTTTCTCTTTCCTAAAGGAAATTGGACTCCCACGATAATGTTAATCATAAAATTGAATTAATGGGCTGGCAAACCACATGGCTTAAAAATAAACCTGAAAAAGAATCAGGTTATGTTTAATAAATTCGCTGACGACAGGAGAATTTCAGTTTTAGGATGGGATTTGAAGATTGGCGACCAATTTATATATCTTGGTCAGAGGATTTCAATGGAGGGGGATATCGCCTGGAGGTGGAACGGCGTGTTAAATATGACTGGCTGGTATTCGACATGCTCTATATATATATATATATATATATATATATATATATATATATATATATATATATATATATATATATATGAACATTTTGTTGATTACTTGACTGGGGACGGGCCCCACCCATCCCTTCCATTGGAGGGCACATGTTTTGTCTCTTGATGTTTAGACTCTTCAGGGCACCGACATGTGCTCTCTCGTCAAGAATGGGAAGATCCCATCCACAGTCAAAAACCCATACTTTTCGCCGGCTTTCCGTCTGATGGCGTATATATGCAGTGTTAGAATTCTTTGGACTACGTCCAATGAGACAACAGTGCTAAGTGTCATCAGACTGCTGGGTTCCACAATCTCATGTGGAACACACAACAACCTGCATCTCCGACTAAATGAACATTTTGTTGATTACTTGACTGGGGATGGGCCCCACTCATTCCTTCCATTGGCACGCAGTCCAAAGAATTCTAACACTGCATATATATACACAGTGTCCGGAAATTACGGTGAAATAGTTTGGAAGGGGACTCTAGGGATTACAACATAAAAAAAGTTCCTATAAATTTACCCCAAAAATACTTTTTAAAAGGGCTAGAGCCCCTTAAATGGGGAATTCTGAAGGTGGTTTTTTCGTAATATTTTCGAAACGGTTAATGCTAAAGTCGTGAAATGCGGTATACTTCAATAAGTTGACATGGAAAAATGGAATTTACAAAGGTTTCCTTGGTAAATGCTGCCATAACTTTTTTGTTTGTAATATTTTTTAATTTTTTAAATCAAATTTGAATAGCAAAAATCTTTAGGTAAAGAAGGTTCTTATTTTATCTCGTTAGAATAGACCGTTTTCCAGAAAACTAACTTTTTCGAAAACGATACAGGATTACATGATTATCGAAATTCATCTTGATTAAGTAGGCACCGTTGAACGAAAATATTTATTTAGTAGCCAATAGTAAGAATACTAATTACTATTAAAGATTTAGCACTTATTCACAACAGATGTTGAAAATGACCTCCATTCATCTCTAATTCTTTTCTTAATAGAACATCTTCCTCTGCCGAAAATACCTGGTTTATTTTTGATATAATCATAAGCAGTAAACATCGCGTATTTGCTGCAATTCCTCCACAGTGCCAATCGGGATAGCATAGACTAATGTCTTCAAGTCTCACCACATAAAGTAATCGAATGGATTTCAATCTGCGGAACGCGGTAGAAATTGCACTGGTCCACCACGTCCTATCCATCGTCCTGGATATAACCGATCCAAATGCGCTCTTACATTTACAGAGAAATGAGGCGAAGCCCAATCGTGCATAACAAACATGCCATAGCTGAAGTGATATGGTACATCTTCCAATAGGTCCAGCAAATGATTTTCCAAGAAGTTCAAATACTGTTGTCCATTTAAATGGTTGGGAAGCACAAACGGTCCAATCAAAAAATTTCCTAGTATCCTTGCCCAGATATTGATAGAAAACTTCCCCCCTAAGCATGTGTATGGTGAGAATTATAAATTCAATTGCGTTTGAACATAGCTTCGTCTGTAAAGAGAATGTTCTGCACAAAATTTTCATTTAAACGCAATTGCTCCCTTAACCACTAGCAAAACGGTATTCGTTGTGGCAGGTCATCAGGTTTTAAGGTTTGAACTTTCTGCAAATAATATGGACAGAGCCCTTGCTCTCTAACAATTTCCGATACGGTACTTTTAGGAATGCTTTCTTTAACAGCAATTCGTCTGACACTTTTTCCACAGTCATGTTTGGAAGGCATGATAAATGTTTCTGCACAAGGAAGTACTCTTCCAAGAAAAACTTCTGCATATAATCTTCTAGTTTCACCCGCGTTCCCATTCGCCTTCCCGTACATAAAATGCATATTCGCCATTTCTTCGAAGGAATAATGGGCCATTTTGCAGTTAAAAAATTAAAAATCTAGACTTTATTGTGTAAATGGCCCAGTTTTACGAAACGTCAAAGACAAAGATTAACAGTGACAGCCGCCTACATAATTATTAAGATGCATTTCGAAATCCAAGTAATCGTGCATCGATTTAAAAACAATCAGTTTTCTGAAAAAAGGTCTATCCTAACGAGATGAAATAACCTTTTCTTCTTAAAAATCTTTGCGATTCAACAATTTGACTTAAAATATTTAACCATATTACAAACAAAAAAGTTTTGGCAGCATTTACCAAGGAAACGCCCCTGTAGGTGACAACGTTTTTCCATTCCAACTTATTGAAGTATACCGAGTTTCATGACTTTAGCATAAACCGTTTCGAAAATATTGCGAAAAAACCGTCGTCAGAGTTCTCCCTTTAATGGGCTCTAGTATCTTTATACAGCAATGTTTGGGTTATATTTAGGAACTTTTTTTATGTTTTAGTCTGTATATATATATATATATATATATATATATATATATATATATATATATATATATATATATAGATATATATATATATATATATATATATATATATATATATATATATATATATATATATATATATATATATATATATATATATATATATGAAAATAAGAGGATTTGTTGATTTATTTATATTGATTATACATTGATTAGCTGCTTGTTGATTTTTTTGTAAAAGTTTGTCTCGTGTATTGATTTCATCATGGAAAACTGCAGACTTTATATGACCACATAAATAAAAATCTAACGGATTAATGTCTGAGCTACGAGGTGGCCAAGGAAACTTACCAACACGCCCAATCCATCGATGTGGAAAACTTTGATTCAAATGACTTCGCGTTGCAACAATAAAATGCGGTGGCGCCCTATCTTGCATGAACCATTTGTCTTGTCTTAAGTTTAGAGGTATACCGTCCAAATGGTCTAATAAACCACATATTGATCTCCATTCAGTCTTTGCGGAAAGTCAAATGGGCCGATAAAAAAATTATCGATAATGCCGCACCAAATGCAAATTGAAAATTGGTGCTGGAAATGTCGCTCTCTTGGTAGGTGTGGATTTTCCAGGGCGTAATAATGATTATTTCGTCAGTTAAAAATTCCGCGTGGCAATTTGGAAATAAGAGGTTTCCATGTATTTGGAACTCTAAGACCGTCGCCCCTCTTGTTTAAGCAGTCTGGGCGTTTTTCGATCGATTTTCGATTGCTTCACGATTTTTGGACGGTGAGAGAATCCTCGTATATGCTATTTTGAATACGTCTGTTGGTTGATTATATATAACTGGGAGCAGCCAGAACAAGAAATCTCATAGACACCATGTGACTCTTGTGAAATATTATTCTTTACTGGTATAAGGAAACTGGATATATCTTTTTCTGTTGTAAATATCGTTTTGATATTACGGGATCTGACTTTACGACGACGATTACTGAACTTTGGTGTTTTGGAACAATTCTCTAGTGGATTGGTTGGTATAACTAGTTGCCCAAGCTTTATTAATATGCTTTTTTATTTGACGCATGTCACAGCCGTTTATTATTAGTGCCGTTTCTAGGGAATTATGTTCTGTTTTCCTATGTTCCATATCCGACAATCTTAGAGATTTCGTAACTAAAGTTTTGACCACCGAGTTTAATTGGGATGGATGATGATGTGAGTTCGCATTTGGATAACGGTTTGTGTGGGTAGGCTTACGATAGACTGAATATGAGAAGCTTTGATCTGGCCTTGATATTAGAAAGTCAAGAAAAGGGAGGACAGAATTGTTTTCAGTCTCCATTGTAAATTTGACCTGATGTATACTGGTTAAATAGGAAAGAACAGACTTAAATATTATATTCCGTGTGGCCAAATGACGAAGGTGTCATCTACATACTACATCAGCAAGTAGCTTTGGTCAACGGACTGCTGTTAATGGCTTGAGTTTCAAAGTGTTCCATAAAAATATTGGCTTTGACCGGAGAAAGAGGAGAGCCCATAGGAGCTCCACGAAGTTGTTTCTAAGAATATCCGATGTTGTGTGGTTTTTTGTTTTTTAGAATGATGTTTAGAGGTTTTGACTAAATATTGTGCCCATTTGTGAGTTGGTGAAGTAAGAGTAATGTCAGTTTTATGACCGTATATTTTTGGGATACAAGCAGATTGTTCACGACATATTAAAGTCCTTTTATCATTCGAAGAAATATTAGAATTATTGATGACAGAGCGCATTTTTTTTTCTAGGGAATCTTCTTGTCTAGGTAAAACGTCAACAACGTTGACGCTTGCCGGCCTTAAGGCCAGAAACCTCTCTTGGCACACGTGTGCTGGAGCTTTGGCGCGAGTCTAAACATCAAGAGACGAAATATATGTGTAGGTGGGACCTGCCTCCAGTCCAAGTAATCCACAAAATATATTTATACATATATATATATATATATATATATATATATATATATATATATATATATATATATATATATATATATATATATATATATATATATATATATATATATATATATATATATATATATATATATATATATATATATATATATATATATATATACATATTTCTGAATTAAGAATTGAATTAATTAATTTTTTTGAGAATTTAACCCCGACAGATGTACAAAAAGAGTTGAATTTTGTTTTAAAGTATTCTTTCTCATTACCTTCTCATGGAAACTATATTTTACATGATGCTTTGTACGTTATACTTTTCGCTTAGTAGGTGTCGTGATTATTAACAATCCACCAAAGACGCATTCGAATAAACACTTCTCAAAAGTGTTTACATATATTTATTATGTGATTCTACAGAGATTCTACGAAGTAAAAAGCGATTTTACTTCTTTTCCTAATAGTAGCAGATCAAATGGGAATTCAAGCAACCGCCCAAACAGTGGCCGAGAGCAGGTGAGGGTGGGCCGAAGAAAGCGGAACAAAAGATACAATTTTCCATCTGCAAAAAAAGTATATGTATATATATATATATATATATATATATATATATATATATATATATATATATATATAAATATATATATATATATATATATATATATATATATATATATATATATATATATATATATATATATATATATATATATATATATATATATATATATAAATAAATATATATGTATATATATATATATATATATATATATATATATATATATATATATATATATATATATATATATATATATATATATAAATAAATATATATGTATATATATATATATATATATATATATATATATATATATATATATATATATATATATATATATATATATATATATATACATATATATCTTGCAACAGCAAACAAACTTTACTGCTGAATCAAAAGCGCTATTCAGACTAAAAGTTTATATAGCCAAAAGAAAGTGCTCTCCCGCAACAAGAATGCACGTGGCTACATGTCTCATTTCCTTTTCCCAACTCATTGAAGATTCACTTCAAATATCAATAGCCAAAGCTGATACAAGGGCTTATTTTACAGAGTTGAACAAATTGAATTATACTGGGGCTATTAAAAAGCAGTAGAATTATTAACGCGTCAAAAAAAAAATGAAGGAAATTCAAAAAATGTTTGTTTTCTTTTTTAGAATGTTGCCTCATCCTCCTGCCAAAACGCCTCAATAAGCAGACGTAATTTCAGCAGCCTATATGGTCCAAAAACTACTTCGCCCGAAAGCACTTAAATTTGTTGCAGAGGCCCAATCGGCAAATAAATCCTGTAGCATCTGTTTCGATGTAGTTCTGAAGAAACGTGACGTCCAAGAACAGTTTTTTGGAATTTTACCCAATTGCAATAATTGCTTTTGTTTACCGTTTATAAAAAAATGGCTGCGAAACAGAGCGTTTCATTTTAGGGTAGTCAAGGCGTGTCCAGAATGTAGAGTACCTTCGGGTATGTATTTTATTCTATTGAATCATTTCATTTTATTCTATTGAATCATTTCATTTTATTCTATTGAATATATAAGAAAATGTTGCTAATTTTGTGTTATCCATGATATTTCATACACATTATGTGTTATACATAATGTGTATGTGTATGGAGCTCCTATCACCAAGTGGAACGTACGCTTGTGTTTAATTATTTGTGGGTTATTTAGAATAAAAAACCAAGTTTAATATCTAAATTTCCACTATATTTAAAACTTGTACGTATGACAATTGTTTTGACACACAGTGTCTTTTTCAAATACGTAGTTCAAATACGTAGTATTTGAAAAAGACACTGTGTGTCGAAACAATTGTCATACGTACAAGTTTTAAATATAGTGAAAATTTAGATATTAATCTTGGCTTTTTATTTAAAATGAATTTCCATCAAGTATCGGCTACCTCATTTAAATAGGTTATTTAGAAAGTTATCAAACTATAATAGACGATAACCATTTACCATGTATTTTGACTTGTTATTCACTGATAGAAAACATTTATCTGGAAGTTATTCCTCAAAATATAGGCCGTTGTTTCTGATAACCTGAATCCATATTTACACCAGTAATTCTATCCCTCTTCGGTGTCACATTGAGTCTTTGGAGGCGAAAAACAAACCTAAACCTAACTCACCAGGATACCCAGCATTGATGGAATTTGTGCCACAGTTATTCATTCAAGATTCACCCTTTGGTTTTTCATTCTTATAGGCTCACCTTTTTTTCAAAGCTTAACAATAAGCATCCTAAATACCAATATATTTAACTAGAATGTAGGTTATGTTACATTGAGTTAAAGTATAGGTAGTAGATGGTAGCAATGGTAATTACAGCTAATTATTTTTATTTGCAGATTTTGCATATCGTAGTCGTATTTGGTATGACACAAAAGAGGAAAAGGATACGTTTATCAGGAATGAAAGGGCTCGTTTACAAAACCGAAATTGTAGATATTTTAAAAGGGGTTTCGGTTGGTGTCGGTTCGGAAAAAGATGTTTCTACTTGCATGCTCCCACATGCATTACGGTGCAATCGGGAGCATAGTAATGGATGTGGGACCTCCAAAACCCGTCACTCGTTAATCCAGCTGTGGTGCACGAAATTTTCTTCTGGATGAACTTCAACGAAGCGGACGACAACGGATTTGTTCTACAACCACCATTTGACATAGAAATAGCAATGGGAAACTTTTTGATAATTTGTTTGTACTTTAGTTATGTGTTGTAACCAATAATATATATAGAATCTAGAATAATACTTTTTTTCAGTTAGAATTAAAACAATAAATGTATTATTTGATAACATTGTATTTTTCTTTTATTCAATCATCTTAGATCAATTATTTTGTTAAACTATTTGCCGTGAAACTTTCACACTTAACAGATTACTCACAGAACACAAACAGATTTACCACTAAACACCAAATCACTTGTTCTTAATCTCTTAACGCGCGTTTTGTTAATTCTCTATTAGGTTGAATCGTCTCCTGATGATGCTAACATGTTCAGCGAAATGCGCTCGCCCAGAAGTTAAAAACGAGTGATTTGGTATTTATTTTTTTATACTCCAGTTGATAAGGCTACACTAAATAGATTAACTAATCATCTAAAATATCAAATCAACGAACTAAAAAAATTTGCAGACTATATAAGTAACTTAAGTCGTTCCCACAGTTCGATATGAAAACTCTAAGAAACCAAAAACTACAGTCTCCTAGCAGCGTTCTACCTTGTGGCCGTTACTATATGTATTTTGTACACAGCTGATTTACAACAGATACTGAAATTATCATGGGAACCTTTACGGATGACATTGTCATACTTGCAAGCCATGAAATGGGTTACATAGTGCACGATCTTACAAAGGCACTTGAATGATATCGGAACATGGCTCAAGCAGAGAATAAAACTAAATGAAGCAAAATTAGTTCAAATGACTTATGCGTTAAGGAAAGATTAATGCCCCCAAGTTACCCTAAACAACATTCAAACATCACAACCCACATGTACGAAATATCCAGAAACGCATCTAAATTTAAAGCTCACATAGAAATAATATACATATAGGATGTTTGGTGCATCGTTTGCCAAATTAAAATGGCCGATAGGAGAGGTCTTTTGCTATCTCCTCAGCCTCCATAAAGCATTATTGGGCCCACAGGTTTTTTATGTTAATTATTTATTTCTTTATTTGAAAAATTCCGAAAGTCAGCATTGAAACTTGAATTAAAAAAAGTTATTGTATAACCTCCAAATATTTTTTTATTTTAATGTGTAATGTTGTAGAGTTCTATGAAAATCAAAATTATATACAAGCGACATCTACTTTTTTTATATAAGCTCGCAAAAGTATTTGGAAGAAGTAAGAATAAATTTAAAGCTCAATTTTGAATTACATGTTAAAAAAACTGAAAGCGATCATGAATTCTTTAAAAAAAACTCTGGTTTATCGCCTTTCTAACCGTATACATTCATACCGTTTTACTAACTTTTACTAACACGTTTTATTAACACCGTTTTGCTAACTTTGTGTATCGGGACGCATTAGGCTGATATTCGATATTACTTATCCTCCTCAGGCCCAGGCAAATTTTAGCTTTTTCTTGGGCTAGACAGAGGACATTGGGCTAGAACATACCCAAAATTACATTTCATTACTGCGAAAGTTGTATTTTTAAAAAATAATAACATACATACATATTTATAATTTATGATACAATTCGAAACAATTTATTTCGGGTTGTAGACATAAATTAATTTTGCACGAGCTACATCTAATACGCGCTTTGTTGGATGAACACCAAGGAAGCCTACATCTGTTTTTTGTTACAGGATGCGGTAATTCAGGGAGATGCAGGCTTTGCTGTACTTTTTGGGCATCAGGTGGGTGTGGTCTAGGAGTTCTTGGTCTTTTTTGCTGGCTCCATCAGCTCCGCCTTTTCCAGAACATAATCAGAATCGTCTTCAGATTCTGAGTAACGTTGTACGGGTCCATGCCTCAGGTAGTGCTGGTATTACATTTTAAAATCGAGGTTATCCAAAATATCGTTTTTGGAAGTTCTCATGGCAAGCTGATCTGCGCGGTACTCAACCCAAGCTGCTGCTATTACAAAATCAACAAGGTGCATTATGGTTTTCACTGTCCATTTACGAGTTCTTGCAGATATCCGGTAAAAACTTATAACATGATCTAGAAAATATACACCGCCCATGTTTACATTGTAAGTTTTTACAGCAAACGGGCGAGGAACCTGGATTCGCTGACCGTCTTTTTTGCTCCTACGAGAGCACTGGTTTACTGGCTCGCATCCGTACTGGTTTGACATCAGTACAATAGGTTTATTGTCCATCCATTTTTTGGCGGCTTGCTGCCCGTCACCGCTGACTTTTCTATGCTACTTTTTATTGCTACTTTGTATTGTGCCAGTCCCTTGACAGCTGTTCTCGGAAAACATGAGGTCCAATAACAGTGGAGAAGTAAAATACCTATCCATAAAAACAGATGATACTTTAGGAACTGTCTCTAGTAATCTCATTACCGCCTTGCCCCCATTGTCTAATCTTTTAGTGTAGGTGCTGGTGGTGATGAGGTCACCCTTTCCCTGGAAAAAATAAATCTAATGGTATACCATTTGCTCCTGCATATACAAAAAGTTTTATTCCACAAGGATTTGGCTTGTTTCTGATTATCTGCTTTGCTGGCATTTTTCCCCAGAGCGGGACCATCTGCTCATCGATACAGACTATTTGTAGACGTAAATTCAGTCCGCATCCTGTTCGAATCATTAGGAAGAGAGGCTCAACTTTCCAAAATTTATTGGCCTTTTTTTGTTCTTCGGTAATGTCACTGTCGTCCAGTAATATTATATTGTTTCTAATTGCCTTGTACCTTTCCCGAGGCATTACCCCAGCTATGCCCTCTTGTTTTGTCTTTCGATCCCAATACATTCTCATTCTGGGGTATCCTAGGTACAGCATCACGATTGTCATAGCAAAAAATGTTTTCATTTCATCAGGCGTTGTCTTGAGTAGCTTACCCTTTTTCAATAGATACTTTCTGTTTGTGCACTCATTTACAATATTGAAAAAATCGTCCGGAAGATATATTCGGACATAATCATGGACAGGCAAATTTATTGCATAATTTGTCGGCGGTTCGTATTCAGGAGATGGTGCTACAGGAAAAAAATAATTAGTTTTGGTCCAAGTTGTAGAAAAAGATTGGGAGTCTGAAGGAGCACTAGCTGCCAGTAAGTCACTTTGCAAATCCAAGTCAACACCAATATTTTCCTCTGCGCCTGCGTCTTTCTCATGGATGGCCTCATTGCCCTCAGGCAAGTAATCCGGATCGCCGTTGTCATCATCTGATAAATCCATATCACTCACGTTTCCATCCAAAATATCCTCCACAAACTTCTCAAATCTCTCTGAATCTGCAAAAAATATTTAGGTACGTTGAAATAAAGAAAAATTACATATTTTGTGAAAATCAACAAAATTTCAATTCATTCTACAAGATAATGTTAATTTCAAATTAAAATATTAAATTACGATTCATTTTTGTTAGTAAAAAAACAAAATACATTGCGTAATTCAAAATGTAAACAGAATGTTCTAGAAAGACACAACGTCTGTCTATCAGCCCAATGTCCCCCACACACAATTTTGATAACGGTTATCGCAAGAACAAAAATATTCCATTATTCTTTGATATTTTAGGTAAATTGCTTTGTAAATTGCTTTAAAATAAAAAAATATAGTATAAAAAGATTTGTACAAAAAAAAATTACTTACAAATAGAAATCCATTCAGAACGATTACGTCTAGGAGTCGCCATTTTGATATCAACATTAGAACTGTTAACAACGAGGTGAGCCCACCATTCGTTAAGGACAAGTAAAGACATCTGTTGAGAGTTTCCAGAACTAAAAACAGTGTTGCCAAGGTCTATAGGGAAGCAGCTTGAGCCAAGGTCGCAGAAAGAGATTTGTATCCCCTACAGGGGACAGCGGGCCTTGGGAGGTTATTTGTGTCAATAACATACGCCAAGTAGGTAGAAAATGGTATCTCACTTTTGCGCAGTGAAGTGTGGCTGCTATGTCTTTCTTACATAGGGTACTAACGTTCCTTGGACTTAAATCTTAATAATCAATGTTTTAATTAATCAATGTTTTAATTAATCACAAATTTTGCTCGACTTGCTGATCTCCGGGAAGGTAAGCGTCTGTTAGGAAAGCGTTCTTGATAGATTCCTTGCGCTTCTCGTGCAATGCCATTGGCGCTTCCATATATCTTCAAATTTCCGCCTATTCTTCACTAGAGAATGCAACCATCATCAAATCAACAAAATTTCGCAAAAACAAGAATAAAACTAAACAGAAACTAACATAACTCAACAAAAACAAATAACATATCCAACAGAATTAAAAGATTGGCGACGCTGCTTTGTAACAGCAAAAACGTTAATCAGCAAAGACAGTCAAATCTCGACTAAAAAAACTGAAACCGCGGCGCGCGTTTTTTAAGCTGGTTTTCCATTTATCTAATGAAAGAGAGAGACAGATGATGCAATTCCACTATGTGTGGGGGAGAAAACAGTTTTTACCTGGTTTGCGCGTGTTATTTACACAAAAATAAGTTTTTATCCTGAATATCGAATATCGGTCTAATGCGTCTCGATACACAAAGTTAGCAAATTAGTGAAGTTAGTAAAACGTTTTTATGTCATGAATGCATACCGTTAGAAAGAGGATAAGCCAGAGATTTTTTTAAAGAATTCGAAGAACGTGATACCTTTTAGTTTTTTTTATATGCAATTTAAAGTTGAGCTTTAAATGGATTTTGACTTCTTCCAAAAATTTTGCGAGTTTATAAAAAAATTAGATGTCGCTTGCAAGTCATTTTGATTTTCATAGAACCCTACAACATTACACATTAAAATAAAAAAAATAATTTGGAGGCTATACCATTAACTTGTTTTAAAATTCAAGTTTCAATGCAGACTTTTGGATTTTTTCAAAAAAGATTTAAAAATTAACAAAAAAACCTGTGGGCCCAATAGTGCTTTATGAAGGCTGTGAAGATAGCAAAATACCCCTTCTATCGGCCATTTTAATTTGGCAAACGATGCACCAAACACCCTGTATATCTTGAAAAAAAAAACGGAAACTGACTTACGGGTAAAATAATTATACTGGTTAATCTGCAAGAAATTCAAGCTGGGGTTAAAAAATAAGCTTCTGCTTTACAAAACTATCATAAAACCTATCTGTATATCTGGACGTATAGTACTGAGCTCTGGAGATGTACGAGCAGAATAAATGTGACCATAATTCAAAGCAGCCAATCCAAACTACTTGGTATAATAATAGGTGCATGCTAATCTGTTAAATCTAACCCTCCATGAAGACCTGAAAATGACATATGTTTAGGATGTAATCTCTGTACAAAACAATATTATAAAGAGATAGAGTATGATACAGAGCGTGGTCTATAGCATGTGATATACAGGGTGTGGTCTTTGATGAGAGATATATAGGATGACAGATGATAGATGACGGGTTGACAGATGATAAATGACAGGTTGACAGATTGCAGATAGGTCAAATAACAGATATAAAGGATTTCCACCGATAGACGGCAGTGCAGAGAGACTGCTACCAAAAGGGCCTTAAGTGTACTAGGGGAGATGACTTGTGTTTACATGTCGCACCTATCCCAAGAAGAAATTCACGCTGTTTCCACGTGATCGTTCGGTGCCGACTATCGACAATGGGTGGTTCATACCACCTGATCATCGAAGAAGTGACGCAAACAAGAAATCGATCCAGACAATGACCAGAGGAAGTAACAATAGGGTCTTGGGTAATAATGCGTCATTGATCCAGCCGGTACCAGACATCCTCTGACCTAGCTCGGTGACCTTAGGGAATGACATAAGAGGATGCCGGTGTGCTCGATAGTATGTAAAATACAAGGTGTAGTCGTTGATGACAGATGACGGGTTGACAGATGACAGATAGATAAGATGGCAGATGACGGGTAGAGAGGTTGACAGATGGTAGATATATAGGATTTCCATTAATAGATGGCAGATGATAGATAGGATAATAGAGAGATTAAATATTTAAAAAATAAAAAAATTCTTACATAAAGTCCGTATAGTATATCTGGACCATTTGAGTAGGCTAGAAAAAATAACTTAAATAGAACTGCTCTTTCATTTATATATATTTTTATTTTAGTTGTATTTTAATAGATCTCTTAATTATTATTAATTATCTCTTCTACTCTTCTGCTGTATATCTTTAATTTGAAATAAAGTCATTGGATTCTGTTTCCAAACCTCCTTAGACCTCTATAGACTACTGCATACCTCGATAGACCCCTGCATACCTCGATAGACTATTGCACACCTCGATGGACTGCTGCATACCTTGATAGATTACTGCATACCTCGATAGACTAATGCATACCTCTATAGACTACTGCATACCTCGATAGACTACTGCTTACCTCAACAGACTACTGCATACCTCGATAGACTAGTACATTAATCGGACAATTTTTTTTCGTTCGACATTAAAAAATAGGAAAGACTTATTTAAATTAAGGATTTCTTATAATTATTTAAATTATGTTGTCTTTTTTCTGACTTTTCATTTTAAGTATTTACAGTTTTCCTGTCCTCAAATAGCGCCATCTTTTGACAATAAAATAAGTTATACCAAATAGGAAACTGCTAGAACAATTAAAATTAACGACAACGTTTTAAAGTATCTGGAATGGTAAAACCTTTTTGGTAGTTAAGTTTTCAGTTTTCATCGGTAGTGAGTTGAGTTGCATTCGGATTTTGTGTGTGGCTGGATGGAACCATTTTGTTTTGGTTAGCTTATTTAATGTGATCTGTTTTGTGTCCAGAATTTAGTTGGGGCTATTTTAAGTTTTGTTGCAGGTAAGATTGTTTTTTTTTGTGTAAACATTATATGTGTTTTGGTATCCTGAAAATGAAATAGGTTCTTTTTTCTGCAACATAAGTACTGATTGCGATATCGTGAAGAGACAAAATTAAACTACTATGCAACACGAAGTTGGATTTGTTTCGTTTGTTATAAGATTTTCATTATATAAGATTCATTTGTTTTTAAGAATTTTGCATGTTTAGCTTAATATTACAGTAGATGTTAATTATTTTTAATGCATTTGTCAACATAGATATTTCTAAAGAAAATATTGTGATTCTTGGCACATTTCCAAAAGTCACAAATGTAAATGTCACCGAAAATGTCAAGAGGTGTGTTGTGTGTAATTTTCTAGATTTAATAGGTGTAATTTTTTAAGATTAATTTTCAAAGCATAAACATTGATAATTAATGATTTTTCTTTATATGATAATATTTGTATTTAAGGTGGTTTCTTTAAAGTAATTGTAATTAAAGTTTCTGGAAAGTAATTTGAATTTTCTGAAAACATTTGGGATCTAATAAGATCTAATATAGAGGACAGTCGCCGAATTTGGACCGATGCCTAGATTGGACCACCACCCTAGATCGGATAACACATATGTCCTAATGTGGGTACTATATTGAACATTAGCGTAAACCACGTTGCTGCAAAAAGTAGTAATGCAGTACATTGTTTGACAGTGGAGTCAGAGAAGAATTAGTGTTTTAATAGATCTGAACTAAATAATTTAACAAACAATGAAACACTTTTGTTCATTGTTAAAGTAAGTAACAACAAATTGCATTATATATTTTAAAATCAAATGTATTCAGGTACAAATTAATGTGATAGTTTTATTAGCACAAGTTAAAAGTAGGGTTATGTAGTATATTTTGGCATTTTGAGTCAAGTTGGTTTAGATTGGACCATATCGCAGGTGCTCAAAAGGGACCGGTTCAATTTAGTCAACCCTGATAAACTACAATTACTGTTAATCTTTTATGTCTTTTAGGGTCCATGTGGATAAAAGAGAATATTACGGACGTTGGTCCTAAAGTGATTTATTAAAGGCTGTTGCAGCTTATAGGAATAGTGATACTGGTTTAAACGAGTGTAGTCGTATTTATCATGTACCTAAAGCAACTATAAAGAGATATGCGGTCAAAAAAAATACTACTGGAGATAAAGTGAAAGCACTTGGTAGACCACCCACAAATAATTCTAACCAAACATATTCTTCCACTTGAATATGGTTTTTTTTTGGTTTGAATATCCGAGAAATGCGAAAACTAGCTTTCAAAATCGCAGAAAAATACTCTTTGCCACATTCATTTAATAAAGAAAAGAAAATAGCAGGGAAAAAGTGGTTCTACTCATTTATGCGCAGAAATCCACAGCTGTCAATACGAAAACCTGAAGGTACCTCAATGGCAAGAGTATGAGGCTTTAATAGAGAGGACGTAGGTCATTTTTTTGACATTTTAGAAAAAACTGTGAACGAGTTTAAATTCACCGCAGAAACTATTTTTAATGTCGCTAATCGGGATTTTCGACAATACAAAAAACTCTACAGAAGGTGGTTGCTTGTAAAGGTAAACGCTAAGTAGGAGGCGTGACAAGTGCTGAACGTGGCGTTCTTACAACTATGGTATGCGCGGTCAGTGCTGCTGGGTTTTATGTTCCTCCGGTGATCATTTTTAAAAGAAAAAAAATCAATAAAGATCTTCAAGTTGGAGCACCCCTGGCAAGCTTTGTTACTATATCAGAATCAGGTTGCATAAATTGCGAATTGTTTGTTGAGTGATTGAAGCATTTCAGAAATCATGTAAACTGCAATCAAGATAAAAAAAGTCCTTTTACTACTTAATGGTCATGCGGCTCATCAAAAACTTAAACGCTTGTAGCTTTACTAGAGAAAATGGAATAGTATTACTGCAGTTGCCTGGGCATACCACCCATCGTTTACAACCTCTAGATGTTCTTTGGGCCTCTGCAGAAATATTTTGTGCAGGCGCAAGAAACTTTTCTTCGTCAATATAAAGGTGATCAGATATATCAAAGTTCTAAATTACTAAATGAAACATATGGCAGAGCGGCGACTGTGACAGTAGCTGAAAATGTCTTTCGTGTCACTGACAGACAACAGACATGTCTTTCAGGATTACCGGTTTGCACCATCAGATGTACTGCAACCTCAACATTGTGGTAATGTAACTGAAATTGAAATAATGACTGGAAATTCAGTAAGTACGTCAATACCCAATGACAGTGAAAGCGACATTATTTCTGCTGCCGTTTATATTTCTCAGGAGACAAAGTGTTAAAACTTTGAGGATATTCTTTATAAAATATCTCCGCTACCAACACAAATCCACAGCCAGGTCCATCGTCTTCTCGAGCACAAAGAAGTATTGCTCAGAAAGCACAATTATTATCAACTGTTGATAACGTCCTGGTATTAAAAAGTAACATTGAAGAAAAGACAAAACCACAAAATATTGGGAAGAAAAGATGCAGCAAAGAAGAGAAGATTAAAAAGAAAAAACAAATAGTACCATTGAAAACTACATCGTTTTGTACTATATGTGATATAATAAGAGAAGAGATGAGTCAATGCATTACATGATATGCTTGGGTTCATACAAAATGTGCTGGTCCAAAGTCCAAAGATCAAGAAGTATTTTTCTTTTAATTGTACTTAATGGTTCATTCTAAGGAACCAGTGGTCCATCGCAAGAAACCGGTTTTCTTGGATGCATCGAACACTCAATTTTTAAAAACTTTTATGATAATAATAAGTAAAAAAAAAAGTAGTTTTAGTAGATTTAGTATTCTGCTTGTTCAGTGCATGTAGTATTTTGAAATCACTGTTAAAACGATTATTTTAATTTAGCCGATGTGAGGAATAATTAAAATGATGTTTCTAATTAAGAAAACTTCTTTCATCTTTTTTTATTAACTCCCATGACGATTCTGTATAAGAACCGTTGCTCGTGTCTTGACCCCGTGTTCGAGATTTTGAGCAGTTTTGTTGTGGTGATCTTCTTTGTCGTCGGTGAGTTTGTTTGGCATCCAAGTTGTTGTTGGGAGGTTGTCGCAAGACCGCAGTCCATTTTCTCAGCCAATTCGCGGCATGTTTGATGGCCAACATGTTGGAAGGTCGACCAGAGCAGAACTTGGAATTCTTAAAACATGGTGCAAATGTCTCGAACTATTACTATAGTTCGACAGACCGATCGGTTTTCGATCAACGGAGCGCATTGGCCTGACAGGGTTCTAGTTTCAGGCGCAAGGACGGTGGCGGATCTTACGCAAACCTGACTAACTTATGTTTCGGCTATATGCAACTTCTGACCAGACGACTTAGGAAAGGACAACATAAATATAGTGAGAAATATAAATATAGTGAGAACAAACGCGAATGAGAAGGAGGAGACATTCCCTTATATTCACTACTTTCCCTGTTGCAGAATGGACGCATCTTTACTTCTATTGTTTCCAGTTTACTTTTCCAACAATTCTTCCAACATTTTTCTTATTGCTTACACATTCGGCTCGATTAAACCACGTTTTGGATTATAATATTTCACTTGAGAACTGTATATACGCGTTATTGGAAGAACTTTTTTGGAAGCTAACAGAAGGTGCTATACTTATTTATTGTTATTAATGTAATTTTTGTAGGCGTTGCTAGTACTCACTTTTTTTCTTTTTTCTTGGGTATCTCTAGCGGAAGGTCCAAAAGTCTGCACTCGTCACTCTTTTTCTATTCATCTGAAACAAAATAAAACTATTTCTGATATATGCACGGGAACGAGAAACCTATAGAACTATGAAAAAGTATTAAATTAAAAGTTAAGTAAGCTAAGAACATAAAATGTTCAAACTTTGTACTATTTAACATCATTAACATTAATAATTTAACATCATTATATTTCATCTTTGAAGAGTATAAAATTATTATTATTATTATTTTTAATAAAATAGCGGAGCAGTAACTTTTTTTTTCGTGCATCCCATGCTGGAGTTCCAAAAGTGCTGCACTCGTCACTCTTTTTCTATTCATCTGAAACAAAAGAAAATCTTTCTGTTTTTGATATATGCCGGGAAGGATAAACCTATAGAACTATAAAAAAGTATTAAATTAAAAGTTAAATAAGCTTTAAAACAAAAAATGTTCAAAGTTTGTACTATTTAACATCATTAACATTAATAATTTAACATCATTATATTTGATCTTTGAAGAGTATAAAATTATTATTATTATTATGTTTAATAAAATAGCGAAGCAGTAATTTTTTTTTCGTGCATCCCTTGCTGGAGTTCCAAAATTGCTGTACTGTTTGTTTTAACATTTTTAACATTTGCTATAACATTTTTATGCCAAAAAGGAGATTATTTACACAAATTATTTACAACCTTAAGTACATCCTTCCGATAATAATATAAAGAGAAGCCTCCCAAAATTTCAGCCAAATCGATTAATAACTTTTTGAGTTACAGAGCGAGAGGTTTTTGAAAACACAGTTTCGAGATAATCGCATTTAAAGTTTCAGTACGATAACACGATTAATTTTAGTGACTTACCGATGAATCAGTGATCCCAGGTGCCTATAATAGACCTTTAACCTCTTCGAAAAACTGCTTTTCTTCAACCTGCTGCTGTTTTCGGGCTGTACGAGCTACTTTTGTCTCGGAAAAACTCCTCCGGTTGTCTCGTTACACGCGCCTCATCGGTAGATTCGGTGAAAACTTTGGCATAGGTGCCAATAATTATTCTTGCACTATACATACAAATACACTTGCACTATCACTTGTACTTGGCCCGAAACTTTCTCCGTGTTTATCAGTAAATTGATTATTGTATAAGAACATAAAAAATATATCTTAAATAATATAAAAAGCACTGGAATGTCTACACATCGTATTAAAAATGATCATTTTATAGATATAAACATTGTTAAATTGTTATATTCAGAAAAGAAAAGTAAAAAAATTAGACCTACCTGAAATATTGGAAATGAAAATTTTCTTAAGAAATGGTCATAAAATAACCACGAATGACCAGCTAAATTTCCAAAATACCCCGATAATAGATAAGATCATATTGTAATGAATTGCCCGGTTTTTACCTTCCGATATATACATCTCGGTATCTAAAGTTAGTTATGGTTGGTTGGATGCACAGTAGCCTAACGGCTTAACGCCTCAGAGCTCATTCGAGGCAGTGCATTCGTTGTGCTAACATCGGTTAAGTACGCAGACAGTGACCCACTCGCTCTTTCGTTTGCGCATCTCGGAGGCCAAGATGCTGATTAAGCTGTCTGGATCGCGATATGCGGGCTCAGGCGCGCTCGACTGTATGTGGGATAACTCCGTAAATATTTAATTTTTTTTTCTCTTGCCAGTATACTCTCAATTTATTATATTTTTGAAATATGAAAAAAAAACTCGATTTTTTAAAATGTATAAGGGGATTTCCTCCCTTAAACAATATACAGATACTATTCTATTTTAGATACATGGTGGACTATTCTATGCATTCCAAACACAACCGTTTTCTATTTCTTAACCATTTCCATAATTTTGATTTGAGAATAATTATGACACGGTAATATGAAACACGAACTTATTTTAAAAGATTTGTGGTTGATTTTGGCAGTACCATGATGTTTTTCTCGCCAAATCTTTTTCAAAACTGAATAAAAAATCTCACTTGAAATTTAAAATTAATGTTCATACCACCTTGAAAAATATACATCGCTCGTAAAATGAACCAACAATAACAATAGTAAAGGTTTGCATCATATTTTATTTTTTTTAACATTAAGGCAGTTTCAAACCTGATCTCAAATGTGGACCTTGGTTTTGTTGATAAAAAAAGAAGAAGCTTATGCTTTCAACCCGTATTATTTGTCAAAATATGATTAAAATGGAAGTATAAAGTTTGTGTTATAATCATTATTTGTGTATTTTCGAATTACCTGGTTTTTAAGAAAATTCCATAAATTTTTTAAGAAATCCATCAGCAAGATATTAATATTGAGGACTCTCTGGTATGACAGAAAATTATTTTTTACATATTTATTTCTAACAGAATTAACGCCTTAAGTTTTGTTTATTTTTACTGCAATTTTTTTACTGATTTAATGATTTGCTTTTGGTTAAAAATTATACTAACATAGTTCAACAGCCTTTATATTTGCATGTTTCACCCTGTTTTTTTGTTGCGATTTTGTTGTTTATGCACTTATTTGAATTAACATGCGTCTCGTGGTTAAAGATAAAAACATTTTTTATGGAACAACTCTTTTCATATATAATATATAATACCAAAAACTTCAAATAAAGTGCAGCTCTCAATATGAACTAAATTAAATTTCGAAAAAAAAAACCGGTTGAAAGATCATTTATAGGGATTTTTCGTCTTCTTCTTGTTCTTCCCATGGTGCTACAGTCCCTTAGTGAGCTTTAAATTTCTTCAACCTTCGCTTCCACTTGGATCGTTCTCTAGTAGTTTCTTGCCGGTTTTAATGTGCAGTAGTTCTTTAGCATCTCTTCTTACATTGTTTTGGCTACTTTCTATATGCCCCTTTATGATTCTTCTTAGTATTCGGTTTTTTGACAGTCTCGCATCGTATCTCGCCCATTTGAGTCCCTTAACCCTCTAATAGTCTACAATATCCTGACTTCTTTAACCTTCATTTTTCTCATTTTTTCATTTTTTTCCGTATACTAGGTGACTGAATTTCACATGCCATACTAGGTGGAGTTTGGCATACCCCAAAAATAAAAGTAAATAAAACCAACACAAATTAATCATTTATGACAATTATTAATAAGAAATATATTGTAATAACTAATAATGAATGGGTTTAAGTAAAACACATATTGATTTATACATTTTAATAGACTTTTATTTCAAAAATAACAAAAACTCAACTTTTTCTTCAACTTATAAACCATTCAGTCTTTTTTTGAGTATTAAATTCAAATGGTACATGCTAGAATCGCAATGTTTTCAATTTATAAGACTACTGTGTAGCTACTTTTAATCTAAGGCCAATTTATAGTAAAAACAAAAAATGTTAGTTGAGATCATAAACATCTACCTTAAGGCAATCTTGACAAAAAAATCTGCATGTTGCAAACATTCTATGATGCCTCGGAAGCCTTTGGTGCTGTCTTCTTGTGTCCAGGTGGGGTTTTACTAAAGATAAACCTAATTCCCGAATGAATTTTCCTCTCAAATTAGTATTGTTTCTTTCGATGCCATTATTGGACATCTGTATAATTATACTATTTATTCCAGCATGATTGAATAAAGCAAAAAATATTGTAAGAGGACAACATTTAGAATTCCGCCAAACGTCTTAAGTTCTTGATAATTTATCAAGTACATCAACGCCATTTGGTTTGATTGTAAAATGCAATAATACCAGTTTTTGCTGACTTCCCATTGCAGGATCAATTTATTTGTCGTGATGCAATGACGACATCATGTACGCCATTTTTCGTGGCTTTGGTTAAAATTGAATTATCTTTTTGGAACCCAAACATTGTAATATTTACTTCACGCTTTTTCTTGAAATCAGGTGGAATGCATGTATTATTAGCGCGTAAATTTATATTTCGTGGGTTTACATTTCAATAAATGATTAGTGCTTTCGTAACTTGTGAAAAAGTTATCCATTGTAACATTTCGTGAAGATTGTGAAACACATTGTACCATTCGGTGAACTACGTCATAGGGTTTGTTACTGACAGAATGAGGACTATTCTCGGGTTGTCCGCCGTAATATATTTCCATATTTAGGGTGCAATAGGTCTTATTGTACACCAAAGAATAAATTTTTATGCCGTACTTCGCTGGTTTAGATGGTATGTATTGACGGAAACCGCATCGTCCTCTAAAAGCAACCAGTTTTTCATTCAAAGTAAGATTTTCATACGGAATGTAAGCACCTTGACAATTTTTTTATAAATTTTTTTAATGTTCTGATTGGGGCTAATCGATCTGTCTTTATTCTCTCAATTCGTGCAGTAGTGCTCATCTGTTTCTACACAGTGTATCTCGAAATATATTCATCCCTGTACCATCGGTGGCTCATAAGTCGATAGAGTTTTGTCGACCAGAACGTGCTAAACCAGATAGGAAAAGCAAACCAAAGAACGCCCTCAATTCTTTTTGCGTTTTTTCCGATTTTTGGGGATTATTAGTTGACTGCAAATGAATTTTCTCACGATGTGATCAATCATATTATTAGGAAAAAATAATGTAATCACTGAAGAGGTGACTTATATCTCGCAACTGATTTTATGCCAGGTAGATGAGTAACAACATTTTTAGATCTCATGCGAATCGCAGTCCTGATTGGATTTTTTTGCCATTTTGTAACCCCATCTTTATCTTTATAGTATTCTGTTCCAGCAGAAGCAGTTTGTTGCAGGTCCGAGAGCGGTATGTCGTCGCTGTCTGAATCAGAAGATGGTATATCAGCATCTACTTCACTCTCTATATTACTTTGAATACTCATATGATCTGAATCATTATCAGGCTCCCGTTCTTCAAGCATATACTTTGAATCAAAATCATCCTCCTCATCTAAAAGTGCTCGTTGTATATCAAAATCCGTTATCCGAGACATGTTTTAATGAAATTGTTACCTGTAAATATTATTTTTCTACATTAAGCACGTACATCAAACAGGTATGTTAAAAACGTACCTTTTGAGCCAAGCACCATATAAGGTGGGGTGTTTAATACCCAAGCGCACTTTACGCACGTGTCACGCGCTCTGTGGCAAACACCCGACTAAATGAATTGCACTGCAAAAAATTGCAAAAAATGAACTCGCGCGTCTTTATTGTTTAAGAATTAGTACGAGTTTTTAACCGCTGGGATGTTTATATAGTTGAATCTGATCCTCCAATTTCCGTCATCATTCACTATACCAAAAATTCTTCTGGATATTCTCCATTTAAATTTTGCAAGCATCTCTTCTATTTTCTTTGTAGCCATAAGTGACTACTGGTTGAATGAGCGCTTTATAGATAATAATTCAATTTCTGATTTCTTCTGTGATATGCCACATTATATCACACATATACTATATGACACATACTTATAGACTCTTGTTTGCTGGTCTTGTTTTAAAGGTTTTAAAGGATATACCTGAAATAAACATTACAAGGTGATCCATGTATTGGAAAAAACTTTGAAGTATATGTTTTATAGTGGTACGCCAACAATTTTTGTATTAATAATAGGTGTTTCGGTAAGTAATGTCGATTTTGCTAAGAGATGACGTTTTAACATATATTATAACATATGACGTTTAATGTTATATTCTTTGAGAACGGCTATGGTTTCATTGCAAATCAAATATTGGGCCTTATTACTGGACTCAATCTCGATATATTGAAAGCTCCATTGTTCATTGAATGCTCTGTTGGCATTCACTCTCTATTTTTCACTTTTTTCCCTTTACTAGTAAATCACACACAAAAACAAAAAGTTAAATCAAAATACTGTTCCGTATGGGCATTGGTCGGTTCGAAGATGTCTTTTAAAGGAGATTACGCACTACGTTATTCCACAACAGACAGTTTCGCTTCCTTTGCCTTCCCTAGGCAGACTGAGTCGCGGTCGCGCCGCTAGCCTTTTTATACTCCAATTACTGCCATCTCGAAGTGAGTGAAATACACCAGAACTTTCTCGAACCAACGAGGTTATTCACGAAAGTTTAGTTATTACTGCGCTTTCGAAAGTACTACTAGCGCCATTTGTTAGTGATAAAGGGTACGACCACTACCTATTTCTGCTTTTGACCACCAGATTTCGTGAAGTGTGACGGTCATAACAATACACAATAGTAATTAAACTAACGAATTTAGCAAGGGTATGCTCGTTTAGGCGCGTACTCGGCGACTAGTTTAGATATTATAGGTAATGGCAAGAAAATTAAAATGATAATTGATGAAATAAAAATTGATGAATTACTTACGACAGCTGACAGGAAAGTAGTGAAGTTCGAGGGAGAAACCTGGTAGAAGAAAACAAGGCACGACGGAGCATGGAAAACAGTGTTTTGGTCTGATAATGCTTATATCTATAATTACCGTTGCTGTATCTTTTCTTCGCTCTCTCTGTTTCTCTTCTGTTTTCTTCGCTCTCTCTGATAATATTTTTTGAGTTTTGTAGGCCTCTCGTTTTGTAGTCTAATTTAGTTTTCTGCTAATGAATGGTCCGGAATGAGACGTACTTAGATCATAGGAGTTGATATAGATTGTGGTAAATGTGGATCAAAATGGATTAATTTTTCGACAAAGAATTTGCACTAAATTTCCTCTAAAAAGGTTAATTTCTTGTAGCGATACTGTATAAATGATAAAAAAGTATTACGAGTAATGAAACTATGTCAAAAAAAGTGAGACAAGGAATTTAGTAATGGCAGAGAAGCAGTTGAAGATGAACGTCCTTCAGGAAGACTTTCTGCGTCAACCAAAGAAGAAAACATTACCAAAATCTAAAATATTGTACTGAGTAATCGCCGATTAAGAATTAGAAACATTACAAATGTTAACGTCCATATTTTTGGCAAAACAATTTATAGCTTTTGCATTATTATTTACAATACTATTCATTAGATATAGGAACATGTGACTTTTCTAGCTTTAACACTGAATGTATATTCGCTGTTATAATTTTGTGTCAATACTAATCGTTTGTTGTTTGGCAAATAAGTGTTCTATCAAAATTTTAGGTGTAGTTCAATACATAGAAAGATGATGTCCACAGTATGCTATTATTTTGTGTTATTTTTAATTTGTTATTATAACAATTGTTGTTTTGCTCGAGGAGGTAACATTTTTGGAATAGTGCGTTTTGAAAACTTTTTATATGACCTATTTCTATTTTAGTACCTTCTCCACTTCTAAACACTAAGCAGTCTGCCACAAATGAGTTTCTGTTTCAAATAAAACAGTATGATAATGAGAAACCGTTTCATTTAAGATGTGAGGCTCAAGCAGAGCTTGCTCCTAAGTATGAGTTAAATCTAAGCGAAACCTCTTAAAATGTATGCATTATTAAAATTTTTAGATACTACTGCATTAAAAACAGTAATGAATTTGATTGGCAATCATACGATGATCGTATTTATCAACAAACTGAGCGTGGTAATCTTTCATTCTCCAAACTCTCTGATGTTGATGTTGGTCAGTACCAGTGTTTCGCTGAAAACCAATACGGAATTGCTACATCTAGTTCAGTGTTAATAAAAAGAACTGAATTAAATTATTTTAAAAGTACACCTCCGATTTCGTTAACAGGATATGAAGGTGAACCATTTCACCTTACTTGTCAACCACCAGATGGTTGGCCTAAACCAGTGGTTTGCTGGATCATGCTGTACAAAAATGAAAGCTTCAAAACGATCAATTCACCTCGTTTGACTGTTGATCCTGAAGGAAACTTGTGGTTTTCTAATTTGACTTTGGCAGACAGCACTACTAATTTTATGTATGCTTGTGGTGTGAAGAGTCCAACTAACGCGAGTACAAATTCAGAAACAGCGTTCTGCTGAATGTTGTATCAGCTGGTATTTCTGTTGCCCAAAATAAAGTCCTTCCAAAACTACAGTATGTGCCAAGGAAAAATGAAGTTGCTTATCGTGGAAAACCGGTCGAACTTTACTGTATTTTTGGTGGCACGTAAGTATATGTTTTAAAAAATATTTTTTTTAACTTACTTGCTTCTCTCGTAGACCGCTACCTGAGATAGTTTGGTCAAAGGAAGGTGAAATATTAAGGTCAATAAACAATAAGGTAAGAATGGGTAATTATGGAAAATCGTTGATAATAAAAGTGATAGATTTTGATGATAGAGGAATTTTTACTTGTGAAGCTAGTAATGGCGTTGGAGAACGCCAGTCGTATTCCATTAATCTAATAGTTTTAGGTAAAACAGCTCATTTTGCACTTTAGCAATTCTACACGAATTTTGTTCTTTACTCTATAGCTGAACCTTATTTTATTGTGGAGCCGGAGTTAATCACTCCTGTCGAAGATGACACTGCCGAATTTAGGTGTGAAGGTGGTGGTGTTCCTAAATCAGATATCAAATGGATTTATAACGGACAACCTATGGAAATAGCCCCTTCAAATAACCGACTTAAAATAGAACCAGGTCGGCTTATTATCGAGCATTTGATTAAGAACGACAGTGGGAATTATGGCTGCAATGTCAAAAACTCATTAGGTTATGTCTACAAAGACGTATACCTCAACATACAGGATTTATCGCCTAAAATAACGGAAGGACCGAGAGATACATATGCCGTCGATAGTCAAAGCGTTAATATGAGTTGTAAAGCCACTGGAGCTGCTAGACTCATCATAAAATGGATTCACAATGGCAAAGAATTAACAGGAGGCCGCTTCGAAGTTCAAGAAGGCGGCAGTTTGCTCATTTCCGACGTTCAATTTGATGATGGAGGCAATTATACTTGTTATGCAGAGAATAAACTTGGTGAAGCCAGTGCCAGCGCCAGATTATTTATCAAAGGTATTGTTTTTGTTTTCAGTATAGCTACAAAATATGAATATTTATTTAGCGTGGGATTAATCCATAAATTCGTTTGTAATTAGATCCAATAAGTGATAATTCGATCATTTTAATTTTGTCTCAAAAAAATATCAAAAATTTCTGTTCTTATGTAAATAAAAAATCACTGGGTAAAAAACAAAAAACAAAACGGAGACAAATTTCTGAGTGATTCTTTTTCAGTAATAAATTTGCCTAACGAACAAAATTTTTAAAGAAAATTTAAAATAAATACAAACTTTTGAACCCAATGTCCGGGAGGTTTTCTCCTCACGTTTTCAAAACAAATCTAAAAAAATAAATTTTATTAATTTCTATATATAATGAAAAGATAGGAAGTAAATATATTTTGTCATCAAATCGTATGTCAATGATACTTACATTGACAATAATAGTTTTAATGACAGTGACATACTACCAACGAAATATGTATATATATATATATATATATATATATATATATATATATATATATATATATATATATATATATATATATAATATATATATATATATATATATATATATATATATATATATATATATATATATATATATATATATATATATATATATATATATATATATATATATATATATATATATATATATATATATATAGGTGAGGTTTACTGTGTGATTATTGCGTATTGAAATACTTAAACGTTTTTAATTGTATTCTTTAGAATCGGAGACCATATTGAATTTAAATCTATCGAAGGCATAACAATATAGTTATTTTTATTTAAATTAATTATAGCGGTGTCTTTTAATTGTCTGAAATACCGTGGATGTAAGGAATTGTGAGGTTAATTGTTTGAGAGTTATTATTATTGTTATTATTAACTTGTCGGTTTTGTCTAGTATCAAAAGTTTTAAACGATTTATCTATGAAATTTTTTGGGTAATTGTGTTTTATTGAAATGTCTTTGATGTGATTTGTTTCTTTTTGTAATGTTTAAACAAGTTTTGCTCTGTCATATAAACTTTTAATTACTCCCATTTTAACTGATTTTGAGTGATTGGAAAATAAATTGAGATACCTATCTGTGTTTGTCGGTTTTTTGTAAACTGTAGTCTTTATGTGTGGTTTTGTTTTAATATTAAAGTGTCATAACATATGGGACATAAAATCAAATGGAATAATTCCAAAACGTATTAAAATAATCAATACAAAATACAGAAAATTAAAAGAAACCGCTATAATTAATATAAATAAAAATAACTGTATTGCTATGCCTTCGGTAGATTTAAACTCAATATGGGTCCAGATTCTAAAGAATACAATTAAAAACGTTTAAGTACTTCAATACACAATATTCACACAGTAAACCTTACCTACATATATTTTTTGGTAGTATGTCACTGTCATTTAAAACTATTATTGTCAATGTAAATATCATTGACATACACAAAAAATATATTTACTTCCTATCTTTGCATTATATATAGAAATTAATAAAATTCATTTTTTAGATTCGTTTTGAAAAGTAGAAGACCTCCCGAAACGTTAACGTTAAAAGTGTGTATTTTTGTAGAACATTTTCATATTTTTTAAAATTTTGTTCGTTAGGCAAATTTATTACAGAAAAGAATCACTGAGAAATTTGTCTCTGTTTTTGTTTTTGTTTTTTATCCAGTGATTCTTTAATTACATAAGAACAGATTTTTTAATATTTTTTTGAGTTTTAGATTGTGGCGAAAAACACAAAAAAAGAAAAAAAAAAAAATCCCACACTAAAAATATACTCTGATCTGTTTTCCAAAAAGCGCCGTAAGAAGTAAATAAATTATGTGTTACATCGGCGTGCGCAATTTCGTCCCACGCTAAAAATACTCTTTTGATCTGTTTTCCCAAACGCGCCAAAAGAAGTATTAACACTAGAACAATTTTAACTTCAAAAAGTTAAAATTGTTCTAGTGTTATCATCGGCACAAATTCTCCATTTATGTTTGTTCACAAATCCATTAAACCAGAAGTGGGCTTCGGCGGAGATTTTTTTTTTCCAAAGGGAAGGTCACGTTCCAACTCCAATTGGGTTTTTGAATACAAAATAATTATCGACTTTTTACTTTATTTTAAAACTTTGTCATAAATAATATTAATAATCGATGCGAAAAACTTTTTAAAAACTTGTTACAATTAATTATTAATGAATTAAAATGTACAAAATTAAAAAAAACACGTGACTACGAACGCGCCGCGATTGGCTGCTATATTTGTGACGTCAAAATACTAGTATTATTTTCACATCAGTACTGTCAACGTCTTCTATTCGTATATATATATATATATATATATATATATATATACATACTGTCAAAATTACTGTTGGTTAAGTGCAAAATAAAATATTATTGATTAGTAATTTAGTTCAGTAATGTGTGACAAAGGCTTCATAAAGGCTAATTCTGATAATATATCTGCTGTGGATATTTTAATGGTCACAGATTTTCTGAAAAATGATATTCGGTTCAATTAACTGAAGTTCGAGGTGCTAAAGCATCGATATAAGTTTTTTAAAAAACAATAACAATGTAAATGTGAATAAGAAACAAAATATTTCTATTAAATATAATTAAACTATTTTTAGGGCATCACGAGAAAGTTGTGGTGACAAGGCAATAGGTTTTGTTCAGCTTAAATGCAAAAATGGCATTTGCACGGTAAAAGGACGTGTATGTTGAGAACATTAAGTTCGGAGTAAAGCTTTTATAGTTACCTTGATTATTAATGAAAAATTAAGAAAAGTCCAAGACACTTAATGTCACGATTGTGCAGCTTCAGCAAGTAATAAATACTCAAACAAAAAAATTATATAATGTTATAAATAGTAATATTTTGTATATATTTGATGACATGTGATTATAAATATGAATTAATACTACTCATGTGGACACATCGGAGAAGTGAAGATCCAACACCCACTGAAGAAAAATGAACAATATTGAGTTTTCTAGTTTTGTAAAAAAGATATTTTCTAGTTTTGTAATTATTTTTTGAGCAAAAAAAACAATATAAATCATAATTAGAAAAACAAAACACATACATACTGTTTAAATCACTAATTTTATTTCAATAAAAAATACACTGTTAAATATACATAAAACTTCCCCCATCTAGGATAATATGGACAATATATTACAGATTATAATATCTAAACTACATTAATAATCAGTTCAGCATAAAACAATCACTACCCAAAATTATATACATTTTTATTTGATTGTATTCATTGAAGTTTTCAATAGTTTTAAAACCACACGGATTCTTCAAACCATCACACTAAACTTTATTAAAAATATTTAAAAAAAAATCCATCCATACTACATTATTGCTTTAATTAAAGTTTTTGCTACTTTTAAAACGATGGCGATTTTTCGCCTTACATGTTTTACAAACCACCACATTAGACTCTTGATTTAATAATATTTGCAAATATAAATAAATCTGGCTGCTAACTGTAATGCATGACCAGCCAGAGATTTCCCAAATAAGAGAAGGAAGGCATCTAAACCATTTTTTTTTTAGTAGAAAACTTTTAGTCGAAGTGTGGAACTCTCCTGCTCAAGTCTACCCACTAGAAAACCAGTGTCAGCCTATAATAAATTTCTAACCTATGTTTAAACATACCCTATCAAATGAATATGTTCAGTCAATAATTGAAATGTACCAAAATCCTGAAAACACTAAATATTTTAGCTGCTTTGTTTTTATTTAGAATATAAATATACCATTTTCTTTACTTTTTGTTTGGACAGTAGATTTGCTTTTCTATTTTTCTTTTTTTTGCATACTCCTTCAGATGTTTGTTTTGATTCTATGGAAAACTGCTTTGCCAGTTTAATTTAACTAGTTGGTGTTAATCCAACTCGTATAATCATACAAATTTCTGTACTCTTCGACCATCTATAAATTAGATTATCTGTTAAACTTTCATAAGTATAAGGCTTTTCATATTCGATTACCTTCCAAATCAGTAGATTCCATAGATTCTTTGCGGACAGACAGGAATATTCCTTTTTATAAATTTGGCACGTTAATTTGTTTTTCCTACATGAATTAAATATAAATGAAACTTATAAAAATTAATGCAAGGAACAAAAGAAACCCTAATCTGATTTCATTCTGAACTTACCTTTGAGCCCCTATATATTTTGTAAAGATATATGGGAATAACGTCGATAACCTAAATAACAATTAAAAGCAAGTATGTTTTCAAATCGATCGTAAACCAACTAAGATCGATAAATTGTTTTATTTATCCGAAACTCCGATTGTTTCGGAACGGCTGTTCAGAAAGAGGGCGAATAGCCCTGAGCCGAACCGATTGGCCTTCGGTACGTTGTGTGAGGTCACAAATTGTTCGGAAGGTTTTCGGGAATTGTCGGCGTTTAAGGAGCCACATTAGCTGTGGTGTCTAAGGCGTCAGCCTTATGTTACGGCAGTTAATGTGGAGCTGATTCGAATCCCGTACTAGGCAAAAAAGTTTTTCTAAAATTCCTGTGAATGTTTCTAGGTCAGAGTGTAAAATCTGACAAGGAGTCACCTCTCAGTCATGCCAGTTCCAGGCTGGGTAAGGCCGGATGCCTTCTGAGAGGTTTTCTACGTTGGTCACTCGACCAGTCGGTAGGCTTCTCGAGATACTTTCGGTTAAGCACAAAACCAAGGGTTGATAGCCTGAGGGGGGTGCTGACCGGGGTTTTCAGTAGCTGATGACCGTGGTTCGGAACCCACGTTAAGCTGTAGGTCCAGTCGCTAAATAGCCTTCTCAGTTGCTGATGCGCCTCTAACCCCAAAGCTTTACTTTAATTGTCGGCGTTTCATCGGTACTAGGTTTAAAAATTTATTTTCAATTTGATATAACTTTTTAATTAAAAGGAAAAAAATAAAAATAGTTTTGTTACAAAACTTAATGATCTTTCCATTTATGACAAAAAAAAATGTTCAAAAGCCCAATTCGTGTATCGTGTTTCTTTCCATGATGAATTGACACAATGTACTGAACACAACAGTCTATTTTTATCACTCACATTTCAAAAGGTCTGACACCCTCATTAGAAAACTCTTTATTTTTGTGTAAAATTGCAAGACCATGACCTCTATTTCAAGTTTCTTGACTTGGGTTTTATTTGGTACGGTAACATTGATTAGTTCGTATTTAATTCCCATAACTTTAACAAAACGTATCATTAAATATTGGCTTTTCTCATCAACAAATTTGATCAATTCAATAATAGTAAGGGCTAAAAAATTTTCAATATCAAATGTCATATTTTTGAAGCGAAAAATTCTTTTACCGCGTTGAGCGATTTTCGATAGGGACAAAAACTTATGGGTTCGCGTCACCTGTTGCGCCAGACTGGCGACGCTAATTGTGTTTTAAATTAAATTGTATTTTAGATAATCATTATTTTAATTGTTTAATTGTAGAATCACTGCAGTACAAGAGTGAGTACTTAATATCATAATATTTTTATGTAGAAATATGAATAACAAAAACTAAGTATTTATTTTCGAATATTTCCAATATTGGTATCAATATTTGAAAAATTGAAAGAATTGCGTTGAAAAATTGTATAATATTTATTTTTGTAATATTTAATCTCTGTAATACATCGTGAAATGAATATTTCTTAGTGGCTTAGGAGTTATCTTACTAGCGTGGTAAAACAGATTTCTAGTTGTTCGATAGTATTTTTTGTCGCGGATTTTAAAATTAAAAACTCTACAAAATTTCAATCTACATTCAATTTCACCATTAGAACTTTACAAAAAAGTATTGTAATATAATTAGTTTTTCTAAATGTCCATTTTCTAGATTTGTTTAGATCCTCAATCCTACGTGAAAAAAAATTATACATTTTTAAATCATATATTTAAATAGTAATTAATTTAAAAATTCAAAAAACATAGTTATTCCAAAGTTTCAAGTTTTTACTTTTGTCGACAGTCCGCATGACTGCCTACCTTTTTTTTATTATTTTTTTTTAATTACTATTATTTAAAGAATTGATGATGGTGAACAAGCGTATACAAGTTACGTAGAAACTGATTTGTTTTTTCAGCACACACATATATAACGAACGGCCCTATGGATAATGAAGTTGAATCTGGGACATCAGCAACTTTTACATGTAATGCGGTTGCCGACAAATCACTGAGACTCGAAATAGTATGGTTGAAAAATGGCCAACCGATCGATTTCGAAGCCGAACCACGATTTATTAAATCGTCCAATTATTCCATCACGATAACGAACACGAATACATCGGATTCCGGTACATACACTTGCATTGCAAGAACTAAACTGGATGAAACTTCTGCAACTGCACAACTTATTGTTCAAACAGTCCCTAATACCCCTGGGGACATACAGGTGATATGTCGCCCATTAGATGCAATAATTCATTGGTCTCCAAAAGGCGACAACAGGCCTCCTATTTTATATTATACCATACAGTATAACACAAGCTTTATCCCTAATTTATGGCAAAATGCATTTGACGATGTTCCTGAAATAGACACTACTTTGACTGTACCTTTAAGCCCTTGGACTAATTATACATTTAGAGTCATAGCGGTTAACAAAATCGGAAAATCATTACCTTCACGGCCTTCAGAAGGTTGTTCCACTCTAGCAGACGTACCACATAAGAATCCTGATAATGTTGTCGGTGAAGGGGATAGACCTGATAATCTTGTTATTTATTGGACTCCAATGCCCCAAATAGAACATAACGCTCCTGGTTTTAAATACAGTGTCTATTACAAAAGAGATATTGGTGGCAAAGGTTTTGACCCGCCAGTGGAGATTACTGATTGGCGTGTTGCCAGACTCGAAATTCTTAATCAGCCTTCCTTCCAACAATATAAAATCAAAGTACTCGCTGTTAACGATGAAGGAGAAGCAAATGTTTCTCCCCTAGAAGTTATAGGTTTCTCTGGTGAAAGCAAGCCAGAACTAGCACCCCAAAATTTTAGTGTTACTGTCCAAAATTCAACAGATGTCCTTTTCAGTTGGTCTCCAGTACCTTTAGATTCTGTTAAAGGTATTTTTTTGTCATATTTTAAAGCATACTTTTAAAATAACAAATGTAATTTTTAGGGAATTTCAAAGGTTACAAAATTCGAACATGGAGCGATCAATCTCGTATCAGAAATGAAATTCGAGTTCAAGGCGGTTCATGTATAGTTCTAAAAAATAATGTTGTCCCTAATACAAAGAACTATGCTCAAGTATACGTGTACAATGGAAAATATAACGGCCCTCCAAGTGAAACACTCAGTTTTCTTCCGCCAGAAGGTACTTTTCTGTTTTCATAATTTTAATTAAATTTGATAATCTTACAATGTTAGGTATTCCTGGAGAAATTGGCTCAGTAGAAGCATTGCCGTTAGGACATTCTGCTTTGCTCTTAAAATGGGAGAAGCCTGAGACACCTAACGGCAATCTTACTGGATATAATATATATTACGCCGAAGTTGACAGTACTATGAAAGCAGGAAGACTAATTTCTAAAAATCTTCAAATTGAAGATCTAAATAGACTTACAGCAAATCTTGAAGGTTAGACAAATTTTTATCACTTTATGCCAAAGAGCAGAATCACCCAATTATTTTTTTAAGTACTCTTGAAACCTTGTATGCAATAGTGTCAGGAAGTGACAACTCCTCAAAGATTTATGTATTTGTTTCAGGATTAAATGCTGACACAAAATATCGTATCTGTATTAGTGCCAAAAGTCGGGTCGGAGAATCCAAAATGTATTGCATTGAAGCAAACACTAAGGCTAGAGGAATCTACAAACCAGATCCACCTACATTGAGTACCAAACCAATTAGAAATGGCAAAACTGCTTCAGTGCGGGTACATAGGATAGCTGGTGGAAACGTTAAAAATAAGGAACAAGGGGAAACACAATCTTTACATACCCGATCCGAGAAAAATGAAGATTTTCAAGATGGTAATTGATGTATTGTCTGAATGATTGTGTGGTGTTCATATATTTTTTCCTTTTTTTTTGGGTTTTTCGCCACGATCTAAAACTGAAAAAATATCTGTTCTTATGTAAATAAAGAATCACTGGGTAAAAAATAAAAACCAAAACGGACACAAATTTCTCAGTGATTCAGTAAGGTCTTCTGTCGTTTTCAAAAATAATTTAAAAACTAAATTATATTAATTTCTATATATACTGAAAAGATAGGAAGTAAATATATGTTGTGTATATGTCAATGATACTTACATTGACAATAATAGTTTTAATGGCAGTGACATACTACCAAAAAAAAATATATAAGTGAGGTTTACTGTGTGATTATTGAGTATTGATGTACTTAAACGTTTTTAATTGTATTCTTTAGAATCAGGAACCATATTGAATTTAAATCCACCGAAGGCATAGCAATACAGTTTTTTTTAAATTTAAATTAATTATGGCGGTTTCTTTTAATCTTCTATATTTTGTTACCGATTGTTTTAATACTGTGTTGGAATTATTCCAATTGATTTTATGTCCCGATTCCCATGCGTGTTGACAAATTCTAGATTTATTAAAATCGCGCTTTCTAAGAAGGTTTTCTTCTCTTCTAACATCTAACAGTCTAGATGTCTCACCCATATATATTTTGCCGCTTTTGTAGGGAAGTTTATAAACCACATTTTTGGTATTCTGTTGTGTGTTGTTTGGTTTGGTTTTTATTAATATAGATCTAAGAGTATTTTTTGTTTTAAATGTCGTTTTTATGTTGCGTATATTTCGTACTCTTAATTTCACGCCATTCCTTGACACTTTAATAATAAAACACAGCAACACGTTAAAAACTACAATTTACAGAAAACCTATAAATACAGATAGGTATCTCAATTTCTTTTCCAATCACTTAAATAATACAAAATAGAAGTAATTAAAAGTTTATATGACAGAGCCAAACTTGTTTGTACCGACAGTGAAACACTATAAAAAGAAGCAAATTAGATCAGAAATTTCAATAAAAAACAATTACCCAAAAAATGTCATAGATAAATCTTTTAAAACTTTTGATACCAGACAAAATAGACAACTTATTAATAACAATAATAATAATAACTCTCAAACAATTAACCTTACAATTTCTTACATCAGCGGTATCTCTGGCACAATTAAAAGCGTAGAAAATATATACAACATAAGAACGACATTTAAAACAAAAAATACTCTTAGAGCTATATTAACAAAAACCAAACGAAACGGCACACAACATAATACCAAAATTGGATTTTTAAATTGAAATTTTATATAGCTGAGACATCTAGGCCGTTAGATGTTAGAAGAAAAGAATATAAAAACCTTCTTAGAAAGGGCGATTTTAATAAATCTAGAATTTTTCACAACGCATGGGAATCAGGATATAAAATCAATTGGAATAATTCAAAAACAGTATTAAAAGAATCGGTAACAAAATATAGAATATTAAAAGAAACAACTATAATTGATTTAAATAAAAAAAACTGTATTGCTGTGCCTTCTGTTGATTTAAATTCAATATGGTTCCCAATTCTAAAGAATACAATTAAAAATGTTTAAGTATTTCAATACACAATAATCACACAATAGACCTCACCGATATATTTTTTTGGTAGTATGTCCCTGTCATTAAAATGATTATACTCAATGTATCTTTGACATATACACAAAATATATTTATTTCCGATCTTTTCAGTATATATAGAAATGAATATAATTAATATTGTTTTAATAATTTTGTTTTTTACCCAGTGATTCTTTATTTACATAAGAACACATATTTTTGAAGTTTTATATCGTGGTGAAAAACCCCCAAAAAAAGGAACAAATGATAATTGTTCTTATTGCAAGAGGCCAATTGCTAATTCTGATTTTTTTTGTTGCAGTTCCTGTATTGGAAACAGGGGAATTCGACTTTGTAGTTGCTTCAGTGGATGAGGAGTATGAAGATAGTAAACCAGAAGAAGTATATGCTACTGATATTATGGCAAAAGTAGCAGGAACAGCAGCGAGGTTTTTTGGAATAATGTTGGCTACCGTTTTAATGCTTTTTTTCTTGGCCATAGTCTGCATTGTTAAAAGAGACCGAGGTGGTAAATATGTTGTTCATGAACAGGAACAAGTCAATGAACGACATGATTACCCAGATGAAGGGCATTTCTATGAAAATCCACAACCGTAAGGTATATTAAAAAGTATGACGTTTATTTGACGAACGTATTTTTTTACACTGGAGACAACAATTCTCATGAAGGGCGTATATCAGCTGTGAACCAAAAATAGACCCAGAGAGTGATATTTTTTTTGACAATTAATGATTAGATAATCTTAATGAGCACTATATTTATCCACTAGTTTATTTAAATGGAGTTGTCTTTAAATAGGTAATTTAAAAATAATATGAGCAGTAACCGTTTATAGTGCATTGGCTGATACAAGTTACTGAAATGAATGCACGGATGCCTATCCTGTTCTATATTAATCCTCTATCCTGTACTATCTGATATTAAAATAGAAGTTAAAAGAGGCATCTAAAATGAACAGTACATTTATTAGTGTAGAAGGGTTCCTATTAAAATATTTCTTTTATTTTTTTTATGCCCGAAAACGTTACAGATCTATGTATTTTTATCGATGTAAATTTGTTTTATATATATATTTTTTTTATTTTTTGCAGCCACAAAGGTTTTTCAGATTTGTTTAATGCTTTTTTCTTTTTTATTAGTGTTACTAACATTATTTTTTATTGGATTGGTTGTAAATTAACCCTAGTTTTCTTTTTTTTTTATGGATTTTTATATATAATTTTTGTTTAAACAAATATGTTTAATTGTTAATATAGTCTTCCAATAAGGAGTGTTTTACTTATGTAAAAAAATATATGCTTTCTTTAAAATTTAATTTTGAACTTGTTTTTTAAATTAAGATCACATTTAATTATTTTAAACCTTTCTTTTAATACAGTCTTTCTCTAAGTCCAGGCAAAATTTCGAAAGGTATAACAGGCAATCGGATCTGATCTACCATCGACGTTATTCTAATAATAAAATACATTTGTCTAAAAATGTTTAATTATTGGAAGATTTATAGTTTACGCATTAAAGTTTCGTTCATTATAGTGTAGTAGTTAGTAAATTATACTTTAAAACACTAACATAGGATAAGAATATTAAATATAGTGTAGATAGTTTCATAGAATTAATAAAAAATACTTTCGTAAATTAGTCTTGGTATTAATTCGTTCGTTCTGTGAAGGGTTACGACGTTTCGCCAAAATAACAATTGGCATTCTTAAGTGTTCTTAACCCTCAGGAGAAGCACTTGATAAGGGATTACCAGGGGGTGAATTAAAAGTGTTTCCCTTATAAATGGTCACGTTGAGGGGATGATTTTGAGTGGAGGAATTTTTTACTATCCCCACCATAGCCATCTTAAGATTTGAATACTAATAAAAACGCCACCCAGTGCTGTTGTGTCAGTGTTTTGTCAATAAATAAAAACTGTTAAATAACCTTTTTGCACAAATAGTGTGTTTTTTTTCGATCTTGACACAGTTTGTGGTAAGTAAATCATAAATATATTTTCTATAGTATTTTTATTGAATACTTTTTTCATTTTCTATTTAGCTCAAAATAAACACGCGTTCTCGTACTCGCGGTGCGTCTGAAGTAGAAGCGTTATAGGAGGCAGCTGATATTTTCGACGACAAAGAGAGTGAAAACGAGACCAAATCGGTTATTGAAGAGCATCATACCAGTGAACTTACCTAACTAAATAAATATACTTTTTAAAATAAAGCTAAATTATGTAATAAGTATCTGAAAGTACATTAAGTCCTCTTTTAAATGCCATTGGAAGAAAGAAAAGTCAGTTGAACTGTTGAACAGTTCATCTGAAGAGTCAGTTGAACTTTTCACTTGAAGCGAACAGCCTTTGAGAATATCAAATGATATTTTGACAAAAAGCTGTCCATTTAAAGCAAAACAATTCTTGGTTTTTGCATGATTATAACGTACTATCTCACACCGTAATAAATATTCGTAAATTTCTCCTTTCGCGGAAGTAGCAGTTGGGAATATTGGGTTAGCCGTTCAAAGGTCAAATTGGTCTAGATCAATGACGTCATTAAGGTCAAGGTTACGTGTCCTGGGTCAGTGACCTTGGGGATATTCCCATAATCTAGATTTGGAATTTCTGTATATAGGGTGTGGTCTATACCATGTGATATATAGGGTGTGGTTGTTGAAGACAGGTTGTTAAATGACATCCTACCAGTGGCAGATATCTGATGACGCCATCAAGGTCATTGATCTAGATCGGTAATCCTGGGGGATTTTAGGAATTTCGGTGATGTCACAATGGAATATACAAAGTGAGGTCGTTACAGACAGGTTGACATATGACAGGTTAACAGATGGCAGACAGATAGGATTGCCGCCAATAGATATATAGATAGATAGATAGATTAAAGAGAGTATAAATTCAGGGTATGGTAAATAGTCTAAAGTAATGATACATAGTGAAAAATGAATTTTAAGAAGAATATGTAATTATTTACCATTTATCTTTCAAAACAAAATAAATAAATATATCACTGCGCCGTACGCGTCGCCGTGTTACGCATGACGTTATCGCTTTTGATAAAAGTCGCCTTTATACGATCGGTGCCGAATCTTTTGTTTTATTGCTTCAACTTGTCATTCGTCGCGATAATTTCGAGTGAATAGCATGTGTCTCATAAAAGGTGTCGAAGTAAAAGCAAAAGAAAATTAGATGCTACTCGGAAAATAAGTCGTATTGCCGCTTTAGATAAAAACAGAAATGCCTGACTATGTCTTGGCGAGTCGTTTGCATTCATATCACTTTTTTTAATGTTAATGAATCAACTGTAAGACTCGACAAGAAGTCATTAGGCAAAATAAGAAAATCTACACCTTCAACCTCACTATCAACAAAAATAATTTCGTGATTCAGCAATTGAAAAAATGGAAGCTGCATTAATATTATGGATTAAAGACTGTACTCAGAAGTGAGTGCCTTTAAGTGGTGCTATAATCCGTGAGAAATCTGAGAAAGCATGTTAAAGAATCTGGTGATGAACATACGGATATACATCCGGGACATACGGTCCGTGTAAATATTTATTCACAGTTATATGAAGATCAGAATAAATCAAAGCCAACAATTCCCACTGAAGAACAAATGCCTGATAGCCTAGTGGAGGAAGTAACAAATGCTATGGAATCGATGAAGAATGGAAAAGCTCCAGGAAAAGACAGTGTAACGGTAGAAAGGTTTACAGCTGGCCGTCGAAATTTACATAATATACTGGCAAAATTGTACTGAAAATGCCTCAAAGTACAAAAATACCCAACCTATGGAAAAATGGTGAAATGATTCTTCTTCATACGAAAGGATCACAAGAATATTTAAAAAACTGCCGTCCAATAAGAGTCCTATCAGTATTGTACGTTTTCGCTAGGATAATATCTAAAAGGATATTAAGAACTACACTCATTAATGACATTCTACAAAGAGGGCAAGCAGGATTCCAGATTGTACGCAGGCCACAGAAAGGCACAACGAATACACCATGCCACTGTGCTTAGCTTTTATCGACTAGGAAAAAGCATTTAACTCCTGAAGATTTAAGGAACTACCGTCCAATAAGTCTCGTATCAGTAATGTACAAAGTTTTCACCAAGATAATGTATAAAAGAATATTAATAAAACTGAATAAAGTACAACCAAGAGAGCAGGTAGGATTCAGGAGTGGATTTAGTACAATGGATCACATCCTGATTGTTCAGTAGGCCATAGAAAGGCACAACGAATACATCATGCCACTATGCACATACCACGAATACACCATGCCACTTCTCATTTTGATGATTTTTTATCCATTCATAATGGATGCACTGCTTAACATCTTTAGAAGTGTTTCCCAATCTGGATTGAGAACAGGATGGTGTAAAGATTAATGGTGCAAACTTAAACTGTCTTAGATTTGCCGATGATATCGTTCTTCTTTCACAAGACCCAGAGGCCATGCAGAGACCCATGCAAGAGCTACAAAAGACTGTTGAACTATTTGGCTTAAAAATAAACCTAAAAACGAGCCAGGTTATGTTCAATACATTTATTGAGGACGAAATAATTTCAGTTTTAGGAAGGGATTTATAGATTGTGGACCACTTTATATATCTTGGGCAGGATTTCAATGGAGGGTATACCGTCCGAGAGGTGGAACGGCGTGTTAAATGTGTTAATTGTGGCAATTTGGCAGGCTCAACATAGCCTTTAAAAACAAACTCCTACTTTGCCTAAAAAGAAAAGTCTTCGATTACTGCATCCTGCCCGTTATGACATACCGAAGTGAAACCTGAACACTCGCATCGCAATCAATTAAAACATTTCACAGAGGGGTATGAAAAGATGTATGCTTGGCGTTACAAAACGAGACGGAAAGCTCTGCACACGAATCAGAGCTCACACGAAAGTGTGTGGCAGCATTGGAAGATTAAAGGAATTGCAATGGAGTTGGGCAGGTCATATAGCGAAGGAATGGGACGACAGATGGAGTAAGGCAATCCTAGAGTGAATAGTGCTTGATCGCAAACGTCCGAAGAAGACCGAAAGCACGATGGACTGATGACATCGTTAGGGATATTGGACCCTAGTGGGAGAGGAATGTCCAAAGTCGTGAAAGTTGGAAGCATGCGGAAGAGGCCTTCATCCTGCAGTGGATCCACACGGGCTAATGATGCAAAACTTTTTTTTGCTAGTACTAATCATGCAAGATTTTGGCGAAACTTCGTGACTTTTTACTACACGAACGAATTGACACTCTGAATGAATTATTTTTCTCTGTAGTGTCATTAAATGTGTATTCTAATTTGGATTAGGTAAAAAATTAATACTTCCATTATTCTGAAATTAAAGTTGTATTTATACTAACTAATATAACTGCCTAATATTATACTAACTAAACTAATTGCTAACGAAAAATATTATAATAACAAAAAATTCTAAATCAAAACTTAGTATTAACTTATTACTTTTTTTAACTTATTGTTTAAATTTTAAAACAAGGAATGTTAGTTTATGAAATTCAATCAAGTAAATTTAAAATACAAAATACTTAAAAAGTAAATTGCATTGGTTTAAGATTAGCTACAGAACTCATTCGTCTGACTTTAACACCAGCTAGTTTTCTTTCTATGTCAGCTAAGCTTTGACCTCTTGTTTCTGGTACAAAGAAAATAGTAAACAAGAGTGCTAGGAAGACAATTCCACCAAATATCCAAAAAGTGAAATAGAAACTATTATTACTTCGGCCAATAACAGGAATATTTCGGCCAATAACAGGAATATTTTAGTGACTATAAAGGTGCACGTCCAATTAAATGCAGTGGCTACTGAAGCGGCTGGACCTCTGATTTTAGCTGGAAGGATTTCTCCCATCATTAGCCATGGTATAGGTCCAAATCCCAATGAAAATCCTAAGACATACACAACAAAGCTGAGTAGAGGTAGGAATCATATAGAGTCGACATTAATTTCGCTAACTTCTATAAGGAAGAAGTAAACTCCCAGTAGGCCTAATGACAAAATCATCGATCCGGCTGATATATACAACAATATTTTTCTGCCAAATTTATCAATTAACACAGCAGCAATAAAAGTCGCCAAAAAATTAACCACACCTGCTATTGTTGTGGAGATGGATTTATCAATCGACGATTTGGATTCGTGGAATATTTGGGTTGTGTAGAATATAACTGCATTAATTCCACTCAATTGCTGGAAAGCCATCAAGCCCAACACAATGCCCATCAATTTCAAGTTGTTTCTGGAAAATAAAACTTGTAGGCTGGCGGATTCCTTGTTAGACTCTTCTTGATCCTTTTTTAATTCTTGGAATTCTTTATCGATATCGGTATTAGCTCCACGTAACCACTGCAAGACCCTGTAAGTTTCTTCTTCTTTATCTTTGGATATTAGATATCTGGGAGTTTCTTTTATCATCCAAAATACGCCTACTAAAGCAAGTGCGCGCCATTCGTAGAAGGTACCAAACAGGTAGCAAAGTAGGATACCGATGTTGCCAAAAGCAGAAGGTAATAATTCTAGGGTACCTCTCACTTCTGGTTATATAGTTTCTGCTAAGTACACTGGGAGTGTTAGAGATAGAATACCCACACTGAGCCCAGCAAATACACGACTGACGTACATATAGGTGTAGCTTTGAGCAAAAACGTTTACTATGAATGCTAACAGAAAAAGTAAATCAGTAAACAATATCGTCCACTTTCGTCCTAAGTTCTCTATAAGTGTACCTCCAAGAATAGCACCAACTAAGGCTTCCAATGGCATTAAACTTGTAATCCATGTCACCTGAAATTTAAAAAAAAACAGTATTGAATTAGGAGAAAGTTTAAAAACAATTGCAATGCAGAAACAATTATAGAGCAAATTTTATATTAGAATTTTTGATGTAGACACTAAATGCAAAGAGATTTACACAAAACCATAAATTTTTGCATCCATAAATAACTATTGTATATGCATCCATAAATATATGTTGACTATAACTTAACAATAAATTCGTCCATAATTAGAACTCTTAGAATTCTACAACTCTTAATTAGTTCTGGCTTTTACTAATACTTGGTTAGAACACCATCCCCGCAGACTGTACTCCTGAAAGTCACCAGGAGACCATCAAGGAAACTAAAATTTGCTAAATTTGCTTCTCCAATGAAAACATTATGAATAGAAAAGACCATACAACTTCATAAAGAACAATAATGCAGCTGGTTCTGAAGAAATTCCGACAGTCCGACAGAGATAATTAAAGTACTAGACGAGACAGGTATCGCAATACTGCATAGATTATTTAACCAAATGTATGACGCCGGCCAATATCCTGAACAATGGCAATGACAACAATCTTCAACTTTTATCACCCTGCCAAAGAAAACCAACTCAAGGAAGTTCGAGGATCACATACTTATAATTTTTATGAGCATATTTATTATAATTTTTATGAGCATACTTATATTTTTATGAGCTATGAACATATTTCTAAGAATAATACATCAGAGACTATATAAAAAATGTGATAATATCATAAACGACACACAGTTTGTATTCAGACAAGGGTTGGGCACGAGAGAAGCACTGGTCGTAACGCAGGTTCTAGTACAGAACTAGTACGACCAGCGGAAGTACGTATGTCTGTGTTTTATAAACTACGAAAAGGCTTTTGACAAGGTTCAACATCATAAACATATACAGCTTATCCGTCGACTTGACTTGGACCTAAACGACATTCGGTGCATAGAGAATCTATATTAGCACCAATCGGCACAGGCCATAGTGGACAATACCCTGACTGGACAGATTGGAGTTCTTAGAGATGTACGGCAAGGATGTATACTGTCGCCTCTCTTGTTTAATCTATACTCGGAAGTTATCTTCCAGGAGGTACTTGGAAACAAAGAGATTGGGGTTAAGGTCAATGAAGTCTGGATAAACAACATACGTGATGCTGATGAAACAGTTTTGATTGCAGACAACATGGGAGATCTACAACACCTGATCAGGCAAGCGTTTCGTTAGACAACTCTACAATAAGAATTTGCCTAATTTTTTGAAGTAAACATATAGATAAATATGAAAATTATTATATAGTATTTGAAATATTTGTGGTTATTTAATTTTATTTAAGTTAAATAATTATTTTCGTTTTTGTTCTACTGTCATGTAGATTATTTGCTATCCGACTGGTGAACAGTTATCGTACAACAGGCCCATATAAACATTTCCTGAGTACGATGTTATTGAAAGGAACTAATATAAAGTAAATGTTTACCTCTGAGTACTCAAGCTTAAAATCCTTTTCTAATGAGATCGATGCTGGAGAAGTGTAGTAGAAGTAGAAGAAGTGTAGTAGAAGTCCAATAATTATGGAAACCTTAGATACAACAACAGCGGTTATTAGCTGGAACAAAAACGAAAATTTGCGATGTAGGGGAAGAAAAAATCCCCATAAAGCATAGCACTCCTGCGACCATGCAGTTTAGTTTTGGCTCCGATTTCGTGGATATCCGTAACGTGGGTATCAGCTCACACTAAAACTCTCAATTGTACTGAGTATCTCTCGCAAGTTTCAAGGAATTAAAGTTTTTTAACGCTTATGGGTTGAATCTCCTAACTGCATGTAAGAGCACTTATTAAACTGATTTTTTTATAATGCGCTCAATTTAATATTTGATACACGTTTTTGTTTTGCCCTTATTGTTCATTAAATTTCTATATTTTTGGGTTTAATACTATTTATGTGAGAACTTTTTTTACCTTGTTGATTGGTTGGTTTCACGAAATCAGTCGATACAATGTTAACGTTTTTAGTTCAATCGTTTCTGGACTTATTTCAATGACTAACTACCCCCAGAAATATTTTTGTTGTAAAAACTTCTTTAGGCGGTTTTTGCTGAAAAGTGAACATAAATGAACCGTCACTCTCGGAACGGTGACGTTTAGTCAGCTCCACTTGACATCAAACGCGCTTGGGTCGGTGACGTACTGAATCGTGTAAACTCGGCTTCAGTCGTCATCAGGCACGTTTTGCATGTAATCAGTGTAGTATTTTAATATAATACGCGTGTCTTATTGTATATGATCTGTGTAAAATTTAATGTGCTTGCAATTTGTGCTGCATTTCACTAATAGTGAAATATTTATTAACTAATACAGTAATATTATACCTGTGAAGTATCACAGGTACAGAGATAAGAATAAATAATTTTATTTAACAATATTAATCACCTTGTTGTTGATTCAGCGAACTAATCCATTATTTAACATAAATATATATATATATATATATATATATATATATATATATATATATATATATATATATATATATATATATATATATATATATATATATATATATATATATATATATATATATATATTCGTTTGTTTTGCTGAAGGACAAGAACTTTATATTATGAATTCGTTCTATAAGAAAAATATCAGCAGAAAATGGACATGGAAGTCGCCTATTGAAGTTGACTACAATATTACCAACCATTAAACACTATTTAATAATTGTATTGTCCTTAACAATTTTAATGTTGGAAGTGACCACCGAATGGTACGAGCAAAAGTTAGGATTAATTGTCGAAGAGAGCGGGAAAGAATGGTAAGGCCAAAGAAAGCCAAAGTGTATTCTGGGAAATTGCTGGAGGGCTAGCGATTTTGAGATTGCTTTGTCGAACCGCTTTGCTGTGTTACAAGATCCGGGGGAGATGGAAATATCAGCTCAACTTGAAGAATTCACCAACAATGTGCTTCAAACGGCTGCTTCAATAGCACCAGAAGAAAAAGGTCTCAAACAGACAAAAATCTCCAGTAAGACCATTGATTTAATGAAGAAACGATGGACAATGAGAAATGCAGAGAGTCCTTTTGGTAGGGTCGAGTACGCTAAGTTCTGCAAAACTATAAGAAAACTTATCAGAGAGGACACGCGCCGGTTCAACATGCAGCTAGTGCAAAAAACCATGGAATAAAACAAAGGAATTAACAAGGCTAAGCAGAATCTGAGAAAGAAAAGAACGCAAATTTATGCCTTAATGCGTAAGGATGACAGTGTGCAGAGCGCGTACGCAAATGTTAGAGGTTATCAGAAAATTTTATTCCTAGTTATATGAAGATCAGAACCAATCAAAGACAACAATACCCACGAAAGAACAAATGCCAAATATCCTAGTGGAGGAAGTAACAAATGCTATAGAATCGATGAAAAACGACAAGACTCCAGGAAAGGACAGTGTAACTGTCGAAATACTAAAAGCTGGTGGTCGGACGTTACATAAAACACTGGCAAAATTATACACAAAATGCTTCAAAGAATAAAAGGTACCTGACTTATAGAAAAATGCAGAAGTGATCCTTTTACATAAAAAAGGAGCACATGAAGATTTAAAGAACTACGTCCCTCAGTATAAGGTCCGTCCTACCACCATCAGTATATGTCTCTATGATAAGTCCCCTATCAGTAATGTAAAAAGTTTTTACTAAGATAATATCTAATAGAATATTAAAAAAACTGAATGACGCACAACCAAGAGAGCAAGCAGCATTCAGAAGTGGATTCAGTACAATGAATCACATCCTGGTTGTACAGCAGGCCATAGAAAGGTACAAGGAATACACCATGCCACTGTGCTTGGCTTTTATCGATTACGAAAAAGCATTTGACTTAATCTCAAAACAGGCCAAATTAGGAGCCAGGGGGTAGACAAAGCATATGTAAACCTATTAGGATCGATATATGATGGAGCTACAGCGACAATTCACGTTGATGATATTGAAGTGGGAATTAATATAGAACGAGGTGTACGGCAGGGTGACTCACTATCGCCTATTCTTTTCTCGGATTGCCTTGAAGAAGTATTCCGTAATCTGGATTGGGAACAGGATGGTGTAAAGATCAATGGTACAAACTTAAACTATCTTAGATTTGCAGATGATATTCTCATTTCACAAGACCCTGGAGGAGCTGCAAAGAGGCATACAAGAGCTGCAAAGGGTTAGCGAACCATTTGGCTTGATAATAAATCTGAAAAAGAGTCAGGTTATGTTCAAAATTCGCTCAGGACAGAAGAATTTCAGTTTTAGGAAGGGATTTGGAGATTGTGGACCACTTTATATATCTTGAGCAGAGGATTTCAATGGAGGGGAATACCGCCCGGGAGGTGGAACGGCGTGTAAATGTGGCTGGCAGGCATTTGGCAGGCTAAACATAGTGTTTAAGAGCAGATTCCCATTTTGTCTGAAAAGAAAAGTCTTCGATCGGTGCGTTCTATCCGTTATGGCATACGGAAGTGAAACCTGGACACTCGCATATAAATCAATTCAAAAACTTCAGGTAACACAGAGGGAAATGGAAAGATATGCTTGGTATTACAAGACGAGGCAGAAAGCCCTGCACATTGGTCAGGGAACAAACAAAAGTGTGTGACATCAATGGAAGAGTAAAACAATTGAAATGGAGATGGGCAGGCCATATAGCAAGGCGATGAGACGACAGATGGACCAAGGCAATCCTGGAGTGGATACCGCTTGATCACAAACGTCCGCGAAGGAGACCGAAAGCACGATGGACTGATGACATCTTTAAGTGTATTGGACCCGAGTGGTAAAGGAAAGCCCAGGACCGTGAAAGTTGGAAGCATGCTGAAGAGGCCTTCATCCTGCAGTAGATCGACACGGGCTGATGATGATGATGATCTCCTTGAAACTTCGCTCTCTGAGGCGACGTTCTACATATGTGTTGTGTTTCTGTACTTGCTTCTGTCCTCAATCTCTGTCGGATCAATTTGTGCCCTTTCCAGATCAGTTTTGACTTGTGCGAACCCTTGTATGTATGTAATAATTTTGTTGGTGAGTCTTGTCGGTGGGAGTCTACTGATATGTCCATAGAATTTCAACCTTCTTTTTCTTATGTCCGCTTCTACGCTGGACATTCTCTCTGCAGCTTTCCTAGAATATAGTCTGTATCATTCCTCTGTTAGTTTAGAGCCGAGAATTTTCCTCATATTTTTGCGTTCTCCTTTTTGTATGTTTTCTACGCCGCTTTTTGTATGGAGTGTAAGTGTCTCCGTTGCATATAGTACCTCTGGTTTGATTACTTTGTTGTAATGCCTTATTTTTGTATGTGCGGATATGCATTTCTTAATACAGATATTGTGTGTCTTGCCGTATGCCCTCTTCATCTTCTGTAATTGAGTCTTCTGTGCTATCTTCTCTCCTCCTGTGGGTTCGAGGATCTCACCCAGGTATTTGAAATGTGTGACCCTTTTTATCTTGCCGTATTTGGTGTTCAAATTTTGGGCATCTAATTTTGAGCCAATTAATTCGGTTTTTTGAAAGGAGATTTGTAGGCCAACTTTCTCTGCACTTTCCTTGAGGACTTCTATCTATTTGGTTGCCCTTGTTTCATTGTCTGCGAGTATGGCTAGATCGTCCGCGAAGGGTAGGCATGAGATTTCTATATTGTTTTTGGTTCGTCCAAGTCCTATTGGTTTCCAGTGTCCTTGATTTTTCAGTTCCTTTTCCCATTCCCTTATAACTTTTTTCCCATGTGTCTGCCTGTGCCTTTTTCCATTCCTCTGTTATATTGGATTCCTTGATCTTTTTCCTGTGAAATTTAGGTGTGAAATGTAGGTGTGCCTTCTTCTGATGAATTCTCCTTGGGGTGAACTTGACTTTGATTCGTGTTAGGTAGTCGGCTGAGTCGATGTTTGCGCCCCTGAGGACTTGAACATCATTCACATCACTTGAAATCATTGTTGTGGGTATCGCAACGTGGTCTATCTGAAATTCACCAATCTGTTGTATAGGCGACCTCCATGTCTTTGTTTTCGTGAAGATTTTCTGAAGGATGGAATTGTGAAGGAATGATGAATGGATGAAGGAATTATTATTATTTTTTAAAAAACTTACATCGATGCTTTAGCACCTAGAACTTCAGCTGAATTGAAACGAATGCTATTTTTCAGAAAATCTGTGATCATAAAAATATCCACAGCAGGTATATTATCAGAATTAGCCTTTATGAACCCTTTGTCACATATTACTGAACAACATTAGTAATAAACATTATTTTATTTTGCACATAACCGACAATAATTTTGACAGTATATATACGAAGAGAAGCCGTTGACAGTGCTATATATATATATATATATATATATATATATATATATATATATATATATATATATATATATATATATATATATATATATATATATAGGTTTCGTAGGAGGCGAGATCCATTTTTGTCATACCGCGCTTAAGCCGAGATCCTTTTTTAAAGAAGAAGATCCGAAATCGGACCTCATCATTTTTCGCGTGTATATAGTTACCATTCGAATCAGTGCGTCCTAGAACGAATTCTGACGAATTTTATGTTGGAGCTCAAATGTCGCATTTTTTATATTTTTTATACTATTGAGGTTTCAGTATATCATTATAGGTGGCGCCAACATCATTTATAAACAGGTGTCTGATTATTAACAAAGACGAGATCCGACAATCGCGCAACATAGCCAATATAAATTCTTATGTGACAAAGCTTGCGTTGCAGTTTTGGTACACTGATATTTATCTTTTAAAGTTTGTCTTGAAAAATTGTTTATTTTATTTTTATTATTTCTTTATGTCATTATTGCGTAGTGCTTGTAAATACTATAAATAGTGTATGTTATAAAAAGTAACATAATCTGTTTCTCGTCAATTTAAAAAAAATCAAAATCTTTTTAAGATTTTTTTAAATAAAACATTATAATAAAAAAAATGAGGGAAAAAATATCTGGTATTATGCAGCACCTAAACTATTTTTGTAAAGCCAATTATTAAATTGAACTCACCATAGTAAAAAAATAACTGGTTATTGGATTTAAATAAATATAAAAATTGAAAAAATCTTTTGTAGTTGATATCTAAAATACAATATCACGTCAATAAATCCCCGGTCTGACACTATTTTTGCAAATTTCGACTATATTCATTAATATATTTTCCTTGAGGAGCAATAATATCATTCCAATGCTTTTCTAATATTTCTACACCTTTTTTAATAGAACTTTGCCTTTCTCTTTGCCTTTTAAAATAAACTTCAGTTTCGGGGATTACCTGTTTATTGGAGCGAAATTTCTTCTCAGCGAGCTTTTTTTGACATCTGAAAACAGATAATAATCGCTGGGGCCTGATCTAGAGAACACGCTGGATGAGGAAGCAATTCGAAGTGCAATTCATGCAATATAGACCTCGTTGCCAACGATTTATGACACGGTGCATTGTCTTGTTATAACAGTACTGTTTTTATTCATTTGGAGCCTTGTTGATCGCATCTCGTTTTTCAAACTCACCAATAACAATATATAATATTCGCTGGTTTTACCCTTCTCGATATATTCGGTGAACAATATCCCATGTGCATCCCAAAATACAGAGGCCATAACCTTGCCTACCGACAGTTGTGTTTTTGGTCGCTTTGAATGGCTTCTTCACTGCCTGATATCCGCTCAGTTGAATGTCAATTTGACTTCGGAGTGTAATTATGGATCTGTGTTTCATCCATTGTCGCATACCGCATAAAAATATAATTTTTATTTTATTTAAACATCTCCAAACATTTCTCAGAATGATTAATGCATTGTTGTTTTTGATCCGTTATTGAGTAATCGCGGAAACCATTTCGATTGCAATTTACGCATTCCCAACAGTGCGTGCAAAATGGTGCAAAACACTTCCTTTCAATATCTTCATATCAGCGATCTCTTGCAGTTTTAATTTACGGTTTTGCGAAATAATTTTATTATTTTTCTGATAGTGCAACCACGTCATTTGGACGTCCAGAGCGTCATCGGTGATTGTACGGTCACGTTTGAATTCACCATATCAATACATTATGGTTGATTTTCCAGATCAGAGACCGGGTAATGTTTATCAAGCCATTGTTTTGCTTCAACGGTATTTTTCTTCATCAAAAAGAAATGCTTAATCAATACACGAAATTCTTTTTTTTTTAATTTTTTTGAAAATAACAACTAGGTCGAGGAAATTGTGGTATATATTGTATAGATTATAACACATAGGGTTATAAGGCATAAGATCTATAAATAGTTCCCAAATTTTTATCAGTTGGGACGCTTTCTGAGAAAACGGACGATGGATATGGTTCATTTAAGTTAAAACGTACATATGCAAAACATGTTTATACAAATATAAAAAAATATAACATCATCAATATAACAAAATATATGACTAATGACATAAAAACTGATGATATAATGTTTGCAAGACGAGATTAGTCAATTTGATAATAATATCAAATCTTATAATCAATACTTAGCCTCTGGTAATCAAAGCAAGTCTTTGAAATTTAATATTATCGCATAAATAATAAACTGGAGAACATGAAATTGCTTGATTGATGTCGATGTATTATTGTTAGCAATTTTTACATCTCACAGGATATTTTAATTTTTTTAAACGATTTAAAATATTGTTTTTTATATCTTTATGGAATGATTTTAAAATAATTCTAATTTTTGAAAGCTTATGAAGTATTTTTGACAGAATTTTTACCTTGACAAGTGATTACAACCTGTCTAGTCTTTTTTGCAAATATATTACTATTATAAATAAGAAATAATAAATGTTGAAATGTTGAAATGTGAATACACAGTACAGCGGAAAAATTACACACGTTTTTAATAAAAAAAAACAATTAGTTATTTTGCCAAAATTAGTTATTTTTATTCAAAATACTTGCCTTCCGCAGCAATACATCGCTGAACATGTTCACCCAATGCTTACATAGAGTTTGTATGACGTTTTACGAAATCGCCCTAATGACCTCATCATGACATTTTGGACTTTTATAACACTGTCATAAAACGTTCTTTTCACGGCCAGTTTGGGTTTCGGGAAAAGGAAATAATCACACTGAGATAAATCAGGCGAATACGGAGGATATTGAAGCGAAAAATCACGAACAGCGACGGTCCTGAGGGGTGCATTATCACGCAACAAAAATCAACTTCCCGGTGCTCGATATTTAGTACTCACTCGAACGATTCTCTTCCACAAACGCTCTATAACACCCAGATAAAATTTGACAGTTATATTTTGGTTCTGTGAAACAAATTGCCGAAGTATTATACCTTCAGAATCGTAAAAACAGATCAACATTGTCTTTTTTCCTGACTTCTGGATACGGAATTTTTTCGATTTCGGAGAGACTGATTTTGGGGATTTCCTCGTAGTACTTTGAAGCTGTGCTTGAGGATCACACTGAAGCACCAAGTCTCGTCCCAGTTACAATCGATTTCAAAAATGTGCAGCTCCCTCTGGCTATATCAATAAAATTCTTGTAATATTCAACGCGAGCAATTTCTTGGACTTCATTTAAGGCGTGAGAAAGAAGTCGAACACAGACTTTCCATCTATTTAAACACTTTGTCAACATTTTGTGAATCATGTATTTGGTCGTATTTAATTCCTCCATTATCTACTTCACAATCAAATGGGCATAGTAGGCGATCGTTTCACGCACTTTTTTCACCAACCCTTCGCGATTTTTGTTTGGTGGTCGGTCTGGTTTTGAGTCACCTTTTGAAGCATCACAACCGTTCTGGAATCACTTATATCACTCCAATACACGTGCAGGGGATAAGAAATCATCACAATAAACTTTTTTCATCGATTCAAATGTTTCTGTAAAAATATTACCGAACTTGAAACAAAATTTCATATTAGCTCTTTGTTCCATCGTATTTTGGTTACGAGATGACAACATCCTGACAAAAGCTATAACTTGGCAATCCGTTGATCGATTCTAATGACGACAGTCTAATTTTATAGAGATTTATAGCTTTCAGATTATACATTTTGTTTCAATAGATGGCGTTAGTAGTTTTCTTTAAATTTAAGTTCTATTCATACCAACTAAAACAAGGCCAAAGCTTCAAAGTAGTCCTAAGAATAAATGGAGGAAACTGCTGGGTAACATGTCAATAACGGTTTTTATCACATAAATTATTGAATAAAGTTGAGGGAGCATAAATTGTAATAAACTGGGACTTTTTTGGAAATTGGAATTTGGAAATGGATTTGGAACTGGAAATTTTAAGGGACGATATTACAAGTTATTTTTCATGTAACGGACCCCTAAGGTTTTATTGGCAGTTTTGCCGTTACAAGTCGCTTAGTAATCATCTGGCTTATGGCTCTAGATCGTAGCTTCATCTGGATATAAGGTTAAAATACGTCAAATCCTGCACATAATTAACAAAGTTCGAACTAGAAATCTTCTGTAAATAACAGTTCCTTCTATAAATGAGCTTCGAATTATACCTTATAAATCACTTGGAGACCCTAATAAAGGATATAGCATATAACGCAATAAACTAGCAATTGATTAGAAATGTATTCAAAGTCAAAAAATAGGGCTAGAAATGGCATTTATGGATTGCAAAATACGTAGTTAATTCTTTTAGATAAATATAAGGCTAAAAAAGTTAATATAATTAGTATTTCAAAAACATCTATTAAATTAGCTTGATATAGGAGGCTTAACTTTTATAAGTTGCTTAGTGATTGTGTTTGTATTTAACCCCGTCCAAATAGTTCTTAAAATTATAGATTGACCCCAATTAAGCTATAATAACTTTCTATATAAGCTATAATAGAAAAAAGTAAGTAACTTAAATGAAAAAAATGTTAACAATTAATTCATTAAGTAGGATAATTATAGATTAAATCCTTCACCATTTTAATTTATGCGTTAGTGCAAACTTTACTTTAAGAAGATAATAAAGATAAGTAAAGATAAAATAATCTTTACTTTAACTTCAACAATAACATTTTCAAATAGAGATCTTTCTAAATACTAATAGTGCAAAGAATTTTTTTTTAATTAAGTGCATAGGCAATATTTTGATATATGGTACCCGAGACAACGCAGATCGACAAAAATACTTAAATTACATTAACAACACACTCCGGAAGATTATTTTTCAAGCACAAATAGAAAAAGATGATACCATTAACTTCTTAGGTCTATGTATAATAAGAAATGTTATTGAACTAGAATTTGTTATTTATGAAAATCCACCTTTTTAGATATCATAATTCCAACATTCATAAACAGAGAATCGGCCTCGTTAATGCTTACGTTAACAAAATAGTTTCATTTCAGTCATAATACCTGTAGGTGTTTGGTATCGCATACTCACTGTGGCAACACTGGCGGATCTCGTATTGTGTGTATATTATTTAAAGCTAACGTATATATTAGATCAGAACTCGTCTTTGTATATTGTTGTAACAAATCTCATCTTAAAAGATAGATTTCTTGTATACAAAAAATTACTTAAAACTTACCCCTCTAATAACCCCACAAATTGGCCAAGTTTAAATTTACTAGGGCAAAAAGGAAAATTTAATATAACCACTCTATCAGCCGGATCTGTGGTTGTCTTTAATTATTCGGATCTCGCCCTAATAGGAAACAATGTTCAACCATGCGATGTCACGTGTCTCTCGGGACCGGTTTCTAGCCTTTCAGCCGTCATCAGCTGAGCTCTAGACGGACGCAAGGAAAGCAGTTCGGAGAGACGATCGGGGCCAGACTAGATCATCAGCCCGTATCGATCCACTGCAGGATGAAGGCCTCTTCAGCATGCTTCCAACCTTCACGGTCCTATATATTATATATATATATATATATATATATATATATATATATATATATATATATATATATATATATATATATATATATATATATATATATATATGTATATATATGTATATATATGTATATATATATATATATATATATATATATATATATATATATATATATATATATATATATATATATGTATATGTATATATATATATATATATATATATATATATATATATATATATATATATATATATATATATATATATGTATATATATGTATATATATGTATATATATATATGTATATATGTATATATGTATATATATATATATATATATATATATATATATATATATATATATATATATATATATGTATCAATATCATCATCATCAACCTGTATAGATGCACTGCAGGATGAAGGCCTCACGGTCCTGGGCTTTCCTCTGCCACTCGGGTCCAATATACTTAACGATGTCATCAATCCAACGTGCTTTCGGTCTTCTTCGTGGACGATCAAGCGGTATCCACTACAGGATTGCCTTGGTCCATCTGTCGTCCCATCGCCTCGCCATCTCCATTTCAATTGCTTTACCATTCCAATGATGTCACAGACTTTTGTTCGTTCCCTGATCCATGCGCAGGACTTCCTGCCTCGTCTTGTAATGCCAAGCATACATCTTTCCTTTCTCCGTGGTGTTCCACCCGAAGTTTTTGAATTGAATCCGATGTGAGTGTCCAGGTTTCACTTCCGTATGTCATAACGGGTAGAACGTACTGATCGAAGACTTTTCTTTTCAGGCAAAGTAGGAGTCTGCTCTTAAACACTATGTTGAGCCTACCAAATGCCTGCCAGCCACATTTAACACGCCGTTCCACCTCCCGGGCGGTATTCCCCTCTATTGAAATCCTCTGCCCAAGATATTATAAAGCTGTCCACAATCTCCAAATCCCTTTATAAAACTGAAATTCTTCTGTCCTGAGCGAAGTTATTGAACATAACCTGACTCTTTTTCAGGTATATTTTCAAGCCAAATGGTTCGCCAGTCCTTCGCAGTTCTTGTATGCGTCTTTGCAGTTCCTCTGGGTCTTGTGAAATGAGAACAATATCATCTGCAAATCTAAGATTACCTAAGCCTGCACCATTGATTCCATGATGATGATCCACCATGATTGGCATGATGTATTTGTTACAAGGACATTGGAGAATGAGTTGTGGCTTGTTGCGCAGATAAATGAATGAATAAGTAGGTACTTACCGTTTCTCGAAGAGTAAACCATTCAAACAGTTTATTGTAATTGCAAATCAATAGAGAAAATTCGAAAAAGTTCATGAGAAGTTCGAAAAGTTGAAAAAAATGTCAAAGTTTTATGACAAAAAAGGGTTACTGTTCATATTTTTGTCGGTGAATAGCACCTCACCATTTCCTGGTTTTTAAAGTGAAACGCTCCGCACCCGTCAAATCAGAGTTTAAAACTAATTACCAATACGCTCGGCCGCAGGGAATCTATGCCCAAATTGCATGTTTTAGAAAGCATTTAAACTCCCGAATTCTGGCAACCAACAAAACATGTAACGCCAACGACGAGATATGATGACGTGGCGTACGGTGGCTGAAGGTAACCGTCCGACGAATCTTAAAGTGAGTTAAAGGAAATAAAATATGGTGTTTTGTTCTGAAAAATTGTTTACTATGCTAAATGCTGGAACCCTTCTTCACCAGCCGCCACTGAAGTGATTTAAAACAAAGTTGAAATGCTTCCTTTCATATAGTTAAAATGTACGGTCGGAAAATAACGGACGAATCAATCAATTCCTTGATTAAAGACCCAAAATAGTTTTTAAATATTTGTTTCAACTAACAATACGTTACGTCAGAAAATTATAGATCAAAATATAATTTTTTCCATGATTAATTATTGTAATATACTTAGGTATTATCAGAATTAGCTGATTAAAAAAAATGTTATTTCTTTCTTCTTACCTGTGTTTTGATTTGCCTTAAAGGTAGTGTTTTCTGCACAGGTATCTCAACAACCACATGACTATCATCATTTTTCTCCTTGATTTGTGATGCTTCTATTTGAGTTTTGTAGATCGTTGAATTTAATTCTAAATCAGCAAGTAAAAATAGGTCTGTTGTAGTGGTACTAGTGGAAATTGACGGGCCCTCTTGGGCATGCATGATGCCTTTCATGCTGATGCTTTCATTTTGATGCTGTCCATTCTGTAAACAAACAATATCAATAATATAATAATCTAAGGTCAAATAATGAAAATTCTGAATAATAGACCATAAAGCTGGTCAGTCTAGTTATAATAGAAACCTATGTATGCGGAATGGGGTCGTTCAGTGGGTTAATCACTTTCCGAAGTAAAATCTTGCAATTTTTATTTAACCTAAATTATCTAGTTCAAGCTACATTCTCATCATTAATACAACACTTGCATTTTAACGATTATTCTTTGTTATTTTACTATTTACATATTTCCTAAAAATAGTATGCAACAAAATCAAAATTTGTTTAAAACATTCTCAGAGGAAATTTCAGATAGTCCTCTGATATTCCGTGTCCTCGGATATTCAATGTCCTCTGATGGACGGTTTCGGTGGCGTATCGACGGAATCTCATCTATCTTTTTCAAAGCGTTTATTCGACGACTAATGCTAAGCATAACATAACGCGAATATCAAGAAAATAATAGGAAAAAAGTGAATACGATAACCAAAAAATGTTTTGAATGTATGAACAATTCTGAAATCAGAGAAAGTTCTGTTCTGTTTGCTGGGGCTTTGGTTTGGCATTTTCTTGAAGTATCTACCCATCCTTTTGCTGGCGTCTCATTTGTATCAAACCATGTTTCATTTCATCAAGGTAGTTTAGTAGTCAAACCGCCATCGTCGCAATCGTTGTGAATCCATTAATATTTATATTTTATTAATAGTCCGATATGAAAAACCCATTTGAGATAATATTCTCCGGAGGCTAGTTCTGCTGCAAAGACTGTTGGTTTCATCTTGCCTTAGTCGCTGTTGCAATAAAGGCAATGTAGACACAGTATGCTTTTCATACATAATATACATTTTGCTTTGAATTAAGTATTTGTCACTTTCGTCAACACATTTGCTTTTACCAGAATCACTACGGACTTTTTTGGTTTTTATTGGCTTCATCCCAAAGAAACATACACATTTTTAACAATTTGCTTAACATCGGACAATAAATATTTTCTTTTAAAATTAGCACTACCGGAGGCCCAATGATCATTATCTTGCCAAGAACGCCACATTTTTAGCACGTTTGGAATAACAAAAGAATACGATCGAAATTATAGAACTGCACTGTTTAAGAAATTAATGCGAACTAAACTAAAAAATGTCGAAACTACCAAACTAGATATAAAATTAATTTTATCTTTTTACCTGGTATTTTATTAGGCCCGGCCCTTTTTACGTTTCTTGCAACTTTGCCGGATTTCGTTAGGGCAGGGGTTGTTAAGAGTTTATTGCAGGCAGTCGGTGAATAATATATCTTGAAACGAACTATATCGTACTTATAAGAAGTTGCTCCAAAAAATCTGTACTTCTAGGAAACTGACCCTTTTTTTGGCATGGCAATCTTGAGAGCAATCTTGAGAGCAAATTGAAAAAAAGGCGAAAATATTTACGTAAATTGGGAATGCAGCTGATAAATGACTATGTAGAGACAAGATATATGGTGTTAATGCAGCGATTTCAGCAGCTTTTCCTTGAAAAATTCTCATGAGAATAATCCGGAGTTATCAAATCAATTTTGCGTAAAAATTATTAAATTGATCTATAGGTAACAAGTTTTGAACAATTTAAATTTTATATGAAAACATATCCAGAATAAACGATACATTGTCACTTTATGAAGTGACGGATGACTATAATATTTTCGCTTAAATTTAGAAATAATTGAATTATTTTTTAATGCGAATAACAATAATTTCACTGCTTTCTTTCAGCGCGTATTTATATTTTTAATAAAATTGCACGACTGCACTTCACAATAGCTAAACAAACTGTGACAAATATCACGAAAACATAATAGCACCAAAACAAAACGGCGGCGCAATATTTGCCTCGCCCTTTAAGTTAGACAGTATATAAAAGTGCAATAATATTTTGCTGAATAGCTTCACACAATTTGGAATATTTGAATGTGTACATATAAGTAACTTTTCGTGAATATTAAAGGTTTTTCCACAGTATGGAAATTTCAGTCGCTATAGTAGAAAAAATCCCATGAAAGCACAACGAATTGAACCGCAATCCAAATAGGAGGAGCGTTTCAGTCTAATCGAGCTATAAAGTGTAAAAGCCAATGGCAGTTGTACGCTTATTCGAGGCAACAGCTGGCTTGAGACCGGATCGTTTTATTCTACAGTCTTGCATACTGCCTGATTTATTAGCAAGCGATCTCTCGGTTACCAATTGGGTGATCGTGTTCGCTCCCTCCACACCCCCCAACCATTTTTTTAAATAACCCCTAAACTGCACATCTGTTTTATGGGATAAGGTTTTCGTAGGTGAAAACTACTTAATAAACCGTTATCTTACTTTTTTTTCTTTTCGCCATGATCTAAAACTCCAAAAATATCTGTTCTTATGTAAATATAGAACCACTGGGCAAAAAACAAAAAAACCAAACGGAGACAAATTTCTCAGTGATTCTGAGTGAATATAAAAATGTTCTAAAATAATTACAAACCTTTTAAGCTATAACTTACCGTTCCTCGATACTTTAATATTAAACCACAACAACACATTAAAAACTACAGTTTAGAGAAAACCGACAAACACCGATAGGTATCTCAATTTCTTTGCCAATCACTCAAAATCAACCAAAATAGGAGTAATTAAAAGATTTTATATATAACATTTATATGACAGAGCAAAAATATATAACATTTATATGACAGAGCAAAACTTGTATGTACCGATAGTTATACACTACAAAAAGAAATGTCATCAAAGACATTTAAAAAAAAAAAATTACCCAAAAAATTTCATTGATAAATCGTTTAAAACTTTTGATACCAGACAAAACAGACAAGTTAGATGTTAGAATAAAAGAACTTAAAGACGTTCTTAGAAAGGGCGATTTTCAAAAATCTAGAATTTGTCCACAAGCATGGAAATCGGGACATAAAATCAATTGGAATAATTCCAAAACGGTATTAAAAGAATCCGCTATAATTAATTTAAATAAAAATAACTGTATTGCTATGCCTTCGGTAGATTTAAATTCAATATGGTTCCCGATTCTAAAGAATACCATTAAAAACATTTAAGTATTTTAATACACAATCAGTAGAGTAAACAATCATACAGTAAACTTCACGTATATATAATTTTTTGGTAGTATGTCACAGTCATTAAAAATTATTATTGTCAATGTGTCATTGACATTGACTATCTTTGCATTATATATAGAAATTAATATAATTTATTTTTTAGATTTGTTTTGAAAATGGGAGGAGAAGACCTCCCGAAACGTTAACGTTATAAAGTGTGTATTTATTTTAGAACATTTTTATATTTTTAAAATTTTGTTCGTTAGGCAAATTTATTACAGAAAAGAATCACTGATAAATTTGTGGCCGTCTAGTTTTTTGTTTTTTTTACCCAGTGATTCTTTATTTACATAAGAATAGATATTTTTTGAGTTTTAGATCGTGACGAAAAACCAACAAAAAAATATATGAACAGACCACAATCATTCAGGCATTACTTAAACCGTTATCTTCTCTCCTTGGTGTTTCCGCTGCATGGCCACTGACGGAATGGGCCAAGCGCTTCGAGCGACCGAAACAGCCGTATCGTCAGCCGAAGAGGTCCCAGTGGACCTTAACAACGGAGACCGCGCACCGGGATCGAAGAAAAAGGATCTCAGTAGATGTCCTACTGGACCAGGAAGGAGTCCAAGGTTTTGTAAGCACCTGCCGTACTCCCCCTCCAAACCAACACTGATTGTTTTGAAAGACAAGTCTGTATTCTTGGAAGTAATGGAACACTTTAATAAAAACAACGTGGACTTCGCCATAAACAAACCTGAAGGCGTTTTAATCAAACCCAAGACTGTTTTGCAGTTTTTCAAAGAAAAACGTTACCAACCTTTATCAATCCATTAGAACGAAACCTCCGCGTTATCTTCAGTGGCGTGATGGAATCAATTTCAACCGAAGACATCAGATCAGAACTTCCATCCGATCAATATCACGAGATGGCAAACAATACTGAAGGATCCCATCGCGACATTGCCGCGTGGTGAAAACAACATCCTCGATATTGTTGAAAAATCCCCATAAAAATAATCTGGAGTCATCAAATCAATTTTGCGTAAAAAATGTCAAATTGATGAAAGTGGTTTATGATAGCATTACAGTATTATAATCACTTATTATCTATAGGCAACATGTTTTGAACAATTTGAATTTTATATGAAATAATATCCAAACCACTGCTTAAAATTCGGCGTAAACTGCGTGGAGAAATTTCCAATCGTGCACAACATCATCAAATGCAGCAGTCTGTAAAAGTCGAAGTGCAAATTAAACCGTGGAAAATGCGTCAGTGCTTTTATTCTCAAACTTTTTATTATATCAAACCAGTGTAAAGCAACGACCATTGGTGTAAAGTTCACGGGTGACCATCGTAGCAACAAATGCAAAAGGGTCAGTAATCTACCAGCCATCTGCAGCAACTACAGAGGTCCGCATCTGGCGAAATTCACCAGCTGCACAGCCAGACCAATCCGGAGACCAGCCATAAGGACGTCATCTTCACAGCGTTCCCCAAAAGAAGAGACATCGCCAACACCAATTCCAGCTCCCACACAAGCATTTGTGCGGGGCCAGCAACGGAACGAAATTCCGGCACAGCCAACACAGTAGATCAGCTTATGAAACAAATCTCAGTTCAATTATAGGGTCTGTTCAAGCGGGATTAAGCCCAATCGTTTAGCTCCATTAAACAGTCACCCACCCTAATTTCACGTCGACGGAATCTGAAGCTCAAACTACAAAACCAAAAAAATAAATCATCTGGAGAGTTTAGTAATAAACCGTTTAAAAAATTAGACGATTTTTCTGAATGGTCAAATAGAAATGTACTAATCGCCTTTATTGGATTTATACAGACAAGAAATAGAATCTGTACAGATTTTCTAAAAATATATAATTGATTGTGTAAAAGTTTTGTATTCATAGCCATTTCAACATCGAAAATATATATTTCTGACGAAGCTACAGTGCTAGCGAAACGCGTCAAACATTTGTAATAAAGGGGCAATTTTAACAAAAAAGTCTCTTATTAAACAAAAAATCCTGTATGGCAATACTACCTTGAACAAAAGGTAGTATTACCATACAAACACATTTCCCGGATCTAAACTCAATAGAACATTTATTAGGTATTCTTAAAGATATAATCCAGTTTTAAATGAAAAAAAAGTTTAAAATGCGAAGATATATTTGTTAGACAACCTGAATGTGCTTAAAAAAACCGTCAAACCTCTAATTTTTCAGATTTTCTTCTACGTAGTGATAGGATATTAAAAAATCCAGCAAATCAGCACACATTTGAAGAAAATGGGATTACTTTTTAAAAGCAGCTTGCCCAGTCACATGATCTAAAGCCTGTAGAACACTTATGGAGATAATCCTAGAAATAGAATGCAGCGACAACTGAGAAGATTTTAAAAAAAGGATAAAATACGTTTTTCCCCAAGAACAGAACAAGATAACAGAGTGGTCAAATAACGATTGTTTTAGTCATCGATATTCAACAATTCTTCAAGAAAATGGTAATATCTTAATACTCTGATCAATGCTTTTTGCCGTGGCTGTATTGCTGAAAATTATCCCAATTTATTACACCACTTCAACTATCTCACCCCCAACAATACGCGCAAATTCAACAAGATTAAGGACTGGCATCCTCCTAGGTAACTGCTGCCATGGAAAACACCAACACTTAATCGTATTAAATCCCAAATATTTTGAAAAAATGCAAACTTCTTTTCGGAAGAAATCACCTTAAATAATAATATTATGTATACAATAATATTTTCATTTAAGGTTATTTCTTCTGGAAAGAAGTTTGTAGTAAAATCATGAATTATAAATGTTTATGGTTTGAAAATTAATCTAAAAAATTAACGGATACATTGAAATTCCACCATACAAAACATAGACGTGATATATACGTAACTCCATATAACCTAATATTTGACTTTTGGAAATTACAATATTTTCTTATAGTAATATCTATGCTGACAAATGTATTAAAGATAATAACCTTCTACTATAATATTAAGCTAAACATGCAAAATTCTTATTATTAGTATAACAAATTCAACTACTTGTTAGATAGCAATTTAATTTTGTTTCTTGGCAATATCGCAACCATTTAGACAACCACCAATATTTTTGATAATTGTCCTTTTTGGAATAATTTATTTTATTATCAAAAGATGCCGCTGTTAGAGGACAAGAAAATTGTAAATATTTTAAATGAATCGTCGGAAAAAGCAATACGAGTTGAAACATTTATAAAAAATCATTCAGAATCCTTAATATTATTCTTTCCTATTTTTTTGATGTTCAACGAAAAATAAAGTAAATGCACCTGTAATATTAATCTACTAGATTCAGTTATCTATCTATCACACTCTTTATTTCTGTTTTTACAGTGTCTCCGACTAGACTGAGTTAAATCACACTTGAATAGAATATTATTGTTGATGTTTTAAAAATAAATGTCTATCGATTACAATTATTTCTCGTATTGTAACAATTCATATTTAATTTTTGAACAAAGATATATAAGAGATGTCGATTAATAAACTGATAACTGTCGATTAATAACAGTCGATTAATAACAGTCGATTAATAACAGTCGATTAATAACTGAAAATAGAAATGCTAAAACTCACTAATTTTCAAATTTTATATAAACCTCTTTTTGGATGATGATTTTTTCAGGAAAATAATTGTTTTTTTGGTTATTAATAACTGATCTTTCCCTTTGATTATTTTAGTTTTAAACTTGTATTCCTTTAGAGTGATGGTTTAGATTCAATAAAAATTAGGGAACATTTTAGATATTGTACTTTGATTTATTTATTTGGAATTAACGCAAAGGAGAGGGACATGTGCGTCGTACTGTAGAGATCTCAGTATGGGGAGTTATTGTTTATGGTATTAGCATTATACCGGGTTTCTCGCGGTAGCTGTTCGTTAGAAGTTTTCGTGGTTAGAAAAAACGTAGAGTTCTGATTTTTGAACTTCAGCGTTATTTAAGATTCTCTTTCGGTTTAAAATATTTTCAAGGTGATAGCACTTTCAGTTTTCCCGGAAGTAGCCAGTAATTTCCTTATTTTAAATAGAACACGTGATATATTATTTCATTTTTGGATTCCTGAGAGAATTTCATGATGAGTCTGAAAGATGTAACTTTATTGTCAACACTGCGCCTTTTATCCATTTTCGATTGGTGCTTAGCGCTTCTGGGGTAGACGGAAGCGCAAGAATGATACTTTCAAAATCAACATTGATAATTAATTTATCGCATACAGGGTGTCCAAAATTTGATGAGCAATTACACTATTTTCCAAGTTAAAAAAGTTCATTCTTTCAAATGTGACACTCTGTATATGATTGGATGGTCGGATGCAGAATTTGATTCTGCATCGATTCGCTATAACTTTTCCTATACCTATTTCCAACCGTTTTCTTGTTAATCAGTATGTTATTTTTATCAAACGCCGATGAAACTCCAAAAGTCCTATCTACCTAAGCCTTGATTTTGACAGGAATTGAAACAATGTTGAAATTATATCAAAGCAGTATCAGCTCACAAATTCGTGAGATATCTACTTACAGTTTTAGTGATTTTATTATTTTTTTCAAGTACAGTTTACAATGGAGAATATTGAAGAATATTCCAATACTGATTTGATAAATTTGTTTTATACGCATGGTGAATTTCGACGAATTGTCAGACGAACATGCAGAATATTTAACGAACGATATCCGGACCTACCAACAATGACTCCCGGAAAATTCGCAAAAATTTTTTTGGTTTTTTGGAAACTGGGAGTGTAAGGGCAACAAGAAATCACCTAAAGCCCCTAATAGATAGGGAAGATAGCGAGGTGAATGTTTTGGCTTATTTTCAAGCTTATCTACGGAATTCAACGCTGGATTTGGGTATTTCAAAAGCAGATTACGTCTTGGTGATAAGGCAAGACGAGTCGACTTTTGCGAGTTTATGTGCATAAAAATAACCGAAGATCTGAGGTTTCTTCATAGATTATGTGGACTGATGAATCGAAATTCAACAGGCAAGGGATTATAAATCGCTGAAATAATCACTACTGGGCATAAGACAATCCACATGTCATAAGGGAACATAATCACCAGGACCACTTTAGTTTTAATGTTTTTTGTTTAATTATGGACAATAGAGTCGCATATCAAGTGTACGATGAAAATTTGAATAGGGCTAGATATTTGGAGATACTAAGAGGGTCTGTTAGTGATTTCCTAAATGTTTGACCTCTACGTGACAGAGCAAACAGTTGGTATCAGCTAGATGGTGTTCCAGCACATTCCACTATAACTGTACACCAGCAATTGACCTTGATATTCGAGGATCGGTGGATTAGTCCACAGGAACCCTAGAACTGGCCACCCAGATCATCCGATTTGACGCCCTTGAATTTTTCACCTGTGGGGCCGCCGCCCTCCATCTCCCTCACGAGCCGCCACTGTTACATCTTTCAAAATTTGCAAAATAATCCTAAACAGTTCAAAATAGATATAGGGAAACCTGGTGGAACTTTCTCAGAAATCCAAAAATTAAATAATATGATGGATGTTCCATTTAAAAAGTCTACTTATAAATTTAATCTTTCAAATCTCCAAATCATTTGCCAACCGAGGAGGTGCGAGATAGTATCTGAGTTTCGGAAGCAAGTACTAGTCAGATGAGTTTAAAAGAAGAGAATACGGCACTTTTACATGGGTAGAGATCTACTAGCCTTTTAGAACTTAGTTCCTTGAGGTTTGTAAGACATCTAAACGCCAGAAAAGAAAATATATTGTCAGTATAGTAGCCAGTGTTACAGAAGCTCGGAATTATTGCATCTCTGTGTTTTCTCTCTCATATTTTATAAAGCCCAACACTTTTTCCTTCGGCCTAAGTTGGATTTGATGATGACACCCATGAGCGTCTCCATCGTTTGGATGCTTTACCTCTTGCTTTACGTGTTTTTGGTTTTCCATCGCGATCAATTCTTCATGTGCCTGTTCCATACACTCCTGCGATATTGTCCCCAGTTGTTTCTCCTGAGATAAACTGAAAATTTAATTTTTAGGACTTCTTGAAAGGTTCCTAGTTAAATTCGTCATTCAGATTCACAAAGCATCACCATAAATCTGACTTTGCACACGATCCGGATTTCTATAATATTTGTTGGGTGATAAACATTTTTTTACAGATAAATACACAGTTCAGCAGGTTTATGTCCTAGTTTTTCTATTATTTCAGCCAAAACTTTCAATAATAATTTTTATATATACAGTATGTCTTTTTTTTTTATTTGTGCTAAAATTATTTATTTTTATTCCATTTTTTCTTCGCATCAATTCAGTGCTGGTGACGTTCAACTAATGCTAGCATTAATTTGTTTATCTCGGTTTTTTGGAATCGTCTCAATGTCCCACGACTTCTTGGACTTGTGTAACACTGTCATAAAACGTTCCTTTCATGGCCAGTTGTTTGAGTTTCGGGAATAGGAAATACGAAGATAAATCAGACGAGTACATCGTGATTTGGTGACGAAGTCACAAAGGGCACTGTCACTTTAAGCGCAATAACTTGACAATCCGTTGATCGATTCTAATGATGGCAGTCCCGTTTTATAGAGATATACAGTTTTCAGGTTATATATTGTTTCGGTAGATGGTGATAGTAGTTTTCTTTAAATTTAAAAAATTATGCTATTTTTCCTTAAATACTGTGTATTTAAGTCAAGGTTCTCCTGTTGTTTTATTTTGAGATTGAGTCGTCCGCAAAGTTGGATCATTTTCTAAGATTAGGTTTTCAAATTCTTCCCCTCTGATATCTTCCGTTTTTACTCATTTGACCTTTAATTTCACTTTCTTATCCTTGTCTATATCTTGTATTAGATTCCATAGAGATTCTTCTTCAAGGTTTCCTAAAACATTCACTTTGTTTCGTATTAAAATTTACCTTCTTCATCAGTATATTAATTTTTGAATCTGGGGAAGGCTGGTTGTTTTTCTTTCACTAGTCGTTTAACTTCTGCTATCTATTGATGTTTCGTATCGGGTCTTGAATTCATATGTGTTTTCCTTTTTTACTAGGCGATGTGAGGATTTTGATTTTTATTATTTTATAGCCTCCGAGTATTTGCTAGATTATTGCTTATAGTACTACATTTGTTATACCTAATGCATACTCCCTAATTGTATATCAATTTGTCTCAGTTAGTTATAATTTTTACATTATTCCTTTTATGTTTATCGTATGTTGCTACTTACAAGTACACATCTAGGTGAATCGAGACATTCTTTACTTTTCATCATTGTTTCAGAAATAGCACTTAGGGAAGTTCGAGCGATACTTATGAGTCAAAATAATGATTGAATGAATTTTGATATTTTCCTAAAACTTAAAATAGTTGTAGAAATTTGCATTTGTTTATTTATAATGCTAAAACAGATTGTATAATTATTAAAAATAAATGCCTATTTATTTAAAAAAAGTAACGAATTGACTTCGTTATTATTAATCCGCGCGGCGCGACAAAAAAGTATTTCAATATATATATATATATATTTATGAAAATCTCGACTTTTCGTCTTCGGTTAGTTGTGAATTTTTTAAATTGGACCTTGTCGATAGATCGACACGAAGCAAACGCCTTCGGCAGCTTCAAAGTATTGACAACGAATCAAGTTGAAAACTGCAATCTGGCGATTGGCGCTTTGAAGCCAAAAGAATCTAGTTGATTTACTCCGAGGCCTCAATCTGCCTACTCCCCAGAGTTCAGAACTAGAAAGGCACCTGGTCGAAGCGACCTGTGCACTTATAGGTAAAGTTGTGAGTGGAGCGCTCGGTTGTGGGGTGGGGGTGAGACGGGAAGTGGACGTTTGATTGAAAGGGTTTCGGATGGACAATTTGGAAATTTTTGGGGATTTTCATGTATTTGAAACTCTAAGACCGTCGTCCCTCTTGTTTAAGCAGTCTGAGCGTTTTTCGATCTCAATTACTTCACGAATTATGCGGGGTTTATAGAAATATATTGGTGAGATTACTTTGTCGAAATCACTGGTCTAAGGAGACTGGATATATTTCTTTCTGTTGTAAATATCGTTTCGATATTACGGGATCTGAATAAGTGGCAAATTTTATCAGTAACTCCCTTGATATATGTCGGAAGATATTGGGGTTTTGGGACAATTCTCTAGTGAGTTGGTGAATATGACCAGTTGCCTGAACATTATTAATATGCCTTTTTATTTGACGCAGTCATAGCCGTTTTGAATCAGTGCCGTTTCTAAGGAATTAAGTTGTTTGCCTATGTTCCTTGTCCGATAATCTTAGTTTTGATAACCGAATTTAATTAAGATGGATGAGGATGTGAGTTCGCATTTAGATAACGGTTTGTATGGATAGGTTTACGATAGAATAAATAGGAGAAGCTTTGGTTTGGCCTCTTTGATATTAGAACGTCAAGAACAGGGAGGGTAGAATTGTTTTCAGTTTCCATTGTAAATTGAACCTGGGGATGTATACTGTTCAAATGCGAAAGGAACAGATTTAAAGATCGTATTCCGTGTGGCCAAATGGCAAAGGAGTCATCAACATATCTGAACCAGCAAGAAGGTTTGGTTTCAAAGTTTTCCAGTGTGTTTGTATCAAGTGTTTCATAGTGTTTCATAAGTGTTTCAAAGTATTCCATTAAAAGTTTCAAAGTATTCCATAAAATATTGGCTATGACTGAAGAAAGAGGGGAGCCCATAGAAATTCCACGAAATTTGTTGTTTTATTTGTCAGATAAAGGGACTTACTGACGGATGTGTTATGTATGTTCTTTTCTTATGAACCTTAAATCTAGGTGCATTTCTAGATATTTCGTATATGTAGATAGTGGTATTTGAATGCTATTTAGACACTGGTGAACATCTTTCTTTCCTTAACCTGTAAGTCACTTGGACAAATGTTGCTTTAGTTGTTTTTATTCCCCCTGACAAATATATATTTGGATATAATTAAGTGCCCTCGTAAGATCGTGGACAATGCAACTAGATTTTCAAGGATTGCAAATATGACAATGTAATTCGCAAAGGTTCTCATGGTAGTTTCAGTATCTGTTGGTAAATCAGTTGTGAACAAAATACATATAGAAATGATCTAAGAGCACTGTCTTGTGGAACCCCAGATTTAATTCGAGAGTTGGAAGTACATTCAGTCCGCCTTATTTGAAATTTCCTGTCACTTAGGTGAGATCTCAGTAGAAGGAAGATGTTTCTTAATTTTCTGGATTCAACCCTTAACCAAATGCCTGGCTAATATCCAAGAAAGCATATGTGCAGTATTTCTTGCCTTCCAGAGTTCAATTTATGCTGAGTGCTATTCTATCGACTTGCTGCACTATATAGTATTCTTTCCAGAAACCAAATTGATTGGGAGGGTCAGAATCTATTCTTTGCAGCAGTAGTGCTTTAGTGTTTTAGACGTAGTTAGTAAATGATTTATTAGTTTGTACGAGGTTGTTTAAGAATCAAAATTATTTCAGCCGTTTTAAACAATTTTAGCCCGTAGTTTAGACGTAATATAGAATTAATGATACATGTAATAAGCGCAATACCCTTTCTAGGTAATTCCTTTGTAATTTTTGGGGTTATTTGGTCCATTCTAGATGCTATTCTACTATTTAGGTAGCTAATTTTCTTAATAAGCATCTTTTGGTGTTCGCTGTTTGATTGTTTTAGTTTTCCGTACAATATTGACTAGCTTACTTTTTTTCTCAATATCAATTCCATTGTTGTTGGGTGTAAATTACTTTAGCTCATCAACTAATGATTTTTTCTTCGTCCCTTCTGGTACATTGAAATTTGGTCCTAATTCGTAACGGTGCGATGGAGAATGGAGTTTTTGGCTTTTTAGAATTTTTAACTAGTTTCCATGCTATTTGCGGACGACCTTAAATTCTTTAAGCCAGTTCTATCGTCACATGACTGCTCTCTATTACAGGGTGACCTGCACCTCTTGGCCGATTGGTGTTCATGTAATATTACTGAAAATTACCTTTTCTCTCGAGCATAAAGTAATATATATATATATATATATATATATATATATATATATATATATATATATATATATATATATATATATATATATATCATCATCATCATCATCATCATCATCATCATCAATCAATCATCTCGTGTCAATCCACTGCGGGATGAAGGCCTCTTCAGCATGCTTCCAACTCTCGCTATCCTGAGCTCTCCTCTGCCATTCGGGTCCAATATACTTAATAATTTCATTAGTCCATCATGTTTTTGGTCTTCTCCGTGGACGTTTGCAATCAAGCGGTATCTAGTCCAGGACAGCCCTCGTCTATCGTTCGTCCCATCGCCTCGCTACATGGCCTGCCGACTTCCATTTCAATTGTTTTATTCTTCCAATGATGTCACTTTTCGACTTTCGTTTATTCTCTGATTCATGTGCAGGTCTTCCTCATTCTTTCCATTCCCCTCTGTGCTACTCGAAGTTTTTGAACTGACTGTGATGTGAGTGTCCTGGTCTCACTTTCGTATGTCATAACGGGCAGGACACACTTATTAAAGGTTTTTCTTTTCCGGTAAAGCGGTAGTTTGCTCGTAAACACTATGTTGAGCCTGCCAAATGCCTACCAACTACATTTAACGCGTCGTTCCACCTCCCGGACTGTATCCCCTTCCATAGTGATCCACAACTTCCAAATTCGTTCCAAAAATAGAAATCCTTTTAAATTATTGATTGATTTGTCCGTTTCTTTGTGATAGTTCATTTTTTAAAAAGGAATAAAACAATTTTTTATTTGATTATCTATCACTTTTATAAAAGTGATTGATAACAAAGTAATAAATTGTTTTATTCCTTTTTAAGAAACCCTTTTGTTGAACATGATCGGACTCTTCTTCTGGTTTATTTTCAAGCCAAATGGGTCAACAGCCCTTTGCAGCTCTTGTACGTGTCTTTGCAGCTCCTCTGGGTCTTGTGAAAGAAGAACGATATCATCTGCGAATCTGAGATGATTTAAGTATGCACTATTAATCCTTATTCTATCCTTTATTTTTGTCCTTTATTTGGATTTTTCTAGACATTTTTTTCTAGAGATCTAGACCGTTAGATGTTAGAGTAAAAGAGCATAAAAACCTTTTTAGAAAGGGTGATTTTAATAAATCTAGAATTTGTCAAAACGCATGGGAATCGGGTCATAAAATCAATTGGAATAATTCCAAAACGATATTAAAAGAATCGGTAACAAAATACAGAAGATTAAAAGAAACCACTATAATTAATTTAAATAAAAATAACTGTATTGCTATGCCTTTGGCAGATTTAAATTCAATATGGTTCCCGATTCTAAAGAATACAATTAAACACATTTAAATATTTGAATACACAATCAGTACAATAAACAACTACATAGTAAACATTACCTATATATATTTTTTGGTAGTATGTCACTGTCATGAAAATCTATTGTTGTCATGTAAGTATCATTGACATATACAAAAAAATATATTTACTTTCACTCATTAATTTATATATTACAAATTAATATAATTTATTTTTAGTTTAGTTTTGAAAACGGGGGGAGAGTACCCCCCGAAACGTTAACGTTAAAAGTTTGTAAATTTTTGTATAACATTTTTATATCTTTAAAATTTTGTTCGTTAGGCAAATTTATTACAAAAAAGAATCACTGATAAATTTGTCTCCGTTTGGTTTTTTGTTTTTACCTAGTGATTCTTTCTGTAAATTTTAAACAGGTATTTTTGATATTTTTTGAGTTTTAGATAGTGACGAAAAACCCAAATAAAGGAAAAAAATATATGAACACGCCACAATCATTCAGACATTACTTATTCTTATTCTATCCTGTTCCCAATTCAGATTAGGGAACACTTCTTCCAGGCAGGCTGAGAAAAGAAGAGGCGATATTGCGTCACCCTGCCGTACATCCCACCCTACATTTATTTCAACCTCAAGATCGTCAAGGTGGACTGGCCCTGTAGCTTCATCATATATCGATCCTAGTAGATTTACATAGGCTTTCTCTACACCTTGATTAAACAATGCATCCATTATGGCCCGCTTAGAGATTGAATCAAATGCTTTTTCATAATCGATAAAAGCCAAGCACAGTGGCATAGTGTATTCGTTGTGTCTTTATATGACCTGCTGTAGGACCTGCATGTGATCCATTGTACTGAATCCACTTCTGAATCCTGCTTGCTCCCATGGTTGTGTGTCATTAAGTTTTCTTAGTATTCCTTTGGATATTATCTTGGTGAAAACTTTGTATACCACTGATAGGAGGCTTATTGGACGGTAGTTCTTTAAATCTTCCTGTGCTTCTTTCTTATGTAAAAGAATCACTTCTGCATTTTTCCATAAGTTGTGTTTTATCTAAAGTTCGAATACCAGCTTTTAACATCTCCAATCCACAATTCTCCACAATTATACCATCCTTTCCTGGAGCCTTGCCATTTTTCATTGAATCTATAACCTTTGTCACTTTCTCCACCAGGATATCTGACTCTTGTTCTTCAGTGGGCATTGCTGTTCTTGCTTGATTCTGGTCCTCATATAACTTTGAATAAAATCTTCGGACAACCTCTAACATTTCCGCCCGTTCTCTGCATATTGTACCATCCTCACGCATTAAGGAAAACATTTTTGTCCTTTTCTTTCTTAGCTTCTACTTAGCTTTGTTAATTCCCCTGTTTTCTTCCAGAGTTTTTTGCACAAAGTTTTTCGCGTTTCCTCTCGAATACGTTTTCTTATAGTTTTGCAAAGCTCAACGTACTCGACCCTGCTATTCTGCCAAGGACTGTCTGCAGTCTTCATTGTCTGGCGTTTTTTCATTAAATTAATGGTCTCATTGGAAATTTTTGACTCTTTGAAACATTTATCTTCTGGTGCTATTGAAGCCGCCGTTTTAGGCAGATTGTTGCTGATTCCTTCATACTGGTCTGTAATTTCCATCTCCGCCAGGTCTTGTAATACAGCAAAGCGATTCGACAAAGCAATTTCAAAATCTCTGCCCCTCTCCAGCAGCTTTCCAGAATCCGCTTTGCCCCTTTTTGATCTTATCGTTTTTTTACCCTCTTTTCGGCAGTTTATCCTAATGTTTGCTCGTACCATTCGGAGGTCACTTCCCACATTAACATGGCTAAGGGCAGTACAATTGCAAAATATTGCTTTATCGTTTGACATGATGTAATCAAATTTCACTTGTGAGTCCAGATGGACTTTTCCATATCCATTTTCTGTTGATCTTTTTCTTGTAAAACGAATTCATAATATAGAGTTCTTGTCCTTCAGCAAAGTCAACCAGTCTGTCAAATCTATTGTCCTACTCACCATTTCTACATGGGCCAGTTGCTTTTTCACCAGTTCTTGCTTCTCCGATTCTGGCATTAAAGTCGCCCATCAGGATTTTAAACCTACACTTCTCTTGTCTAAAAGTAGGGCCACATCATCATAAAATTCCTCAATTTAATCATCTCTATGGCTGTTGTGTGCATAAGCTTGGACGATTTGAAGCTTAAACATTTATTCAACTGGGCTAATCTGTGTCGGATATACTTTCAAATTTGACTACACTGTCTTTCAGCTTTCGATTGTCGAGGAATCTAATTCCACCACATCGTCCATTCTCCGTACCTCAGGTGTAGAGTATGTGACCAGTTGGTTCTAATTTGATTAACTCTTCTCCTTTTCTTCGTGTTCCACAGAGCCCAATAATATCCCAATAGATGTTGTCAGGTTCGATTAACAGTTCTTGCAGTCGGGTCTCCGTTTTCATTCATTTTCATATATTATTATTGGGCTCTGTGAAACACGAAGGGAGAAGAGTTGATCAAATTAGAACCAACTGGTCACGTACTCTACACCTGAGGTACGGAGAATGGACGATGTGGTTCAATTATGTTACATCTAATATTTTCACGGATGGTAGATAATGTTCCGGGTGTCGATCCGTTAATTCTGTGAAGAGTTATGATGTTTCGCCAAAATTACATTTGGCATTTTCAAGTGTTGCCCGCTTCGACTGAAGAGTCCAACTACAGTTGGCCTCTTCAGTCCTTCAGTAGAAACATATATATATATATATATATATATATATATATATATATATATATATATATATATATATATATATATATATATATATATATACATACGTGTTTACAAATTATCGGCCGCTACTGGTAAGATTATTTTGGGTGAATCGTATTTGAAAACGCACCTGAATCATTCAAAACAAGGCCAAGACAGTCTAACTACAAATCTCTAGGTAAACGGACGTCTCTGCGCCTTACCCTTCGGACAGAGGTATGTAGATTAGCTGGCCAAGCCATGCTTAGGCTTATTTTTTTTCTGATATTCTTGTAGAAGGTTTTATGACCCGGTAATTATAGAATCTGGTAAATTAGGAACCAGGCTGTTGTAGAACTAATTATTTCGGCGCCCAACCAGTACCGAAACCAGAGTTTTTGGGGCCACTTTACACAGTACCCGGTCAGTACACATTCCAAACCTTTTGGGGACCCCCGCATAGGGACACAGAATTGCCACTAGAGGTATTTATTGGTATTTGGATACCGCAGTACTGGATAAACAAGCGGTGGGACTAAGGAAAAATAAGGCCAGATAATAATTTTAAATATATTTTCTTACTGAGTAAATGTTTTACGTTTCTTTTTATAAATTGCCTACTTCTCTGTCTACTATTGATCTGTCTACTAGCGATTTGGTGTTTAGTGACAAATCTGTTTAAGTTTAGAGTTTCACGCCAAATATTTTAACATAATAATTGATCTAGGACGATTGAATAACTGAAAAATGTAATTTTATTGAAGTATAAATGTACTCCTTTAATTCTAACTGAAAAAAGAATTATTCTAGATTTAACACACAAAAAAAACAGTTTCATTCGATATTCTATATTGGTTACAATACATAAATAAAGTAGAACAAACAAGTCGCCGTCCGATTCGTTGAAGTTCATCGAGAAGAATATCTCGTGCACCAAGGCTGGATTAACGAGTTATGGTCGCTTACGACGTGGTTTTGGAGGTCCACATCCATTATTGTACCTCCGACGGAGCATGCAAGTATGAACACGTAGTTCCGAACGGACAACAACCGAAACCCCTTTTAAAATATTTACAATTTTGGTTTTGAATACGAGACTTTTCATACCTAATAAACGTATCCTTTTCCTCTTTTGTGTCGTACCAAAAACCACTACGAAATGCGTATTCTACAAATAAAAATAATTAGCTGTAATTATTAGGTCTACCCAGAAGTAATATCGTTTATTTTTAAAATTTTAAAAGTATTGCTAACCATCTACTAATAATGATTTAACTCAATATAACATAACATACATTTAGTGTATGTATTGTTAAGTTTTGAAGAAAGGCAATTCTGTAAGAATGGAGAAACAACGTGTGAGTTTTGAAAGAATATAACTGCCACAAATTCCACCAATGCTCTTTATCCTGATGACTTAGGTTTAAGATAGTTTCTCGCCTCCTAAAACTCTTCGTGGTACCGAAGAGCAATACAGTTGCTGGTGTAAAGGTGGATGGAGCGAATCGAAAACATTTATTTCCAAGAATAACTTCCAGACACAAAATTGCATCAGTGAATAACTAAGTACCCTTTGTTACTCCCTAGTATTATGTAGGACACTGGTTATCGTCTGTTATCGTTCATGGGATAACATTTCTAAACCATCTACTGTTGATAACCATCATAACCATCTACTTGGTGATAGAATCTTCCCTAACATGTACTTTGACATTCCACTTGACAACCGCAGACATCACTGATGGCAACCACTTCGAACGTAGTAGCATTTCTAAGGGAAACTAAATATATCAATAATGAAGGAAATTAGTTTCTATAATGGTGGAAATAGATATGCTGATTCAAATTTGTACGGAATAGTACGGATAATACATAAATTCAATATTAAGCATGATTTTAGAAGTGAAAACTTCTTTAGGCGCGTTTTTGCTGAGGAGTAAACATAAGTGAACCATCACGCTCGGGTTGGTGACTCACTGAATCGTGTATACTCGGCTCCAGTCGTCATCAGCCACGTTTTGCATGTAATCGGTGTAGTATTTTAATATAATGCGCATGTCTTATTGTATATAATCTATGTAATATTTAAAGTACTTTTTACAATTACAGTACAATTTTTGCTGCATTTCATTAATAGCAAAAATTGTATTAACTTTTATTACTTCACAGGTACAGAGATAAGAAACAATAATTTTATATAACAATATTATTATCACCTTGTTGTTGATTCACCGAACTATCCATTATATAACATAAATGTAATTATATATATATATATATATATATATATATATATATATATATATATATATATATATATATATATATATATATATATATATATATATATATATATATATATATATATATATATATATATATATATATTATACTCCCAAACGTTAATTTTGTGTTTAAAACAGCCTCTATCCTGAATATCACTTAGTGTAATATTTGCTGATCTAAGGTCCTCTTTAATTGCACCTATCCATTTAATTATTTGTACTTTAGCTCTACTCCTATTTTCATAAAATTCGACTATTTGTCTAGTTAGCCTACTCGGGATTCATCCGTTTTATGTGTCCGTAAAACTTAAGTCTTCTCTTTCTCATATCGCTATGTACATTGGTGTATTGTTTGATTTCTTGATTTTCTCGAAGTCGGTATGTTGTGCTATATATTTGTTTGTGGCCTAGGATTTTTCTTTCCTTCTTTTCAATGTCCTCGATATCTCTCTTTCTATTCAAAATGACCGTTTCTGCCCCATATAGACATTCTGGCTTAATAACTGGGTTGTAATGTCTCAGTTTTGTGTTTTTAGATAGGCATTTTTTATTGTAAATATTTTGTGTAAGTCTCAATGCCGTTTCCATTTTTTGACATCTACCCTTATCTGCCGCTTTTTCCAACCCATTTTCCATGATTATTTCACCCAAATATTTGAATTGAGAGATCAGGTCATGTATTGTGTCTTTTCAAAGGAAATTTGGAGTCCTACCTTTTTCTGCCGTTACTATATCTTGAGCCAAAATTGCTAGATCATCAACAAACGCAGGACATTCAATTTTAAGTTTGGTTCTCCCTAGTTTCATGGGCTGATCAATATTCAGGGCCAACTTTTTTTCACGCCACTCCTGTATTACTTTTTTTAGAACACAGGTAAATAAGAGTGGCGAGAGTCCATCCCCTTGTCTCACTCCATTTTGAATTTCAAAGGGCTTTGAGATGTTACCTATGAATTTAACTTTTGATCTTGTGTTAGCTAATGTTGTTTTAATAATTGCCAGCGTTTTCAGATCTACGCCTTGTTCTTTCAAGATTTGGAATAAAGATTCGCGGTCAATAGAATCATATGCTTTTTTGAAATCCACAAATATACAGACAAGATTTTTATTCTACAGTTTTTGATATCTTAGGATCAACTTTAGATTCAGGATCTGTTCAGGGCAGGATCTGCCCGGTCGAAAACCTGCTTGATATTCACCAATTTTAGGTTCTAACTGTCCCTGTGCTCTGTCTAGTAGACATTGAGTTAGAATCTTGTAACAAACTGGGAGAAGAGATATCCCTCTATAGTTTTTTACATTCGTTCTATCTCCTTTCTTGTGTAGTAGATGGATTAGAGCATCTTTCCAATCTTCTGGAATCAGTTCTTTTCGCCAAATTTTTTGTAGAATTTTGTTTATTTCCTTAATTGTACCTGGACCAGCGGATTTCAAAAGTTCAGCAGTGATTCCATCTTCACCAGAAGCTTTGTTGTTTTGAAACCGCTTGATTTGCCTAATTATTTCATCTTCATTCGGTGGTAGTGAATCTGGGTTTGTTTTTTAGAATTTAGTGTTGGTAATTTGTTTAAGGGCTCAGGACAGTTTAGTATTTGTTCAAAATATTTCGCAAGTTCTTTGCAATTGTCTTGGTTATTTAGAGCTAATTGTCCGTTTTCCTTTTGGAAGCAAAGTTTTAATGTAGTTTTAAATGTTTTGTAAAAGTTTCGGGTGTAATTTTTTTGGAAATCTTTTTCTATTTCATTAAGTTGATTGTTTTCATATTTTCTTTTAGTTTGTCTAATTAGCTTCGATGCTTCTTTTCTTACTTCCAAAAATATGTTATAGTTTATTGCTGTTTTTTGACTGTTCCAATCGTTGAATGCTTTACTGCGGCTTAATACTGCTTGCTCGCAAACTTCATCCCACCACGGATGGTTTCAATTTTTTTGTAAAGGGGCCAACTTTAAGGCTCTTTTAATAATTTTTTTGTTTCAATTCTTGCCAGTTCTGTACTGGTTGTTTATCAAGCTCTTCTGTTAGGGCTGGTTTTATTTTCGTTGGATCGAACTTTGTTATTAGCAGTCACTTTTGAATAAGTCTTCAAGATTTTAAGCTAAGTTTGATTCTAGTCAAGTAGTGATCCGTATCTATGTTAGGTCCTTTAAGCCCGGACGCCCCAGAATCCGAAAGTCCTGTTGTACTTCCAAAGCTGGAAGAGGATTATCTACCTCCTGGGGTAATTTTGTAATTACTAGAACGCTTCATATTGTACTTTGAATTAAAGGTTTGAAACATGACGGTTCAGAGGTTAAGACTGGAGGGGTTAGTTCCAGAATTTAAATATCAGCCGCACCACAGGTGAACAGACCCTGACCATTCAAACCCTTGATACAAATCAGACGCTAACTGGATTTAGTTCTTTTTGCCTTGGTTCGGGGCTGCTTATTTTGAGATATTCTTAGCTGTCCATTAATATCTAATGCAACTTTCACTATCCACCACCCGTGACCCGTCCAATACCTTAGGCGAGGTAAACTGGAATATATATATATATATATATATATATATATATATATATATATATATATATATATATATATATATATATATATATATATATATATTAAAATTGGAAAATTAGAAGTTTTCACTTCTATCATATGGTAATAAGCACACACCAATTTTTTTTATTTTAATCTTGACTGAGTAACTCATATAGTATAAGAAGTTGTAGTAAAAATGTATCTTAAGATTTGATTATTTTAATTAGAAGTTTAAAAGAAGCCGTAAGAAATTGCTTAAAATAGGTAACATAAACAAAAATAACAATATTTTGTTTATAATCGATAACATAATATCAAGCAAATATATACCCGAAGGCATTCTGCTTTCTGGACGCACTTTGTGTAAACTAAACATTTTGCTTCCCAGCCATTTCTTTATGCACGCGAAACAATAGCAATAATTACAATTAGGCAAAATTCCAAAAAACTGTTTCTGAACGTCACTTTTTTCCAGTATACATCCAAAAGATACCACAGGATTTATTTAGTAGTACCTTTTAGTAGTACCAAAGTAGTTCCTGGACCATTCGGGCTGCTTAAATCACATCTGATTATTGAGGCGTTTTGGCTGGAGGATGAAGCAACATTCTAAAAAAACATTCTAAAATATCAAAAATTATAGACAAAAGTATTGTAATATTATTCCGTAAATTGAAAGTTCTCAGAACAAATCAGTTCTAAGTTTAAAGATAAAAAATATTTTGAATTTTCTTCTCCTGCTTTTTAATATCCCCAGTACAATTTAATTTGCCCAACTCTGTATAATAACGCCTTATCCCAGCTTTAACTGTTGATATTTGAAGTTATATTCGGTTAACCTGAATAGCACTTTTAATTGATCCAGTAGTAAAGCCTAATACTTGGTGGCGTAACTATATATCATCTGAGGCCTGTGGCAAATTCATTGGATGGGGCCCTCCCAGTAAAAATCGTCAGGTTGTAATTTGATTTTAATAAATCATTTAAGTAGTTACCCAACAGTATCACTAATATTGTGTGTAATTTACGTGAATATCTAATAAATTTTATTTTTAAAAGCATAGGTATTACATATTTTTTATGAAATAACAATTTAATATTAACAAGATATTTATTAATATTCTCCGAACTTTTCCGAAATTCTTTTCTCCGAACTTTCTGTTCCGCAAAAGTGTCAATAACTTTATCAACATTTAAAGATCGGGTCATAGAAGTTTCAATATACAGTTATAATATACAGTCAGTCAATAGTCAAGTTACGTAGCCTTGTCCCATACATTTTCTTAAATAGGTTTTTATTAATTTTAGTTTCGACAATGATCTTTCAGCACTAGCTGTAGTCGCAGGAATAGTAACAAACAAAATTAATGCAGTACATACCTCAGGAAAACTACACGACATAAAATGATTCTTTATTATTAATTAATTAGTAAGTTCTCTAATACACGAAGACTTTTCTATTTCGTTTCTGAAGGTGGACCGAAAACTGAGAATTTGCCTGGCAAATGATTCAGATATGTCTTTCTAGAATTTGTTGATATTGTTAATAATTTTGATAATGATGATGATAATGATAATATTAATAATTGATAATGTTAATAATGATGTCAATACTCGATAAAATATATTCACTTTGAACAAACTTTCCGGATCTTGGAGACGCTCATCTTCACAAAGTTCATCAAAATGGCGTTTCTCATTCCTTTGACGAGTTTTAGAAAATTCAGGGTTGATGGACCATTTTTCTGCTACACTATGTGCTTCCTTTTTTAAATTTTCATATCTATATCTTTCTAATTCTTCCAGACAAATTTTCAAACGTTTGAAGGCATTTGAAAGATCGGTGGCCTTAGACTGAAGTGCATTAGAGGCTGCATCGATAGTTTGTAGAATTTTGCAATGGAAAACCAATAACATAATAAAATTGTAGCTCTCGATCTTCTTCTTGAGTGAAATAGATTAATTTCTTTCATCTGATTTGCAATTTAACAGAATTGTTTTTGTTAGCGCTTTTTGGACTTCAACAAACCGAACTTTTAAAGCAAAAATAGCATCATAACGTCCTGCCCATCTAGTAGGGTTCAATGTTATTAATGTTATCGAAGTTGAAGACTCCCTTCCTTTATCAAACATAAAACATGATAAGATATTCCATCTTTTGATACTATGCCCCAAAAAATTACAAATTTGTTGAACTGTTTCAAAATGTTGCATATCAATAACCTCTCTTATTGCATCATTAAGTACCAGATTTAAGTTATGAGCAGCACAGTGAACATATACCGCATTTGGCTCGATATATTTTATGGGTTTTTGAACTCCACCATAACTGCCTTTCATTGTGTTAGCAGAGATCATATGCTTGTCCTCGACACTTAGGTAGAGGTATATTTTTGTTATTTATGGATTTAATAATTTGGTTGGACTAAGCTACGGCTAAGGGGGGCTAATTGCTAAGGCAGTTTGGTCCTTAACTTCATGAAATCCTAAATATGACTCTTTAACGACGAGCGCCTTTGGGATTCCATTTTCGTCTTTCTCGATCATACAATAACGGTAAAGTTCACACATATGATCTCTTTTTTTAAATATCTGAAGTCGTATCGAATATGAAGAATGAAAATAAAATGGTGCGGCATTTATTTAATTTATGAGTGCATTTTCTACTTTTAGAATCAGAACAGAAATGAGCTCATTTTGTATTTTTGGACTTAAGTATTTTATTTGGCCCTTTGGTTTACTTAATAATTCTTGTAAAATCGGATCATATTACTAATAACTCAATAATACTCAAAAGTTTCCTCCGAAACTTGGATCACTGCTATCTGCTTTTTCTTTGTGGCCACAAAATGCTAAATTACACGTTGAAAGTGTTAGAGTAACATCAAGGAGTCTAGAGTGCTCTTGCTCTTCATCTAGTGTTTCATGTAGCCGCCATTGTTGATACGCAAGACAAGAATCCAGGTGAATTTTCGATGTCTCGTGTCTTTCTATGGCGTCTATAATATGTTTCCAGTCGTCATAGCCTTCCATCCAAACAATTTATATTTTTCTTAGATGCCCGATTTGCGACTAACCAACATGGCTCACAATACGCCTTCTGAAGTATTAAGGAATAGAATAAATATAATAATGGTTATCTAGGAAATATCTATTGTCAGTCTTTTAAGAAAGGACCTTTAGGTTTACAATGTCCGTTTTCGATCACGAACCGTTTCACTTGATCATTTAGTTGTTTAAAATTGCCCTTATCAGTAATATATGGTGAAGATGCAATATTGTTCGCACTAAAATATGATTCACTTTGATTTTTGCTTGTACCTTGTAAATGTTCTGGATCTGGATATACACTAGTGTCGGGTGCTTCATCTGCTATATTGTTACTTTTAGATACGTCCAATTCTTCACTTTCGGAGCACTGTTCACTCGCTTTTTCATCAATAAAGTCATCATTCTTAAAGAACTGATTCATTTTAGGTAATTTATTTTTTTCTTCAGACTCCCTTTTTCCCTTTCGTTTTTCGCTCCCACTTAGATACTTTCTAAAACTAGACATGTTGATATCTAACTTTCACAATTAACTTTACTTTGCCTCTATTTGCAGATTCAATAAAACAAAAACTACAAAAAATCAAAGATACAAATGATTAATTGTCATAACAATTAAATAAAGAATGCGTAGTAAAATCCTCCGTACTTAAAAAATAGAAATCCGGGATTTCCCTTACATCATGCGTCGCTAGCCTGCCAGCGCCACGAAAAAAGTACTTTCTTGATTAACAAAATGCGGGAATTCCTCGAGCATCACTAGCTCGCCCGCGACCAAAAAATACCACGACAAAAAATTAAACAACCAATAGATGCGTTCTAAAATTGATCGACATCCTTTTCTTATGAATGCGTTTAAATCTAAATAATTTATTTGAATTTGTATATGGCCTTTAGATGTGTCTAACTTCAATTGATTTTATAAAAAATCAATTGACTTATATAAAATTGAAATTTTTTATTAAATTTTGTTAAAAATGTTAGTTAGGTTACTTCTGAACTCGCGGCCTCTCGGACCGTGGCAATAAATCCGCTAATAAACAATAATTCTGTTTTTGCAAGATAGTCTATGAGTATCTCAGAAAATCGTAGCCATGACTTTTCTTGAACATGGAAATTTCATGCTCCCACCCACTGTTTGGACGGCTGCCTTTGTCTCTGGCATTTAACGGTGAATTTATATTTCATCTACTATTATAAAACGCTGAAGAAACTCAGTAGAATCGCATCGTAAATAAGTCTAAAAACTCGTGAGTGGTATTTATACGAATGGGTTTAAGATGGATTATTAATAAACACGACCGAGCGAAAAATGTTATACAGAAATCATCCGGTAAAATCCAGTTTTATTTTTCTTTCCTAATGTTTACAACGTCAGCAAGTCTTCAATCGATAATAATTCAAAATGACAGTGTGGATTTTTTTGACGATTTTTTCCGTTGCAGAAGTTTTTGGGCATCTCAATCGTTCATCATCTTCAGTGGATATAAGACCACGTTTAAATTCAACAATTCAATTTTTACCGCAGAAAATAAAGAGAAAGAAATCTTTAAAATGAAATTCAACTCTTTTTATACATATGTCGGGGAACATTGTCGTTCTCCAAAAAATGACTACAGTCTATCCACTGCTGGATGAAGACCTCTTTAGCATGGTTTCAACTCGTGCGGTCTTGAGCTTCTCTCTTCTTCTGTCATTTAGGTCCAATATATTTAATGATGTCATCAGTCTAGGTCTTCTTCATGTATGTTTATGACCAAGCAATATCCATCCCAATATTCCTACCTATCTTCATTTCAGTTCCTTTTTTCTTCCAATGATATCATACATTTACGTTTGTTCTCGGATCCATGTGCAGATCTTTCTGTCTCGCTTTGTAATGTTTAACAAACACCTTTGCATTCTTTTGTGCGTGCGGCAATTGTTTTACACTATTTTTGAGTGTGCAAGTTTCACTTCCACATGTCATGAACCCACTGATCAGACTTTTCTCATCAGATTAAGTGGGGGTTTGTTTTCAAACACTATGTTCAGTCTACAAACAACATTTAATACGCTCTTCCACCTCCCGGGCATTATCATCCCCCGCCGAAACCATAACCAAAACTAAATGAAATCAAATGAAATGAAACCAAACCACACCATTCTTTGATCACCAGGACTTTGACTACCGACCCCAGCAATTATCATAGGGGTATCTGAAAGTATTCGTAGAGATTCGCTCCAAGAGATGAAAAAACCTCCCTGGACCGTGTTTAATGATTAGCGCGTAGTCTACGTAACATAAGGACCACGAGACCAAAGGCGCTACTTGAGTGGCATGTCAATATATTTTTTTAATTTCTCTAAATTAAATAAATTAAATTTAATAAAGAAAACCTTGAAAACTGACCTAAAAAAATATTAAATAAAGTCATTGAAAAAAGTAAGAAAAAAATAAAAACACAAGTGCCTTAATTGAAAAATAAATTTTTCTAATCGATTATTATTATGTTATCTATACGAAAAGGACCAACGAAACTGTGTTATGATGGGGCATGTAAGAGTGATACACGCTATAAATTATTTAAAGTGAATACATATTATTTTATAAATTTTCATGTTCAAAATGTGCAAAATGTGAATTATGGGTGAAGGCCGAAGTGACAGAGGTTTTCGATCGATTGATGATGTTATTAAAGATACTTATATTTGTTCACTACATTTTCATGGAGAAAGTGGTCCAACAGAAAAAAAAGCCCAGCCATTTTCCTTTGTCAACAGCTGGGTCGACAGGCACATTACCCCTGATAGCATTTTTAACCTTGAAAAATTAATTAATTTTGTATATATTAACTGTTATTATACAATATTTTATTTATATTAAATACTACTCAGTATACAGATTAAATGATTAATTTTATTAGTTTTACGCATGAGTAATTTTCATGTTAATTAAAATGTTTTGCAAGAATAAAAATTGATTGACAATATTAATTAGAATAGAATTATAAATATTATTTGTTTTTATTATTTTTTACATAGTAAACAAGTATTGATTGACCAAACCTAACCTCTCAATAAGCTCACTTTTTTTCCCTTTTTGCGGATGTCCATGACATTTTAGCCACCTTTTCAATTGTTCACAATTATGGGCTTCAACTGAATTATAAACAAGTGAAGAACCATAAACGTTTTTTTTTAATAATTGATTTTTTTATCGAGGAAATATTGCTTTCTCAGCCATTGTATGTGTGCATCAAAACAGTTCGAAACTTTTGAATTACCGCTATTTCAACATGGCGTCTGCGCTTACGCTCATCACATGATGAAAAGACCTATTAGATGGAGCGCTCAATTCCACACCCTTAACGAGTAATAAAAACTCATTCAACGTGGTAACCTGTAATATCAACTCGTTGAAGAGCAAGAAATTGGAACTGATTGCATTTCCTGGAAGATCACTGCGTTGACGTGGACATTTACAGATGGGGGGGGGGGGGGGGGTGAACTAATGACCAGCGTCATGAGAGGAGTTCAGCACTATCTGCTGCCTCCGCCGAACCTTAATTCCTCGGAAATCATGTCGATGCAAGTGAATCTTGAAGAAAATTTCGTAATCTCTCTTCTTGGTACCAGAGGATTGCGAATAAATTCGACGCTGTCGAAGCAAACTCATTTCTGACTAAAGACTCCCCTTATATTATAGGTGGAGATTTTAATGTACATAAAAGTGCTTGGGGTTCCAGTTACATGAATGGGAGAGGAAAGGACCTGAAATGTCTGGCGGAGAGGCACGTTCTGGACTTGCTTATTCCGGACGAATCAACTAGTTTAAGTACTGTCTTGGACTTGTTCGTCATCAAGAACATTTCGAATCAAGTGTCGTTGCAGGTTATACACGAGCTTACTTCAAATTATTACCCGGTTCAGCTCAAACTGGGCACAACTGTCAGCACCCTACTCCTACCGACTAAGTATTCCAAAATTAACTGGATCACTTTCCAAGATAACTTACATAATAGTGGCTTAAATCCATACATCCAAAACATTCAGCAGCTCGAAGATGCGGTCGAAAACGTCTCGGACCTTCCACCGGACGTTAAGGAAAAAATTAGTCTTAAAAATGCAATATTCCAACGCTATTACTCCACGTTGGACCCTGAACTTAGGTCTCATGCAAACGAGGCCAAAAGAGATGCTCAACGGGGGCTCGAGGAGTTCAGGGAGCAAAGATGGGGGATTTCCTGGCGTTTTTTCCGGTCGATCGCTATGGAAAACGGCTAGATCCCTCGTAGGTACGCTAAAACTACCGATTCCTCTTTTGAAGTCTAGTGTAAATTACGCCGTTACCAAGCAGGAAAAAGTGGAACTCTTTGCTGTAACCGACAGATCACAATTGAACTCGATTGCTCTTTAGTTGAAAAGAAGAACAAAGAAAACAAACTTAAAAATGAAATATTCATGTTTAAAACAACCCCTAATCCAAGCTACGTGTAAAGACCGCGTCTGACCGACGCAGCTGAAACGACTCCCCATCAAACTAATAGCCCAATTGACGAACATCTTCAATGTAATCTTTGTTTTCTTGGAAGAACGCATAAATTAATGTAATTCCCAAAAAAGGAAAAAGTACAGTTGATCATCGCAACTATCGGCAGATTAGCTTTCTAAATGCACCCGGCAAAGTTGCTGAAAGGGCCATTCTTGCTAATGGATAAGTTAGCTCCGACGGCTTTATTGCCTGCCATTTCCCCAGAATGCCCATCCTCTTCGATCAACCCTACCTGCCAAAAAGACGGCACATACAAACCTCCAATCCGCGTGCTTAAGGCGGGCAATCTCTCTAGACGCCTCAAAAAAAGTAATATTTCAGAAGTGTTTTTAAAGGTGATAAAATAATTGTATCATTTTAAAGTTTTAGCATCATTTTATTTGATCTTTGAAGATTATAAAATTATTATAATTTTTTTTATAGAATAGTTGCTCAGTAATTTTTTTTCGGGCGTCTCTGGCGGGAGGACCAAAAGTAATGCACTCCTCACACTTTTTATATTTATCTGATACACAAAAAAAACATTTGTTTCTGTTTCTGGTATCTGCACGGGAAGGACAAACCTACAAAACTATAAAAAAGTAATTAATTAAAAATTAAGTAAGCTTTAAAACAAAAAATGTTCAAAGTTTGTTCTATTTTTTCGATATTTTTATGCCAAAAAGTAGTTTATTTACATGAAATCTTTAAAACTCTAGGTACATATTTCCGATAATGATATAGTGAAAAGCTTTCCAAAATTTCAGCCAAATCGATCAATAACTTTTTGAATTACAGAGCGAGCAGTTTTTGAAAATACAGTTTCGAGTTAATCGCATTTAAAGTTTTGGTACGATAAACAGATTAGTTTTAGTGACTTACCGATAAATCAGAGATCCCAGGTGCATATAATAGACCTTCAGCCTCTTGAAAAAGCTGTTTTTTTTTCAACCTGCTGCTGTCTGCGGACGAGTCTATGAGCTGCTTTTGTCGCGGAAAGACCTCTCCGGTTGTTTCGTTACTCGCACCTCATCGGTGGTTTACACAGGTGCCAGTAATTATACTTGCATTATAGACACAAATACACTTACACTATCACTTGTACTAGGCCCGAAACTTTCTCCGTATTAATCAGTAAATTGATTACCTTGATGTCTTTTGTAGAATTTTTTCGAACGATATTATTTAAGAACATAATATAAAAAGCACTAAAAAGCACTGATATGTCTACACATCGTATTAAAATCAATCATTATATATATATATATATATATATATATATATATATATATATATATATATATATATATATATAATGTTTAATTATTATATTCAGAAAAGAAAAGAAAAAGAAAAGTAAAAAATTAGACCTACCAGAAATATTGGAAGTAAAAATATTCTTAAGAAATGGTCATATAATAACGACAAATGACCACCTGAATTTTTTAAAAACTCCGGTAATAGATAAGATCATATTGTAATTGAATAGCCTGGTTTTTACCTTTCGATATTTACAGCTCAGCCTCTAAGGTTTGGATGCGCAGTAGCCTAACGGCCTAACGCCTCAGAGCTCATTTGAAGCAGTGCATTCGGTCGTGCTAACATGGATTAAGTACTGTACATTCGCAGAACTCTTTGTTCTCTGTCTCTGTTAGACAGTGGCCCACTCACTTTTTCGTTGCCACATCCCAGAGGCCAAGATACTGATTAAGCTGTCCGGGTCGTGCTCGACTGTATGGGTCGGGCTCCGGCGTGCTCGACTCTATGTGCTATAACTCCGTAAATATTTAATATTTTTATTTTTCCTCCTGCCAGTATACTCTCAATATATTATATTTTCGAAATATGAAAGAAAAAAAATCGATTTTTTGAAATTTCTCAAGGTATTTCCCCCCTTAAAACGCGAGTCGGAGAAAACTACACAGGATAAAAGTTAGGGCCGTAAGACTAACTTAAAAACCAGGATAGTAGTCGTCGAGCATAATTCCAATCAGAGCAGTGAAGACGTGCGGAGAGTGAAGACGTGCTTTTCTGGCTCCATATTGGCTACTATGCCATAACGTCGCGATCATACCAGGGTGCCATCATGATAACGAAAAATGCTAATTTCTTTAAAAAATTGCCTTATTAAACAGTTTATCGCATTCAGTTGTGGCTAAGTGAAATGTTTTGTGCTGGTTTGGCTGCTGTACGGGTACCCCAACTATATAAAAAGAAAAAAACCAAGACGATGCTGTCCTTTAGATATTCCTAGCAAAAAGGACTACATAAAGGTAATGACCTTCACCCAACAAGAGAAGGTTAACACCGATAAGGCGCCAAATCTCCCGGAAGATGTGGGCGCCAGCTTACGGGATATCTAGAGAAGGAAAAACTGCCTTCCACTCTTTCTGTGTAAAGAGTGAGAAGCAACCACACGTCCTAATATAGCGGAAACTGTCTCGGAGCAAGAAATTAGAGAAGACCTTACGCACCAGGGCTTCCACCGAACGAAGTTTCAAAGGTGGAAAACAAAGTAAGAAGTGCCATTAGCAATGGTATACGTAATATTGCCAAAGTAGGAAAAGACAATATTTAATACAAGGTACCTGGTCCACCAAAGGATAAAGGCGGAGGCCATTACATCTAATGTCGATATCTCGCAGTGGTGTAACTGCCAGGTGTTTCGATATATGGCCAAAAAGTGCCACGACCCACCCAAATGCATAAAGTGTGCTGGTAATCACATATTAAGAGAATGCAAAATGCCAAAATGCCAAAGCCAGCGGCAAAGTGCGTAAATTGCGGAGATCCACACCCCGCAAAAACCAAGACAGGCCTGAACAGACCACCAAAGAAAGCAGAGAGCAAATCTCTTCCCGTGAAATCAACAAAACCGCCGCCAAAGATCCCATCCCCAACCTTTGTATAGAGCGAGGCTAGTTGATCATGCGGTTATTAATAAATTAATAACCATCAATTAATTTATAGATGTGATGATTCTACACAAAGTTTACTAATTAAAATTACTTATATTTATAATTGTATTGATGATTATTATTACATTTTAGGATGCGTACATATAAAAGAAAGACCTCAAAAGGTTTAGCTACTAGTCAACAATTGAGTGGTGCAGCAAAAGCTGTAGAGGAGGAAAAAATGAGTGTAAAAGCTGCAGCCAAACAATTTAATATTAACAGGATGACTTTAAATAGATTTCTTTGTATTAATTGTGATAGAGGCAAAGATGATTAATAATTTGGAATTATTTACCATCTAGCAACATTCTTGATCTCATAATTATATAGTTGGTGCTAGCGGAGGAGAACTCTATAGTTGGTGCTAGCGGAGTTAAGATCTTAAAGAGACTCAAGATTAAAATTCGTGAAAGCAATAACTCTAGTGTGTTTACTGCCAATGGAACTCGACAGAAGGTTGCTGGTCTTGCAGATCTACCGATTTTTATTAACGATTGTTGTCGAATCATTAAAGTCCATATAGTACCCTCCGTAATACATGCTTTTATTTTTGGTATCGATTTTGCTAGGAGTTTTAATCTAGTAATGAACTTTAAGAATACTCATTGGTCGATTCACAATGATGACTTCGTGCTAGGTGCAGTACGAAAAGATTCTGATAACCCTCCAGTATCCAAACTTTTTTCCATTGACGATCTTTCCGTTATCCAAAGGGCGGAGGCTCTAGAACTGTTAGATTCTTTTAGAGAACTTGACAGGAAGGATAGGTTAGGACGGACCGATAAAATTAAACTCTCTATAGATACGGGCGATAACCAACCTTTCAAAAAGAAACCTTATTTACTATCCCCCTATATGCAAGATATTCTGAATAAAGAATTAGATTTTATGATCCAGTTGGGCGTAGTCGAGGAATCTCATAGTCCATGGTGCTCTCCAACGCTATTGGTAAGGAAGCCCACGGGTGAATATAGATTTTGTTTTGATGGAAGATTTTTGAACGCTCTAACGAAACACGATACTTTTCCATTACCCCACGTAGATAGAATACTGAGGAACTTACGAAATGCCAAATACATTTCCTCCATTGACTTGAGAAAGGCATTTTCGCAAATACCACTTGAAGACGCTCCTAAAGAAAAAAACCGCTTTTTCGGTTATCGGTCGTGGACAATTTCAGTTTACAGTCGTTCCTGTTGGCTTGTGCAATGCAGCACAAACACAACAGAGGTTGGTTGATTTGATATTTGGACCTAAATACGAATATTTTCTCGTATCTGGATGGCATATTGCTATGCTCTCCTACCTGGGAACATCATGTGGAAGTTTTAAAGACCGCTAAGAACCTACTTAAGGAAGCTGGTCTTACTGTTCATTTAGAAAAATGCCAATTTTTTAGGACATCTTTAGAGTATTTAGGGTATATAGTCGGTAACAATTCTCTAGCTACTGATCCGTCAAAGGTTGAGTCTATGTCGAACTATCCGCGTCGGCGCACTTCAACCGAGGTGAAACGTTTCATTGGTATGTGTTCATGGTACCGTAGGTTCATTAAGGACTTTTATTCTCTTGTTAGTCCCTTGAACGACCTTCTTAAAGGCAAGAAGAAAAAACAAGCCATAGAGTGGAATGAGAGAGCGGAGTCTGCATTTTTAGCCATCAAACAGAAACTTATAAGTGCACCAATCTTAGCTCAGCCTGATTTTAGTCAAAAATTTTTCGTTCAGTCCGATGCGTCTGATGTCGGCATTGGAGGTATGTTGACCCAGTTTATAGTAATCGCTTACGCGAGTCGCTCCTTATCTAGAGCGGAGAAGAATTATTCAGTAACGGAGCGTGAATGTTTAGCCGTTATATTCTGTATTGAAAAGTTTAGGCCTTGGATAGAAGGTTCTCGTTTTACGGTCATCACTGATCATTTTAGTCTCCTGTGGTTTTTTACTTTAAACACTTCGTCAGGTAAACTTAGTCGTTGGTTACTGAGGTTAAGACAGCATACTTTTGAAATAGAGCATAGAAAAGGTTCGATGCACATGGTTCCTGATGCTTTGAGTAGAATACCGCATCCTGCGGCAGAGAGTAGCCTTTCAGCAGATTCCGAGAATACGTGTTTGCAAGTTTCATCGATCTCGATCGAAGTACATTCTCTTGACCCCTGGTATATTGCGCTCCGTGAAAAGATTGTAAACGACCCGGACAAATTTCCTCAATGGCGAGTTGAGAACCACTACATTCAGAAATTCATTCCTTGTAAGCAGAATCATACGTTTAATATTCGAGAATGGAAAACCTTGGTTCCTAAACCTCAGAGAGCGAAAATGATCGAGTCGTGTCATATTCCTCCCACTAGTGGCCATTTTGGTTTTCGGAAAACCTTGTTCCCAGTACAGGAGATGTATTATAGACCTAAGATGAGGTCAGATATTTTGAGATTTGTAAGAAGGTGTTTGGTGTGTGGCGCTCAGAAACACTCAAACTTAAGTAAGATTGGTATTATGGGTAAGGAGAAGGTAGTTGACCGACCTGGTCAAATCATTTCGGTAGATTTTATAGGTCCTTTTCCTCGTTCCAGAAAGGGTAACAAATGGTTATTGGTAGCCGCGGATTGGTTTTCTAAGTACACATTCATTTTTCTGTTGAGAAATGCCAAATGCCCTGCGGTCATGAACCATATAGAGAATCACATATTCCTTTCAGTTGGAGTTCCCCAAATCCTGATTTGTGATAACGCTCCGAATTTCAAAAGCAAGGGTATGAAGGAATTATGTGACAGGTATAAAGTTAAGCAATAGTTCACCCCGTTTTATTCTCCTCAGTGTAACTTCGTGGAACGTAATAATAAAACCATTATGACAGCTATCAGGTGTTACATAGATAGACACGAGGACTGGGATTTGCATATTCCGGAAATCAGACAGGCCATCAATACCGCGATTCATGAAGTAACCGGTTTCCCCCCGTCATACCTGATGTTCGGAAGGCATGTTCCCTTATCTGGAGAATATTATAACTCCCCTTTCCCGGACCAATCTGTTGAAGTCGTACCTGGTGACAGGGGCACTTACGCCGATAACTTGAAAGAGTTTCGTGATTTGTTTGTAGAGGTGCGTCGGAAACTTCACTCCGCATATGAGAGGAATTCAAAATCCTATAACCTCCGGAAACGGGATGTAAGTTTTAAAGTGGGTGATATAGTTTGGCGTCCTAACAAGAAGTTGTCGAGTGCTCCCGATATGTTCGCATCGAAACTTAGTCCCAAACACATTCTTTCCTTTGTTTTTAAGAAGTTGTCTCCTTTAGTTTACGAACTAAAAAATATGGATGGGTCACGTGCAGGGAAATGGCACGTTAAAGATTTATTACCCTGTGTAGAGTCTTCCGATGTTCCCGGAGTTGACCATAGTTAGACTCAGTGGCGTTTTTGATATATTTTTTTTGTTCTGAGCTGGCAGTTTTTGGGTACAGCTTCGCTCAGCCTTTTTAGTTCGTTTTTGGAAACGTCACTTTTCACTTTTCTTTTTCTTTTCCTTTTTGTACTTTTCCAGTCTTGTTCAGTAAGAACAAGCCTGTGTTACGTTGTCGAGTTTGCGCTAGACGCATCTTATTTGAGGGGAGAAATCTTTGTTTCTCCGTTTTGAGTTTGTCTAGAATTACTTGGAGAGTAATTCTAGGTTTTGTTTAAGTGAAGTACGGGCCTTACTTCGTTTTGTCGACATATGGCAGTGTTGTCCACCTTTGGTTCCGCTGTGCCCGTGCGGCGATTTACCTCGTAACCTTAGGATCAGATGGCATTTCCATTGCATGTCGCTGGCTTTAGCCAAGTTACGTTCAGTATAAGTTTCGCGTTGGCATAAATTGCCACGGAAAAGTTTTTGTTTTGTCGTCGTGATGTCGGCCTTTGGTTCCATTGTGCCAGAGTGGCTATTGAGCTCGTAACCTTAGGAACAGCTAGCGTTTCAGTTCGGTGTCGCAAATTTTACTTAGCCAGGTTAGATTTACTTGGGAAGTAAGTCATGAATTGGCTGTGCGAATTTTTCGCGGTCGTTCTGCATTAAGTTTCGCGTTGGCGTGAATTGCCTCGGAGACGTTTTCTTTGGTTGACACATGGCCGTGCTGTCTCTCTTTGGTTCCGTTGTGCCCGAGTGGCGATTGAACTCGTAACCTTAGGACCTGATAGCATTTCCATACCGTGTCGCTGGCCGTAGCCAGATTGTGTAGATTTACTTGAGAAGTAAATCGTGAGACTATATCTGCGATTTTTCGCGGTGATTACCGAGTACCGGTGTATAATACCGATGTATTATTTATCGCGACGTTACGTTCCGTGTTGGTGTGATTCGCCACGGTATCGTTTTCTTTGGTTGATACTTGGCAAAGCTGTCCGCCTTTGGTTCGGCCGAGCTCAAGTAGCATTTGAGACTCGTAACCTTGGGATTAGATAGCGTTTCCGTTTGGTGTCGCAGACTTTAGTTAACTCAGTTGTATTCGCTTGGGAAGTGAATCTAGAGTTGTTCCTGCGAGCTCCTCGGAGCGAGGCTGCGTTACGTTTTGCGTTGGCGTGATTCGCCAAGCAAAGTTTTTTTGACCTTTGGTAGTACTTTCCGCCTTTGGTTCCGCTAAGCCCGAGTGGCAATTGGACTCGTAACCTTAGGATTAATAGCGCTTCCATTCGGTGTCGTTGGCCTTTGGCCCGGGTTTGATGGTGAATATGTTGGTACTACCTTTCATTAGCTAGTTTGGCGCAAGCCGTGGGAAGGATTTAGGCAAATATAAATGTATTTATGCTTGGATTTTAGGCCTTTCTCATAACCAACAACTGTAGCCTTCAGCCAATAGATTTTTCCTAGTCTAGATTTTTAAATAGGTACAATTGAATGTTACGAGGGAATTGCGTTATTTTGTCTCAGCGAGAAGTTTGTTTGCTTTTCTGGTTTAGAAGTCCGCACCAATTATGACCTACTTACTGTGACTCCCATAGGGACGTGTGATACGCGAAAGTTATCAAGACTAAACCTAGTGACAACCACGCTTCTGTGTTTTGCAAGCGCTCGTTATTGCTTATTCCGCTACTCGTATTCTCTCAGTCCTATTTCTAGACTCGACTATGTCGGTTTTCTTTATTTTACCTCGCATCTTAGTTCACTATCATGCAGGCTTTTAAGTTATTTTTCTTTAGTGTAGATCACTGAGTATTTTTCCATTTTTAAGGGCCGTTTTAGGACGAGTGCCCTAGGATTTCGGGATACAGTCCTTGGACAATTCTCAGGGAAGGACACACTACGGGGGGTGATCATCTGGTTGCGACTTCGCCTCATAATTGGGTGTCACTACTGGGTGGCGTCTCAGCTCCCTCAGAGTGCGTTCCAGAAGGCCTATGGCAGTGTCTGTTTTACAGTTCACCTTGTAGATTATCACTTAATTTCGTTTGAGTTTTTTTTTAAATTTTAGTTTGGTGAAAACTATATTTCACTTCCTTATTGTGGTGGATATAGGGGTTATTGTTACGTGTTTTCCACCTTTTGGAAGTTCACTTGCTCTCAGATCGTTTTAAGGGAGGTCTGGAAATGTGGCTGCGAGTGTTGTGTTGTTCAGCTGAGGTTGGTAAACGAGCTGTCTTCACCTTCAGTTTTCGGTAAAGACACGCAATGCCAACTGAGTTACCGTCGCACCCACCTAACCGTTATGATCTAACCAGCTTGATCAGCATGACGTCTGTTAAGTCATAGCCTTGGGTTCCTGGACAACTTTCTGGGTAGATGAGTTATCTTCCGAAATTTATTTGGTATTGTGTTTTGAATATCGTTTGGTATGTACTTTTGAGTGCACACGTTATATCTATATTCTCTTTTCGTATTTGGTACTTTTTTGGTATTTTCTTTTGGGATAGATTGGGTATTTCCTTACCACTGTTCCAGTATTCCAGTGTTCCATTCCATAGGTATACGCTTCAAGGTAATCTCCGATATGGACCGATCAAAATGAAAGCCTCCTCTCGCACCACTGGTAGGTTTATTTCGGACAAATTCTTAACTGAAAGAGCTTCGGTATCGTTTTGGACAAGGCAAGATAGTCGAACTCCAAGTCTCCAGGTGAGCGGACGTTTTCGCGCCTTACCCTTCCGACCGAGGTACGTAGGTTTGCTGACCAAGTCACACCTGGGTTGATTCTTCTGATAGTCTTATAGAGGGTTTTACGACCCGGCAGCAGAGAATCCGATCAACAGACACCAGGCCACTGAACGACCACCTATTACAGAGCCCGACCATCGTGGAAACCTTACACCTTTTTGGGGCCACGTGACAGAGTAACCGGTTGGTCAGATCGAGATTATTTCAGGACCCCCGCATAGGGATACCGGACTGCCCGCAGTCGAACTCAGTGTTTTTGGACACCCAGTACCTTGATAGGCAAGGATAAACAACATCAGGAAATAAGGCCAGATAAATATTTTTTTATTATATTTTCATGTACCGTTAAGAATTGCAATTACCAGTTATTTTTCACAAATGCATTACTACCATAATTTCTTATACTGATAATGGTCACGTTATCATCTTATACTTTGTATCTATTTGCCGTCTGACCATTCTTGGTTGCTCTAGCGATATAAATCTATGTTTTTACTATTGTCAGAATAGAGGAAATATCCTCTAATTTGTAATTATAGGGACATAGAGACCAGCTGGTGTAATTCAGAGCTGTATATTTGATTTTTTATTTCTTTCACGGTAAGGTTTGGAGAACCACCATCCCTAAACCTTCCCGTGCCTTTTGTTTGATAGTTTTAGTTGTTCCATTTTTTTTATGTGCTTTGTGTCGTTCTTTTTTGAGTGTGCTTTTATAATATATATGTATAAAATTCTAGTAAACCGTTTTATTTAAGATAGACCCCTTCCCCGTTCCAGGGTCTTTTCTGATATATGAAGTAACCGGGTGGCGCTCAACTTTTGTCGTGGCTTCATTCTGTCCTGGACCTTCTTCTCGGTGCTCCCGGCGAACAGCTGCTATCGCTGTGATCTATATATTTTTTATTTTGTTTCAAAAGAGAAAAAAAATAGGTCACACGATTCTGGAGCGAACATGATTAAATCTATTAGAGAGATATTTGGCCCAGGTAAATACATGCTATGTTTTGCTCATATGATTAATTTGGTGGCTGATGATGCGGTCAGGAAAACTTCTAAGTTTAGCAATATCATCGACCATGTGAGGAATATCGTAAAATATATTAAAAGACGTCAAGCGGAATCAGAAGGAAAAATCTTAAAAGGTTAAATTGATGCCCTCATAATGCTGAGTACAGTTGAACTTGCTACAATCAAAGATGTGTCTCTGGTTATGCGACTACTAGAATCTATGACCAAAAGAAGCGTCTGCTGAACAAATGGCAAGAGATGCAGGGGTCATACTTTACCCTTTTTAAAATTGCAATCAGTCGCTTGTCGCAGAGACTAAGCAACCCTAAAAAAAATTAGGATCGGTCGATACTAAATATTGGCAGATTCTTTTTTCTATAATAAATATAAGTTGTTTTCGAATGTGCTTAATTATTCAATTAATTCACAAAATATCGATATTATCGATAAAAAAAGTTAGATATTGCTGATTACCGATATCGACAACAGACAGATATCGAAAAATAATGAATTTTTATTAAGTAAAAGTTGAAATCGTCAATTATATCTCTCTATCACCTTGTCTGCGTTTTACATATCCTACTAATATTACTCAAGTTATTCATTTATGTTAAACTAGATTTATTATACACCGTATAAGTATTATACACCGGTACCGACAAACACATTTTGATTTATAGTATTCTGCCTATTTGGCAATATGCCTAGCAAGAAAAGTACACATATGTTCACCGTATAGTCAAAGTAAAGAAAAGTAGGACATGTATTGCTCATCTACCAACTACACTCCACATTATGGTTTCCAACATCTGTTCAAACCGACTATCTACAGCATTCTCAATTCCAACAATTCCCATACACTTGAAGACCCATAGAATTTCCTAACAAGTCAATGTCAGGTATCTGTGCATGGGCATCCCCCCATGCCTTCCATCCCCCTGCCAACGACTTGCCCCCATGAGGGGGGGGGGGGCAAGTGAGCAGCTGCACCTTTACTTTCAATTCAAACTAATCGAATCATTATTTTTTGACTTGAACTAAAAAAGAGGAAAATTACAAATAAAATTATTTTTCTATTGGCAGTAATATTAGCGGATCACGCGACAGTTACAACACAATATCATCCTAATCATCCGGTACCAGTAAATAATAGTATTGAAAACTTGAGTAACTTACTACTGAATCAAGATGATGGAATTGGAACCCGTAAATGCTGTAAATACTATTGATGGAGCTTCTCAATCTCATGCATCTGAATCTCTGTCAGTTCTGGAAGATGAAGATGAATTTCATGAAAATGATATTGAGCGATGGGTTCGACGATCTTCTGTAATGACTACCGAAAAGCCAATGGAAATGTTAAGGCGATATTGTGTGCCTCCAGAAAGATATGATTTTACTGGCGATGCTACGCACTTGAAACATAAATTTAACCACACTTGGTTCGAAATGTACAAGCTTTGACTTGCTTATTCGAAACGATTGAAAGGAGCGTTCTGTTTGTTTTGCGTTTTATTTTCGCCGAAACCTGTACGTGGTGTGCAGAGTTCTCTTATTATCCCACCATTCACTAAGTAAGTAGTAAGTAGCTACTAACATGTAAGTAGTCAATGGCACGAAGAGTCGAGCGCGTCTGCCAAAACTTAAAATGCATAGAAAGTATTAAAAATGCATTAAGACCTGTTATCAATAGTATTGTTTTTTGTGGAGATTTGCCCATGAGAGGAAAGATTTGCTTAAATTAAAAATTCATTCTGGTGATGAAATTTTGAAGAAACAAAAAACTAATTTTTTGATGATTTGATGATGATGAAATTTGATTTTGTTTTTTTTTTGAAAAATGATATAAAAATGTTCAGTACATGTCTCCAAAAATAGAAAATGAGATTTTAAGTATATGTGGAGTGCTAATCAGAGAAAATCTAGTCGACGATGTTAAAGTTTCAAATACCTACAGCATTTTGACTGACGAATCAACTCATATATCGGGAAATGAGCAACTATCAATAAGTATCAGATTTTACGACCACAAGGGAAAAAAATTTAAGGGAAAAATTTATGGGTTTTGTCGAGTTAGAAAAAATGAATGCCCGAACTATAGTTGCTGAAATTAATAGATTAATTAATACATTGAATATTGATGTTAGCAAATGCGTGGGGCAGGATTACGACGGATGCGCTATGATGGGTGTACAAGAAATATTGAGAGAAACATAAGAAGGGTTTATATTTTCACTGCGCCTGGCACAACTTAAATCTAGCTGTAAACGACTTAAATAATGTTCCTGAGATCCGCAACTGCATCGGTACTGTCAAAGATACGAATATTTTTTTAAAGAATTAGTTTTGCGTCGAAAATATGCACCAAAAACCACATTGCTCTGTGAAACAAGGTGGTCCCAAAAATATAAAAGTATTTAATTGTGCCCTATTTGGACCCGTTATTATCCTTATTGGAAGCGAGGTTTAGCAAATATCAATCGCCTGCCTTTGTTTTATCGTTGTTACACTCTGCTCAGATAGGAAAAATTACAGCTCCAGATTTAAACATTCATATGGAAGAAGTCTCCAAATTTTATTAATTAGAGGGGATTTTTTTGGACAAACAAGGAAGATAATCTCGAAACTTTGGAGACAACTGACGTGATTCAACACGCAAAAACCTTCTATCCAAACGTTAAAACAGCCCTTCATATTTTACAGACAGCCCTACAGCTACCATTAAAAAGTCATTTGGTGCTCTCAAACGCGTAAAAACCTGGCTGATATCAACAATAATTGAAGAAAGACTAAACGAGCTTTGCATGCTCAATGTACATAGGAAACTTGTAACTAGTTTAGGAGATTCTTTCACAGAAGCAGTTTTAAGCCGCTTTGCAGAAAATCCACGAAGCATGCTTTTGAAATAAATACTTAATTACTTAAATACTTAATCTACCAAATGCACATTTCTATTTATGTTGAATTATTTACCTACAGAAAATTCCTAAGTCCCCACCCTCCTAGGTCAAAAGCTGAGTATTCCCATGTATTTGTATGTTACCCGGGACTAAATTGGAATCTTCACCTCACATATGAACTAAATCAGCTCACTGGCGGTTTAACTGCATACTTGAATACAAATAAAAATCACCTAGATTCTTAGATAAAATTCCTAACTACTCCACTGTCCACTAGACTTTTGAGTATGACCAACTTTGATAAAATAAAATACCAACTTCGGTAAAATAAAATATTCCTTTTCTGGTTCTCCGGCTTTTAATATTTTGTTTTTTTCAGAGGAGCCTTCCCCTTCACAGGTAGATTAAGAAAATTATAGCGTATATTCTAAAATAAATAGTATCACATAATCCTATAGTAATTATCTAAGTTGTCACATTAAATATTTAGAACTTAGAATTAGAATTTACTTCCACAAAAACCTTCAAAGTCGTGGTTAATAAATAAATTAACAACTTTGCTAATATTAAATATACATGAGACATATGAAATGTAAAGGTACTTACCGGTTGTGAGGTTCCAACTGACCTAATTTGTTCGCTTTTTTCAAGATTTATCAATTTTTCTACCATAGTTGGAACTTCATGCACATTGCGCAATCTTTTACCAAATCGACATGGGCCCCTTAAATAATACTTGCGTATAATTCTAACACGGGTATTTTCTTGACCATTGTAACCATCTTCGTTATTCATGATAATTATATTATTTACTTACACTGAATAATTTAAATTCTCTGACTTCTTGTAAAGGTTATCACCGAATTTACGCCGCCCTATTGCTGGGTAATCAAAGACAGATTATCGGATTAGAAACTACTTATATATACACAACATAAAAAATATATATAGTTGTCATCGCTTATACGAGGGCTGGCCAATATTTTTTAGTCCAGTAAAGTCCAAAAAATTAGTTTTCATATGTAAACCCAGTACCAATAGTCGAAAATAAAAAATTGAATTGCGGGAGTTGTAAAAAAAATAAAAACCACCCCAAAAATTAGTTTTTTGCATATTTCTCGAAAAATATAAAAATGAATTAAAAATTATTTAAACAAAATCGAAAGATAATAAAATTATCTACAGTCCTAAATCACTTTCCACAAAATTTCAATAGAAAATGAAGTATTTGCAATTGAAAATGGGCTGCTATCTATAAAATACTCAAATAGGAAAAAAAAACATAAAAAATAAACAACATAATATTTTTACACGTTTCTTTTTTTAGTTGTATTTACTTAACACAACCAATATTTCTAGAGAAAAAATGTTTTTTTTTATTAACTTTTTGAAAAGTTATACACAGTTACATTTTTAGAGTTACATTTTTTTATGGTTCAAATTAAACAAAAACATTTTTTTTATGTCTTGTTATAATGTATGAAAGTTTATCATTGTTGTTCTCATTATTCTCAAGCAGCATTCCATTTTTACCTGGTATATTACCTGCACTAAAAATGTATTAAAATAAAAATCTCCCAAGAGTCTACGCCTTTGGAACTCGGCACTATAGAGAGAAGAAATATGTAATGTACTCTCTCACTCTCACGGAGGCACATGCTATTCATATTTCGTTCTCTTATTGTGTCTTAGTGGAATAAAAATAGCACTTTTACTGGCTTTGATATGTTAAATGATTTCTAATTTTGTCAATCTTTCTTAATGGAACTCTAAAATTTTGCAACTGATGGAATCAAATAATTATTAATAAACTCTCGAGTTTGTAATATATTGTTCGTTTTACGCAGCTCAATAATATATTTAACTGATCAACTGCGAGTGGTTAATAATAAAATTAGAAACTGTGAAATTGTGCACACTTTGTAATCTGCCTCTTTTAAATGAAACAAAGTTATTGAATTAAAAAAAAAATTGCTAGGCCAATTTTTTTATTGGACATTTATCATTTATCAAAATTAAAAAAAGTAAATCAAAAGATGATAATAAATATAAACTGCCGAAAATTAAGAATCATTTGAATTTCATGATGGTACGTACAGTTTAAAATTTCTTTTTTACACTTGGCGCAATCAAGAAAGTCATGTCATTTCATGATATTCAGATCGTTCGAAGACAAATTATTGTACTAAATCATACTGACACTTAAAATGTCAGTATCAGTGTCGAGTTTTATTTTAAACTTGGTAAAACGTTTCATTTTAAAGATTTCAATTAATGAAACAAGTGTATGGTGAGGATTGCTTACCCCGAGTCCACGTGTGGTTTAAACGATTCAAAAAAGTCACAAGGTCATCAAGGTCGAGGAACATCCTGGTCCGAAAAATTCCGTGGTTACTCAAAGTAACACTGAAATTGTGCGTGAATTTATAAAAAATAAGCCAAAATATTCGTTGCTATAGATGAAACCGGTATCGAACATGTCCAAATATCCAATTCATCGAATTTTGACCGATCATTTGGGACTTCGGAGAGTTTGTATACGCTTTGTTCTACACAAATTAACTGACGACCAAACTTCAAGTACAGCATTGTTACTGGTGATGAGACGAGGTGTTTTCAATATAATCCAAAAACCAAACGTCGAAGTCCCGAATGGAAGCACCTTTCTCGAGAAGTCAAAAATCAAAACAATGCTGATTTGTTTCTACGATTCAAAGGGAATTGGGCACAAGGAGTTCGTTACACCTGGTTAAACGATAAATGCTGTGTTTTACCTTGGTGTTACAAAGTGTCCGTTATCACGTATTCATCGTGTTCCGCCACAATGCCATAAATAAGGCAGCTGGCGCTTGTTGTACGATGATGCCCCGTCCCATCGCTCCACGCTCCTCACTGATTTCTCTATCAAAAATAGCATTTTAACCATCAATTATTCACCACACTCGCCTGATTTGGCTCTCTGCGACTTTCACCTCTTCGACAAAATCTATCTTTATAAGGACAGCTTTATACTGACATTGAAGCCATTTAAAAGGCGCCGATCACCGTCATATGCACAAGGGGACTATTTTGAAATTAAAATAATGCCTTTTGCCGAAAAAATTAATATATCATTAATATATAAGTGCTGTTCTCAGTGAGGTGCACCAGTGTATATATATATATATATATATATATATATATATATATATATATATATATATATATATATATATATATATATGATGATGATTATCATGATCATTAGCCCAATCCACTGCAGGATGAAGCTTTTCTCCAATCCATATGAGGTCCATTATGAGGTTATCAGTCCATCTTATTTTCGGTCTTTTCCGTGGACGTTTGCGGTCAAGCGGTATTCCGTCCAAGATAGCCTTGGTCCATCTTTCGCCTCATCACCTCACTACATAGCACTAGCTGCATTTTTGCATTAGCTGCATGTTGAATGGGCGCGTTTCTTCTCAAATACGTTTTCTTATGGTTGTGCTCAACGTACTCGACCCTGTCAAAAAGATTGCCTGCATTCTTCATTGTCCGTCGTTTTTTCATTAAATTAATGGTCTCAATGGAGATTTTTGACTCTTTGAAACATTTATCTTCTTGTACCATTAAAGCAGCCGTTTCACGCCCACTGTTAGCGATTTCTTCATATTGGTCTGTAATTTACACCTACGCTGGGTCTTGCAACACAGCAAAGCGGTTCGACAGAGCAATCTCAAAATCGTTACCCCTCTCCAGCAGCTTCCCAGAATCCACATTGCCCCTTTTTAATTTTATTAAAATTTCTTACTTTTCCGATTCCGGCAATAAAGTCAGCCATCAGGATTTTGTACCTACACTTCTCCTTGTCTAGAAGTTGGGCCACATCATCATAGAATACATCAATTTCCTTATTCCTATAGCTTATAGTTGGTGTATAAACTTGAACGATTTGAAACTTAAATTTTTATTCAGCCTAATGACACATTGCGCTAATCGATCAGATATACTTTATTACTTTATTACTTTATATACTTTCAAATTTTACTACACAGTTTTTCAGCTTTTGACTGATGAGGAACCTAGTTCCCCACATCGTCCATTCTCCATACCTCAGGTGTAGAGTACGTGTCCAGTTGTTTCTAGTTTGATTAACTCTTCGCCCTTTCTTCGTGTTTCACAGAGCCCAATAATATCCCAATGTATGATGTTCAGTGTATCAACAGTTCTTGAAGTCGGACCTACGTTTTCATTGTCCGTATTCATTGTTCGCAAAACGTTATACTACAATATTCTCAAGATAGTAATCAGTATTCATGGATCTCGTATGCATAGGTACTAATTCTGTACGAGCATCAAAGCAGATGCCACCCTAGAATATAACAGAGCCATTGCCAAATGGAATCCTTGCAGAGATATTGCAAGTAGCAACCTCTCCGCTGGTCTTCGCCATACTCGCTCACGACCATCTGGATGTTTTAGGCTAACCCTAGTTTCATCTGTGAAGAAAACTTGTTTCCAGGCCAGATTTTAATGATTTCGACTAAAATATAACCTGGCAACTCTGTTCCCTTTAGTAAGCAAGGACGCAGTGGCTGGTCTCCTATTGCCTAATCCAACTTCATTTAACCATCCTCTAACTGTTCTAGATGAAATTGCGACATTGCGGGTAGCTTCGAGTTGGTTTCTCATTATAGAACTAGTAGCATTTTTGTTTCTTAAAGCATATTGTCTAAGCAAACGTATATCTCGGTCGTTAATGCATCGTTTTCGCCCTTGCCCTGGCCTTCTAGAGTCAGTTCCTACTTCAGTCAAACGTCTTTCCATACGACTTATCGTGGAACGAAGTTTGCCTAACAAATTGGCGACATAACTCTGACAATATCCTTCGTCCAATAAAAGTGATGCCCGCACTACCTCGTATTCAGTTAAATTCCTTGTTCGATTCATTTTTCCAATTTTGCACAAGTCACAAAAAAAAACTGTTTATCTTCTAAAAAATCTTTAAAACTGTAAATCTAATTGTTTCGAATTGTTTTGAGTGCTGTCATTAACAACGAAAAAACATAATTTTATGAATCAATTCATACAATCGATAAACTTTAAAAGTGGCATAAAAAAAAGATAAATTAATTTTTTGAATAATTTCATATTGTCTTAATTTTGTCCAGGAGTATATATATATATATATATATATATATATATATATATATATATATATATATATATATATATATATATATATATATATATATATATATATATATATATATATTTAGAAACATTATTAAATTAAAATTATTTTTTCAGAAAATTGAATTCCTAAAATACTTGTCCAGAATGAAATATATACTTGCTCTCTTTATTCCACTAAGGCCCAGTAACGGTACGACACATGCGTAGTATCAATGATGTGTTCACGGATCAGCTGCACTGTGCCACTGTGAGAGTGACAGGGTACAGTACATATTTCTTCTCTTTCTACTCCCGAGTACAAAAGGCGTAGATTTGGAGGGATTTTTATTCGAATTCGAATATTTTTTAGATAGCAACCGTTTATAATTGCAAATATCTCATTTTCTATTGCAATTTCGTGGAAAGTGATTTAGAACGATTTTGTAGATAATTTTATTATTTATCGATTTTGTTTAAATAATTTTTAACTACCTTTTATATTTTTCGAGAAATTTGCAAAAAAGTGACTTTTGGGGGGGTTTTTATTTTTTTACAACCCCTTCAATTCAATTTTTCATTTTCGACTATTGGTTTACATATGAAAACTAATTTTTTATCAAAATTGCAGATTTCCATTAGAAGTGGATATTTAACATCCCCCTTTATTGGACTATTTAGGAAGAGTGCAACTAACTTAAAAAAAAATATGCATACCACGTCCAACTTGTCCAACTTAGTAAAAAATATGAAAAGGTGAAAAAATGTTATTTATATGCTGATTATGGGATTTTTACGCAAATAGCACATTTTTTTTATGTAAGTCTGAGTAGCAAAGATTTGAAAAATATAATAAATAAAACAAAAGTACAAACTTTCATTGTTAATACACATTTTTAAAGGTTCAGTCGGTTAGATTATGTATAAAATACAAAGAAATAACTTGAAACATTTAATTCTAAATGATTATTAAACAACATTACTTAATTAATGTGGCTTTTGAATTGGTAGTTTTTGTTATCTAGTCATTTATATTAGAATTAGTTCTTGAAGATATAGATAGAAGACAGAATTAGGTGTTTTAGGTGCATATTAATTAATCTTGAGCGAAATTTTGATTTTATTATATCCACAATATAGGTGATCTATCTCTGATTTATCTTTTTTGTTTGTATTTTTGTAATTTTTGATACCAATGACTTAAATATATTATTAACTTGAATGAATGCTATTTTTCTTTCCTTTGTGGATATATTTCCGACAGCCCTTCTGTAGAGTTTTATTTTTAGAAGGTTATCTATTGTTTTCTCTAAATACCCGCAATGTGTTTGATGGCGTTTAGTTTCTTATTAAAATCTGAATCTGATAAAGGAATAATGATCAGTTTATGTACAAGGCTATGATTGATGTTGTTGTGGGTGTAATGACTTATTATGTATATATTATTGTGTATATGTATATATAAGAGGGTTTGCGGAATATCTTGAAACTATTACTTATTATTTAGTGGATGTTTAGAGACTGCAAGAATCAAAACAAATATCAAGATAAAGTAAATAAATCAATAAACATTATTGATTGTTACTGATTGTTACTCAAATTACAATAACCCGACATTAAATTAAGATACCATACATAACTTATAAGAATACCATACCATATAAGAATACAGATACACATAACAGATCTCATATAAGAATAAAGTGATAAAGGAGAAAATTAATGTGTCATTGTTAAACAAGCGTGGAGTGCTCTATGTTAGTTCATCCTTATGTTCGTCCATCCGTACCGTTTCTATACGTAGAGTTAGTATGAAAATATGATACAAAGCTTTTTTACAATGACATTAATTTTCATGTTCATCACTTTAGTCTTATACTAAAAATTATTTTTTACTTTTTAGTTCGGTTTACTATTAAAGCGTGTTTTTTAGTTTTTTATAAATATAATTTATTTTTTATGTTTTAGTTCGATCTGCTATACGAGCGTGTTTTTTAATCTATTTTTTTTCGCCACTACCTACTCGTGGCGGGAGTGAGTAATTTGGGTGCCCATTGCCTTCCTTGGGCAATGTAACCATGTCTCAGTTTCCCTCTCCGAAAGCAAATCTTTGATCCTGTTCAGGATAATGGGACGAACTTATTATATTATTATATTGTCAGGGTGAAAAGTACGTTCAAAGATTCCGTTACATAGATATATACAGATAGAGATAAAAGAAATTAAAGATGCCATAAAAAACTAAATCCTCAGGCGCTGATAAGTAAAAACCTAGAAATTCTACAAGATTGGAAACTGGTTACTATAGTCCCTATACGCAAAAAGGGAGACAACTTGGTGCAGTAATTACCGAGCAATTGCACATTATCAGGGGTTGGAAAATTATATAAACGAATACTAGAAGTGAGATTAAGAGAAGAATTTGAAACATTACAAGAAAATCAAGCAGGCTTCAGAGAGGCCTGGATATTTAGCAAAGGGCACATTATGGAGACAACTACAGGAGCCAAGAGTAATTTTTTTTTTATGCGGATTGGTCTTACAGAAAGCATTTGCCATGTCAGCAAGAAAGAGGAGTTGGGATAGTGTAACAAAAAAAAAAGGTGTACCAACAACTTAAAATACTTTACAGTATCCTACCAGAACGGGCTCTGGCCTTCAATCTCCAGCGGTCAACTGGGTCTACATCTTCTCTGATCGACGTATAGCCTGTGTCTTGGCGATGTTCCCCTTGATTTTCCAGGCTATCAACCACTCCATCAGCTCGTACAGGTGTTAAACATAACTAAGTAAAAAAAGTTGGTAATTCATACTGGAATACAATTTGTTTAAAATGTATATGTATGTAAAAGTATATAATGCTTCTATCTCTCCGGTTAATTCTCGACTGTCAATATCACACTCGTTTTCATAGAACAGTTTGGATTCCAAATCAATGTAATATTTCAGAAGTGTTGTTCTATCAATTTCGCTCAGTTACAACAAAAAATTTAATAAGTTCATATGATCTTTTAATCTTTCCTTTACCGACATTGTAGTTATATCGAAAATACTAAAAAGTTTACTTTAAAATTAAGTTGGGAATCTGCGGGTGGGTCATCGTCAGCTTCATAATCAAGAAATGTATTTTTTGTCCTCTTTTTAATTTATGTTGAACTGTTAACATGAGGCTCCACATTTAAATCATATTCAGCAATTTCGGAATTTTATGAAAGGCATCGAATTCTTTATTTAATTTCGTTTTAATAAAATATGTTTGTAATAAATCACGCTCCTTTAAACATCCTGCTAGATTAAACTGAGCATTTTGAGTTAATTTTCTTACAACATATACTTTTGTAAAAATATCATACCAGATTGTAACTGAAGAAATAAAATTAAAATCCGTAATTTTATTTACAAACGAGACGGCCTCGTATCTTGTGTTTGCATCACATTTGGAATTTGTGGACAAATCATAAAGCAAATCATAGATTTCAGGAAGAAAATGTCTTAATGATTTTAAAGCTTCTACACGATTTTCTGATCTTGTATCAGACAGAGGTTTTAAAGTTATACTATTAACGAGTTGAGTTAAAACATATCATCTCTGGGTAGATGAAGATAAAAGTACATAAATTTGCTGAACAATCGAAAAAAAATTAAACCTTCATTTGCGACTTTTGCAGCATCATTAGCTACTAAATTAAGCATGTGTGGTGTGCAAGCAGTGGCGGTTGGTCCATAAGGGCACGTGGGCACGTGAAAATGAAGTGAAAAAAATAATTTCAAACTCTATATATTAATTTACTCTCTGTTCTGTCTATGATCACGCGCATTCTTGCGACTACTATAGTCTAGCATCCATAATGTCATTCGCGGTAACGAAATGGGTCGTGGGTTGCCGAAGCGCACCGATAAAGAACACATGCTTTGGGCACAGACAAGTTTGTGCCGCTACTGTTTTCTTTACTACCGCGTGCGAAAAACAAAGATAGAAATGCATTTCTTCGCTAGTAACCCGGAGATTAAACGCATTTATAACGTTATATCTTGGGCGTTGCCCCATTCTCGCTATTCATGTGTTTTTCGCAATCGCGCTTTTCGACTTTTTCAGTGGTTGCAAAGTGAATGTTTATAAAATGATTATAATAGTAAAGATGAATTCAGTGCAATATATGAATAGAAATAATGTCACATAAACATTTGAGGGCCGAATTGTCATTTAAAATCTTGGATGGCCGACACCAATTCTGCAAATTGAGCAAGTTAATATTACTCATAAAAAGTATTACTCAAATAATGTTGTTCAAAGAACAACAAACAAACAAAAAATTAAAAATATTACTCAAACATTTAATAGAACCGTGTTTGAGAAGTATTCGTGGTTATTATATTATGTGGATGCGAGTGGATGTGGAACAAATCAATTTTATTGTTTTCTGTGCATTTTGGTACGGTAACATGTGCATTTTGGTAAGTCGGAAAACCAGTGAGTGCGGCCGATCTTGATCCTGGCTGGATTAAAGACGGTATTAATGATTTGAAACATTTGGACACAAAGGTAAAATCGCGTTCTATTTCAAAAATACATTTGAAAAATCAGCTAGAAATTAGTATGTTGGGGAAGACAGACATTCGTTTTCAACTCAGTAGTTCACATCGGGACTCTATTAAAAAGCAAAATAAAATTGTTGATAGCAATCGTTACATATTGTCCAAGTTAATTGACGGTATAAAATTCTGAGGGGCATTTGAGCTTGCCTCTGCGTTTGAACCTACACTTCAGAAAATCCTGGTATTTTCAGAGGGCTAGTAAATTTGATGGCCGAAATAGAAGCTCATTTAAAAGACTCTAAAAATAAATTATTTCTAGGTATTTTCAAACTAACCCTGAACAAATTACTGAATTCCATGTTGCTTGTTTGTCGCGATTTATTAAAAAAGAAAATTCACACAGCAAAACCTGGTGCCATATAGGCCGATGAAACAACCGATACATCTACTGAAATGCAGATGGTTTTTATAATCAGATATGTTAAAAATGGCGAAATTTACGAGAGATTCTGGGGCTTTTTAATACCAAAAATCACACAGCAGATGGAATTGCAGACGAAATTCTGACGGTGCTAAGCTAGTTAGGAATAGTCGACAAAGAACCTAAGAAACTCATAGCCCAAAGTTATGATGGTGCTTCCGTGATGAGAGGTACAGTCGGAGGAGAACAAGCCAAAATTAAAAATATTTATAAGAATGCACAGTATATTCAGTGCTATGCTCACCAATTAAATCTAATAATTGAAAGGTGTTGTTACAATAGAAAAAGGTGTAAAGGTGTTTTTTTGCAAATCTGTCTGCATTTCCCGCTTTCTTTTCTCGACCATCCAAAAGGACAACTGTTCTGGACAGCGTCGTGAAAAAGTATCTACCCGTGCGGCCCCTACCAGATAGAACTTTACGTCTAAATGTGTGAATACTGTATACATTTACAAAGAAGAATTGCAAACATGCCTTAGGACGCCGAGTCGGATAAAAAATATATTAACCAAGCTCTGGGGTTAATAAATTATTTGTGGATAATAATTTAAAATTTTGGTTGTTTTTCTTCAATTAAATAATGTCTCACTGCGACATTATCTTTGATCAACTGCAAGCAGGCAACTAGAGGCACTTAAAGTTAAAAAGAATTTGGTAACTTTTTCAACAGCCATTCAAAATATTAGAGACAATATAGAAATAAAAATTAGTCAAGAATTTGGTAACTTAATTGGTGAAGAATCTGCAACAATCATAGAGAATCGCAGAAAGAAACGGAAATTTACTGACAAAGAGGGGAGGACCCCAATCCAAATGTCAGGATAAAAATCTGTGATACTTTAACCATACAGGTTCATGAACATGTTAGTTTCGATGTATACCTAAGTGTTGCAAATTCATTTGAAACTGAAAAATTTGGTGAATATCTATATAATGAAGACATTAAAACTGTAACCTGTTTGCTAACATAAATGACTTAAAATTAAAAAATTAAGTCCCGGTAATGTACGCACGGGACACTTGTATGAAACACAGTGTGTGCCGCTGTTATAAATGTTTATTCAAAACAATTTAACATCAACATTTCGTGAACCTGTAGAATTGCTGACTGTTTTGTGTACCGTCCCTATGACGACTGTGGAAAGCGAAAGATGTTTCTCTACCCTCAAACGAATCAAAACATTTCTAAGAAACACTATAGGCCAGGAACGGTTGTGCGCCTTAGCAATGCTATCTATTGAAAGAGATAGCATTAATAAAAAGCTTGATTCATAAAGAAAAGAAAAAGAAAAAGAAAGATTCATAAAAAGCTTGTGAAGTCAATTTCATATTTTAATGATCAAGTCATCGACCACTTTGCTGCTCAGAAATTTAGGAGGATACACTTCAACTACAAACAGATTTAAGGGTCATGGTCCTATGGAGTTTAGCAAAATTTTATTATCTAGGTACCTATTTAAAAATTTGATGTCTGACAGTTACACTCGTATTTCTAGACAGCAAAGTGTGTGTATGATACTATGAAATTCTCCTTAAGTTTTTCCCCTACGAACCGCCGAAACCGCCTACGAAAATGCTCTCGAATTAATATCAGGTACGTGTTTTTGTACACGGTTATTTTTACCCTTCATATTAGCCCCATTGTCGTATTCCTGTCCTCGCATGTTGTGAATATTAAGGTTTTCTTTTACTAATAAATCTTTTAGAAACTCACATTAACCTCGCCCAGTAGAATTATTAATCGGACAAAACCCAATGAAATGCTCCCTGATTTCAACAGCTCCAGTTTTCGCGTTTAAGGTGACAAATTTAAAGATAATGGTAATTTACTCTTGGTGGCTAAGATCAGGAGTGCCATCTAATATAAGTAAATATTTGGCATGTTCTAGCATAGACTTAAGAATTTTTAAAATTTTTTTCGCCCATTATTGAAAGTATTTCGTTTTGAATTGTATGCACTAAATAACGTGGCGTTTTTTATTTATTTCATTAAGTTGTAAAAAAATTCCATTATCGCTAAGAAGTAAAGAGTCAGAATTGCTTCTAAGTGCTAAATTTTGCTTCGCCGGGTGCTGAATACTATATAAAAGATATAAAAATAATTCTTTCTAAAACGGCAGACCATCTTTTCTTTTCTTGAAAAATAATACTTTCGTGTCTAGAAGTAACGGATGATTTAGATATGAGAGTATTTTCGAACTTCATTAATGGACAATTTTTAATGTGACTAACTAATTGCTCAAATCTTTTTAAAATCCTTGATAGACGTTGCCAGTCTTTGGATCCGCTTGCAGATAAACTACTACTCCCTACACTTAATACATGATTAAACAATTTACATGGAAAACCTAATACTCTTTTTTTAGAATCTTAGAAATATTTTTCCTTAGAATTCGCGGGATACCATTTCACCATTTGGCAATCTTTTTCTGCGATAATTATCAAAAAGCTTATCTTAAAAGCATCTTTAGGATAATTAAAATTACAAGCCTGTTTTGCACCAATTTCAACAAATAGTACTTTCTGCTTATTAGTTAAAGTTTCGTTCCACGTCCCTGGATCTTCCAGCGTCAATACGTTTACAGCATCTCATTCTAAAACAGGTTATGAAGTAGAAGGAACTGAATCTAGATCTACGATCCCTACATTTTGGGCTTCTTGCTGTATAACATCAATATTAATATTATATCCTTGATGGCTATTTCTGACACAATTTTCTCCTCGTTAATGAATGATTCGCTCAATTCTTTTATTGGAACCTTCGGTGTGAAACACTAAACTCGATTAGAGATTTACCACTAAACACCAAATCACTTTTTTAAATTTGTTTTGAATTGATTTTTTAGTGATTTTTTCGTGTTCAGATCATTCTGCCGCTCCTCATGTGTTGCCCCCCGGGTGCTTTGAACCCGCTGCGCCCGAGTTTAACCGGCCTTGTATATGGAATACTTCAAGAATTAAGCTTATTATACCTTTCAAAATTCTGCCTGGCCTTTAGAGAAAGTCGCATCACTTAGAGAAAGTTACAAAATGTCCTAAGTTTTTAAATTTAAATATCCGTCCCAGGCTGGAAATCGATTAGTTTAATTCTTATCTCTTGTGCATTCGCCACAACGCAAGGGCGTTGAGGCGCTGCTCCTCCAACATTTATCACAGTGAACATTTTTTCAGAGCAAAACACCATATTTTATTTCCGTTCAGTTTCTTTCCTTTAATTCATTTTAAGATATTATTAAAAATTAAAATCTCCAAATGTAGAAGAACGTGTGTCGACCCATCACACCAAATAATGCGGATAAAAATGCCATCCTCTCGGCACAATTTTTATATTGTTGGTCGGACGTTGACCTCCCGCGACCATATGCCACGTCATCTTTTCTCGTCGTTAGCGTTACATGTTTTGATGATTGCCAGAATACGGGGGTATAACTGGTTTTTAAAACATGCAATTTGGAAGTAGATTCCCTGCGACTGAGCGTATCGGTAATTAGTTTTAAATGGTGATTTAACGGGTACGAAGCGTTTGATGTCTCGCGTCGCCTATTTCGTTCGCCTCGCGAATACTTGTTTTGATTTGGGATTTGCTACGCGTGTACACACTGAGTAGTACTTTTTAAATAAAAATAATCAACTTTTAATTGCAAACATGAAGATGTCTGATTTAAAACAGTTAATAATAACTAATTTAAGTTTGGAGGAGAAAGTTGAATTTAAAACTAATGGTCCTCCCACCCCGTGTTGAATTTGAGTCAAATTCAAAAAAAATGTAAAAACAGTAAACTACATGTGAAAGTTTTCCGACGATAGAAAAAGAAGAATTGAAGACCGAATTGGAAATTTTTTGTTCAAGGCCCGAGATTTGTCAAAATGAAGACATTAAAGGCTGTTTAAAGACATTAAATTTTATTTTAAATATGGGACTGGATACAGCTTTTAAGAAATCATTAAGGCGTTGAGAATACCAGTGACTATGCCGATGACCACACCCGAAGCCGAAAGGTGCTTTTCGATTTTGAACTCGATTAAAACATATTTAAGAAATTCAATGGCGGAAGATGGACTAAATGTTTTAGGTATGCTAAATATTGAAAGTGCTATGGTCTAACTAATTCCGGACTTTAATGAACAAGTTATTGAAAAATTTATTTTCGACAAAAACAGGCCGTTGTAATTTCACATTAAGAACCAGGAAGCGGCGATGTATTATTCACCGACAAAAATGTGTACGATGACCCCTTTTTTTGTCATAAAACTTTGATATTTTTTTAACTTTTCACTTTTTCGTTTTTCCTCTATTGATTTGCAGCTGCAATAAACTGTTTGAATGGTTTATTCTTCGGGAAACGGCAAGTACCTACTTATTCATTCCTTTATCTGCTCAACAAGCAGCAACCCGTCCTCCAATGTCCTTATAAGTAGTAACAATGCAAAATTTTAATGGTTTCCAGGTTCACCTCCGGTATAGGGTTTCAATAGCACGAAAAGTAAAAATGAAAAAGGGGAAAGCAAAAAATCTTCAGCAATATTTTCTTCTACGCCCCCTCCCCCACTTTAAAAACCCATGAGCCGCCACTGTTATGATCGTCAGCTGCTCCGGAATATGTTAGATCACTTTGTGCATTTCAAGATTAAATATATATAAAATCACCTTAAAAGAGTTTAACTTCAAATTTAACTGAGTATGAGTATCTTAAAAGCTGATGCTGAGAATCTTAAAAGCGTAGATACAAAAAAAACTGGAAGGTAGGTATATATGCAACTATATTAAAATTTAGTAACATTTATTATTAAAGTTTAGTAATAAAAGAAAGTTTTAAGACAAATAGCAATTAACCAACGTTCAAATTAAATAAAACAATATATATATATATATATATATATATATATATATATATATATATATATATATATATATATATATATATATATATATATATATTTATATTTTATATTTAAATTAAAAAATCCTTTTTGAAAGACTTCATTAACAATTAGACATTTGTATAAACATAAAGTATATATAAACATACATCAAAAAAGAAAACTAGGATTAATCTACCAATCTAACAAATAAAAAGAAATGCCAGAAAAACTAAAAATTAAACTTTATACGCACAACACACTTTATAAACATTTACACATTAAACATATATGGGAAACCGTTGTGATGTTTCCCCTTGGTCATTCTTTCTGTCATACTGACTTATAAAGGTACCATCTTCATTCATACTTTCTACAGAAAATCAAAATAAGAAAAAAATATATAAAACAAATTTACAGCGAAAAAAAACAAATACTTTAACTTCTTGGACATAAAAAAAAACAAAATAAATATTTTAAGAAAAGCTCTTCTACACTAATATATTGTTCATTTTAAATGGCTAGCTTCTGTTAATAGCAGAAAATAATACTGGAGATGTATCTATTGTATATTAATTTCAGTAACTTCAATGTTTTCGTTAAAATTTTCTATTGCTTCACTCAAAACTTGAATCAGTCTGATTAGATTGACTAAATAATTAAGAAAGTTGCGAAAAAGTATCACCATCTGGGCCTATGTTTGGTTCACTGCTAATAGATGCATTTTCATGCGAATTGTTGTCTTCACTGTAAAAGTAAAATAGGGTAGAGCGGGGCTAGTTGATCATAGGGGTAAGTTCTGCAATTGAAATATCTCGAAAACTAAGCAACCTACAACAAAAGTGTGGCGAAAAGAAGGGGTTATGGAAGGGGAATACATAGTGCGACTGTCAATTGCTGTCCGGTGCTCCGATAAAACAATAGAACGCTTTGCTTTTTTTCAGTAAAAAAATATTACAGGTCATCATAATTTTTCTACTATACTCGTATAAAAATACTTAATAAGGACCATATAAGTATTTAAAGATTACTTAATTATTGTTCTTTCGATTATAGATGGTTATTTATTTTTAACACTTGTTTTTTTATAACCTAATTTTTATTTCGTTGCCTCAACTAGGGCTAGTTGAGCAACGCACTCCACTAGATCTTCATTGTAGAAAATCACATTTTTCTTTAATAAATTAATAACCATCAATTAATTTGTACATGTGATTATTCTACACAAAGTTTACTGATTAAAATGACTTATTTTGATAATTGTAATAATGATTGTTGTTACATTTTAAGATGTGTACATATAAAACAAAGACCTCAAAAGGTGTAGCTACTAGTTAACAATTGAGTGATGCAGCAAAAGCTCTAGAGGAAAAAATGAGTGTAAATGCTGCAGCCAAACAATTTAATATTAACAGGATGGCTTTAAAGGGATATTTATATGGGGTTTTCGCCACGATCTAAAACTCAAAAAATATCAAAAATATCTGTTCTTATGTAAATAAAGAATCACTGGGTAAAAACAAAAAACCAAACGGAGACAAATTTCTCAGTGATTCTTTTTGTAATAAATATGTCTAACGAACAAAATTTTAAAAATAATAATATATAACTTTTAATGTTAACGTTTCGGGAATACCCATACCCATGCTTAATTAGCCCCACTATTGGGGCAAGTTGAGCAACTTGGAGTGCTCTCGCATTTCCGAAAATAACTTTTAAACTTGTACTCGGATCGTTTTTACACCGCTAGACGTTTTGGAGAAGAGTAAACTACGAACCTAACAGAGTAAGAATGAATTAAATCCGATGCATATTCTTAAAGTTAGGGGAGATCAAGCAAAAAGTTGCTCAACTAGCCCCGCTCTACCCTACGTTCATCAAATAAAAGTCAATTTTTTAACATACCTTGCGAATTCATAGGAACTCACTTTATCTGGATAATCATGTAGTCCATTGGCTTGTTCCCGTTCATAAACAGCATATTCACCGCATCGGTTTCCTAGTCTCCATCAACCGAAGCAACTACAAATTCGTATAATTTTTCTTTTTCCAATACAGGAACTACAACAAAAAAAAAAAAAATTAGCAATTGGCTTAGGGGACATTTCACGTGAAGAGGACTCCGAAAAAAAAATGAATTTGAGATTCTGAAATGTGTTCATATTGGGCATATTTGTACATCTAGGGGATATGAACGTGTACACATAATATTTTTTTTTATTTGGGGTTTAGTTGTTAGGATATGGAATTCTATGATTGACGGAAGGATTTCTTTGGAATTTTAATTTCATATTGAAGTAAATTATAATATAATAATAAATGTAGTATTTTGAATAGAAAATTTACTGTTCTTTTTGATTTTCAAATCAGATTCCAAATTAGATTTTTTTTTCTAGTGTTAAACCCGAAGTAAATATTTCAAATATTTTGTTCAATAACTTCGGGGTAAATTGGGATCTAAATTAGTTTGGGAGATAAATCAATTAGAGTACGTACATGCCACTTTGAGCGTGATACCCGTCGCTTGTAAAAGCTGAATGGTGATGTAAAAACACATTAAAACGTTGGTTATATTTCAATAACAAAAATAAAGAACAAGCACTTTATTTTAAAAGACTTAAGGAGAACATCACAGTAGGTGAAATTATAGTATAATGCGATTTCGCAGAAAAGTAGTTTTGTTGTCCAAGACGCAGCTCAATCTTTTTACTGGAATAATGGGCAGGCAACACTACTAACATCGCTCTTGAAATAAAACACGGTAGCATTGTAATGATTTCAGACGATTTCAAGCATGACACAGCTACATACTGTGCTTCCAAAAAATACACAAGCATCTTTAAAAAAAAGCAATAGTTGTATCGAAAATTAACTATATCACATATGGTGCCTTACAATATTTTAAAATTAAATTCAATTTTACAAACCTATTTCATTATAAACTAGATTTTAAAACAGATGCAGAGTTTTATTTTCACGCAAACTCTCACGGTAAGGGACCATGTGATGGTCTTGGAGGAAACCTGAAACGTTTATTGACACGTGCAAGCTTGCAGTTACCTCCAAGTAGAACAATTATTACGCCAATGCAATTGTATAAATGAGCGAATTCAAATTTAACTCAAACAGTCGTTTACTGCTGCTCCAAAGATGATATGAACGTCAAAGAATTTTTCTCCAACCACGATTTCAATCATCAATAACTATTCCAGGGACGAAAATGTACCACTGTTTTGTTCCAACTACTGAAGGCATGGTTATAAAACGAACCAGTGTTGATTGCAACAGTAAAATTGTAAAAAATTAAAATAAACTATTTTTCTTGATACAATAATGTATCATTCACTTATAAATCATTATTAAGAATATATAGGTATAAATTGTAGAACTAGTTCAGAATATGTATGTCTTTATTCATAAATAGGTGACGTCACAGCAATTTTACTATGTAGGTATGTCCTTTGTTGTACAAGCCAGCCAACTTTAGTACGCGCCCAGTGTGACATGTACGTAGTTTAATTGATTTATCTCCTAAACTAATTTAGATCCCATTTTGCAATTTTTACGGTAAAATGTATAAATGTTAAGCTTTATATTTTGCAGTTAAAAAAAATTAAATGGCCGAACTTATTATAAAAATATTTGAACAAGTTACTTCCGGTTTAACACTAAAAAAAATTCAAATTTGGAATCTGATTTGAAAATCAAAAAGAACGTAAATTTTCTATACAAAATACTATATTTATTATAATTTACTGCAATTTGAAAATTAAATTCCAAAGAAACCCTTCCGTCAATTAGGTGAATTCTATAGAATCCCATATCTTAACAACTAAACCTCAACTAAAAAAAATATGTGTACACATTCATATCCCCTAGAAGTACAAATATGCCCAATATGAACAAATTTCAGAACCTGACATTCATTTCTTCTTTACGTTCCACGTGACGTTTCCGCTTCACGTGAAATGCCCCTTATGAGAATAAGATCAATTACCATCTTGAAAATCTTCATTTTTCTCAGGTGGAGTATGTAAATATTGTGTTTCCCCTCGTTTCTTGTATTTAACATTAAAATGGGAACCAGGCTTTCCACCAGCTATCCAATGCACCCGTACTGAGGCATTTTTGCCGTTTGTTACTGGTTCCCAGTCAAATGTAGGTTGATCTGGTTTGTGTCCTTTAGACTTAGTGTTTGCTTCTATGCAATTCATTTTGGATATTCCAGCCCGACTTTTAGCACTAATACAGATACGATACTTTGTGTCAGCATTTAACCCTGAAACAAAGACATACATATATGTGAAGCTGTCACCTACTGATACTTGGAGAATCTGCTCCTTGACATCAAGTGATAAAAAGATATCTAACCATCAAGTTTTGCTGTAACTATATTTGGATCTACAATTTGAGGACTCCTAGGAGTTAGTCTTCCTATTTTCGTAGTATTGTCAACTTCAGCGTAATATATATTATATCCAGTAAGATTGCTGTTAGCTCTCTCAGGCTTCTCCCATTTTAAGAGCAAAGCGGAAGATCCCAGAGACAATGCTTCTAATGAGTCAATTTCTTCAGGCATACCTAACATTGTAAGATAATCAAATTTAATTCAAATTATGAATATAGAAAACTACCTTCTGGCGAAAAGAAATCGATCGTTTCACTTGGAGGCCCGTTATATTTGCCGTTGTGCACGTATACTTGAGCATAGTTCTTTGTATTAGGAACAAAATTATTTTCAAGAGCTATACATGAACCGCCTTGAACAACAATTTTATTTCTGATAGAAGATTGATCGCTCCAAGTTTGAATTTTGTAACCTTTGAAATGTCCTAAAAATTACATTTGTTATTGCAAAAGTGTGCTTTGAAATAAGACAACAAAACCTTTAACAGAGTCTAAAGGTACTGGACTCCAGGTGAAAAGGACATCTGTTGAATTTTGTACATTAATAACAGTAAAGTTTTGGGGTGCTAGTTCTGGTTCGCTTTCCCCAGAGAAACCTGTAACAACTAGTGGAGAAACATTGGCTTCTCCTTCATCGTTAACAGCGAGTACTTTGATTTTATATTGTTGGAAGGAAGGCTGGTTATGAAGTTCGAGTCTGTCAACACGCCAGTCAGTAATCTCCATTGGTCGCTCAAAATCTTCGCCATCAATATCTCTTTTGTAATAGACCCTGTACTTAAAACCAGGAGCGTTATGTTCAAATTGAGGCATTCGAGTCCAAGAAATAACAAGATTATCAGGTCTATTCCCTTCACCTACAACGTTATCAGGATTCTTATGTGGTACGTCTGCTAGAGTGGAACAAGCTTCAGATGGCGGTGAAGGTAGCGATCTTCCAATTTTGTTAACCGCTATGACTCTAAATGTACAATTAGTCCAAGGGTTTAAAGGTACAGAAAAAATGGTATCTTTTCCAGGAACCTTGTCATAAGCGCTTTCCCATGAATTAGGTGTAAAACTTGTGTTATACTGAATGGTATAATATAAAATAGGAGGCCGGTTGTCTCCTTTTGGAGACCAACGAATTGTTGCATCCAATTGGCGACATACCACCTCTATATCCCCAGGGGCATTAGGGACTACTTGAACAATAAGTTGTGCAGTTGCAGAAGCTTCGTCCAGTTCAGTTCTCGCAATGCAAGTGTATGTACCGGAATCCAATTTAATCGTTTTCGTTATCGTGAGGGAATAATCGGATGATTTAATAAATCGTGTTTCGGCTTCGAAATCGATCGATTGGCCATTTTTCACCCATACTATTTCAAGTTCAAGTGATTCGTCTGACACCGCATTACATGTAAAAGTTGCTGATGTTCCACATTCAACTTCGTTATCTGTAGGGCCGTTCGTTATATTTGTGTGTGCTAAAAAAACAAATCAGTTTCTGCATAACTTATGTAGCTGCAAAAATTATAAATTATTAAAAAATACATTTGCTTTTTTAGAAAAATTCGTTTGCTTTTGACACTTGAAATTGATAATTTTTTAGCACTTAAAGTGTTGAGTTGATCAAATTTATTGATGAAAAAAATATTTAAAGATACTTTTAGTTAAAGTTGTGGGAATTAAAGACGAACTAATCGATGACATTATACCAAATAAAAACAAAGTCAAGAAACTCGAAATAGAGTTCATGACCTTGCAATTTTAAACAAAAACAAAAAAAAGTTTTCTAAAGTGTCAGAACATTTGAAATATAAATGTCGCTATTTATAGACTGTTTGAAATGTAAATCTCACTCACAGACTGTTGTATTCACCATGGGAAGAGACATTTTACACGAATTGGACTCTAGAGCAGTTCGAAAGCGACCCTTACTTTGGGGAAAAAATATTTTCCGACAAAGCCCACCTTTTTCCTAATGGATTTGTGAACAAACATTTTTTTTAAATTTTAACTACAAGTATTTATTTACTGGTTCTAAATTTTCTTTAACAAATCTTAACCCAAACACTTATCAGCTAAAGTTAATTCTTCGATGTCCTTTAGATTGTTCTAATAATTATGATACTCTACTCGCGCACTATGCTCTGATGCACAACACACTACACGAGGTCACGAGGTTTAGTTCTCTTCAGTCTTAGGGCATGATTTTGGTTGTACAGCATTTGAAGAGCTTCTGCATTAACATGGACGCGTAGCCTGGCTTCCTTAACCGATGGAATTCCAAGATCTCGATGAAGATCAGAGTTACGAATATACCACGGTGCATTAACTATATTTTGCACCACCTTGTTTTGGAATATTTGTATTGTTTTAATATTTCTATCGCTGGCACATCCCCACAACTGAATGCCATACAGCCACACTGGTTTTAGGATTTAATTATAAATCAGTATCTTATTATTTATGGTCATCTTTGAATTTCTTCCTATAAGCCAAGAGTAATTTCTATATTTGAGATCAAGCTCAGCTTTTTTTTCTTTTGTACATGCTTTTTCCACCTTTGTTTGGCATCAAGAGTCATGCCGAGGTATTTGGCATTCAGCCCATACGGAACGGTTATAGCATTTATATCTAGAGGGAACTGCTCTGGTATTTTCTATTCATTGAGTTTGTTTTTCCATTTTTTGGTCCAATTTACAATTTCATTGTTATTGATTGTAACTGATTGTAGTTTTCTAGTTGAGGTTTCTATGTTTTGGTCCACTGTTAGTAGAACATTATCGTCAGCAAATGTGGCTATTGCAGTGTCTTTCAAAGCTGGTAGATCGCTAGTACATTATAAATAATGGATGGGACCAAGAACGCTTCCTTGAGGAACTCCTACTCTTATTTCTTTCAAGTCAGAGTATTCGTCTTCTTGCTTTATTCTGAAAAGTTTGTCCGAGATGTCTCTCTGTCTTTTATGTGTGGTTTCAACCGTTTTAACTGCAACGTTTCAAATAACTTTGAGATAATTGGCATCAATGAAGTAGGCCTATAGAATTTGATATCGTCGGGTGGTTTGCCTGGCTTTGGTATAATGATTATTTCGGTTACTTTCCAGCTTGCGGGGATATGTCTCAGTCGGAAGGCGGCATTAAACAGGCATGTGAACAGAAGTATGCATTTTCTGGGCAGCCGTTTTGGTATTTCATGTGTAATTAAATCAAACCCAGGTGCTTTTTTAGAATTTAAACTAGTCTTTATTGCTTTCCTTATTTCTTTTGGAGTAACTGAAGCAATATTTTCAGTTCTTAGGTTGTCTATTCCTTCCTGTCTAGTACCTTCGTTGATTTTGTTAGGAGTAAATATATCCATCAGAAGCTCTGCAAATACTTCCGCTGTTTGTTTATTGTCAACTGCCCATGGCCCCATCTCATTTCCGATCAGTGGGGTTGAGATTACAGGTCTTTTGATCTTATTTATTGCTTTCCATCACGAGTAGTCCATTTTCTCATCCGCTTATTTCCCTGCTAAGTGTTTGGGTTATGTGATTTAAAATATTTTTGTTAGGTGGATCAGGTGGATCTCTCGATTGATGCCATTTTCTTCTGGCTTTTTTTTAACAATTTCTCTGATATCTATAGGATAGTTAACTTCTTTAATTTCATGAGCAAGTTTTGTTCGGTTATTATAAGCAGCTGTTTGTATTATAATTGTGAATTTCTCAGCTTCTTCTTTTAATTGAACTATTGTTTTAATTCCATATTGAGGTTAATGTTTTTTTGTAGTTCTATTTTAAAACTTACCCAGTCGGTATTTTTATTGACTAATATGGGTCGAGTTTCCTTTTTGATAATTCGTTCACTCAGTGTTATTATAACTGCTGAATGATCAGAATCTAAGTCAAAGTTTTCTTTTATTTTAACAAAGTTTGCTGATACTTTTCTTGTAATAAAGACTTTATTAGAGTCGGTCGGCCAGTATGTAGGTTTACCAGTAAAATGGCTATTACAGCCTCTTTTGCTTTTGGCTTTTCTTAATTCACACCCTTTGATACTGGTCAGTCTGGATCCCCAATCCACGTGTTTGGCATTGAGATCTTCACCAAGTATGAACCTCTCGCCAGGATGCTCTAGAAAGAATATGTAGTCTTCCATCTTAAGATTATGTCGAGGTGCCTTTGCTTATGGATCTAATAGCAACCAGGGTTAGATGAATTTTTTCACTTTGCATATGAAGATTCACTTTCATAATGAAAAATTCATTGAAAATATACCACTTGAAATGTAAAAAAAATTAAAGAGAATTTGAAAATTGGGTCTCCAGAATGTACTCCACGAGACAAAGCCGAGAGGGATATTTGAATAAATTTATCTTCAAAATATTATGTTATTTTTTTTCTTCAAGACAAAATAAAAATTACCGAAGTGTAATTTTAAAGTTCCTATACTCTTGTTGGAAAAGCGATTATTCAAACGAATTTGTGGATTAATCCCACGCCAAATAAATATTCATTTATTGTAGCTATACTGAAAACAAAACAAATACCTTTAACATATAATCTGGCGCTGGCACTGGCTTTACTAACTTTATTCTCTGCATAACAGGTATAACTGCCTCCATCATCAAACTGAACGTCGGAAATGAGCAAACCGCCGCCTTCTAGAACTTTGAATTTACCTCCTGATAATTCCTTGCCATTGTGAATCCATTTTATGGTTGGTCTAGGAAGTCCAACGACTTTACAAGTCATATTAACGCTTTGGCTAGCATCGACATATGTATCTCTCGGTCCTTCCGTTATTTCAGGCGATAAAACCTGTACATTGACGTATACATCTTTGTAGACATAACCTAACGAGTTTGTGGCATTGCAGCCATAATTTCCAGTGTCGTTCTTAATCAAATGTTCGATAATAAGCCGACCTGGTACTACTTTACGTCGGTTATTTGGAGGGGCTATTTCAAGAGGTTGCCCGTTATAAATCCATCTGATATCTGGTTCAGGAATGCCACCAGCTTCACACCTAAATTCGGCAGTTGCATCTTCGTCACCAGTGAATACCTCCGGCTTCACAATAAAATACGGTTCCGCTATAGAAAAACGAACAAAAATTGTGTAACATTTCTAAAGTGCAAAATAAGGACTTTTACCTAAAACTTTTAGATGAATGGAATACGACTGGCGTTCTCCAACGCCATTACTAGCTTCACAAGTATAAGTCCCTTTATCATCAAAATCTACCACTTTTATTATTAACGATCTTCCATAATTACCCAGTGTAGCCTTATTCGTTGGCCGTAATATTTTACCTTCTTTTGACCAAACTATCTCAGGTAGCGGTCTATGCGAGAACCAAGTAAATTAAAAAAAAATGCAGGCAGCCTTGGTGACTGTCGATATAAGTGAAAACTTGAAACTTTGGAATAACAGTATTTTTTTTATTTATTCTTTAAATGGATAATTTAAAAATGTATAATTTTTTTTCACGTAGGATCGAGGATCTAAACACATATAGAAATTGGACATTATTTTATAGAATTTTTAATTTTGAAATCCGCGACAAAAATACTATCGAACAACTAGAAATCTGTTTTACCACGCTAGTAAGATAACTCCTAAGTCACTATGAAATATTCATTGCACGATGTATTGCAGAGATTAAATATTAGAAAAATAAATAATATTAAAATTTTCAACGCAAATATTGATAATATAAATGCTTTGTTTTTGTTATTCATTTTTCTACATAAAAATATTAGCATATTCAGTACTCACTCTTGTACTGCGCAATGATTCTACAATTAAACAATTAAAATAATGATTATCTAAAACACAATTGGCGTTGCCAGTCTGGCGCAACACGTCAGTAACATGTCGCGAACCCATAAGCTTTGACCTTACCGAAAATCGCTCAAAGGGGCTAAATAAATTTTCACTCCAATAAAATGTTTTTGAAACATTTACTTACGTGCCGCCAAAAATACAGTAAAGTTCGACCAGTTTTCCACGATAAGCAACTTCATTTTTTCTCGACACATACTGTAGTTTTGGAACGACTCGATTTTGGGCAGCAGAAACTCCAGCTGGTATAACATTCAGAAGAACCCTGTTTCCGTATTTGAGCTCATTCTTGTTTGGAATTCTTGCGGCACAAGCATACATAAAATTAGCAGTACCGTCTGTCAAAGTCAAATTAGAAAACCACAAATTTCCTTCAGGATCAACAGTCAAACGAGACGAATTGATCGTTTCGAAATTTCCATTTGTGTTGATTATGATCCAGTCAATCTCTGGTTTAGGCAAAGCATCTGGTGCATGACAAGTAAGGTTAAATGGTTCACCTTCATGTCCTATCAATGGAGTTGGGGGTGTTCTCTTAAAATAGTTCAATTTAGCTTTTCTTAAAAACACCGAACTAGATGTACAAATTCCGTATTGATTTTCGGCGAAACACTGGTAATGACCAATGTCAACATCAGAGGGTTGGGTGAATGAAAGAGTACCACGGCCAGTTTGTTGGAAAATACGACCATCGTATGTTTGGCAGTCAAACTTCTTTCCGTTTTTAATCCAATAGTATCTAAAAAATGTATTAAGGCATATATTTTAAGAAATTTCGTTCAGGTTTATGTCACTTATTTCGGAGCGGGTACACCTTGAGCTTCACATTCTAAATAAAACGTTTTATCATTTTTACCTTGTTCTACTTCAAACAGAAACTCGTTTGTGGCAGACTGTTTAGTGATTAGCGGTGGAGAAGGTACTAAAATAAAAATAAATCAAGTGAAAGAAGTTTTCAAAATGTACGATCCGAAAAAGGTTACCTTCTCGAGCAAAACAACAATTGCTACAATAATAAATCAAAAATATAAATAAATAACATCCTATTTTGGACTTCATGTTTATATGTATTGAGCTACACCTAAAATTTTGAAGAAAAAACACTTCATTTCCAAACAACAAACGATTAAAATTGAAACAAAATTAACTCTGATTTAATTTTAGTTGAAATTCTCATATACATTTCTGAAAATTTTTTGTCTACTCGACGAATGATATACACTGAGTGTCAAATTATTACTCTACTTTAGTGCCATCTTATCTGTTTCAACAGGTTAAAATATTGGAAAAGGGAAAAAGTGTAATTGACCTTGATCAGAATATAAAACGATTATTAAACATTTTCCTTTGGGCGTAAAAATGTTAGACACCTTTTATTAAATTTAAGATTTCTTAATCCTCTAGAGCAAAGGTCTCCAAACTACGGTCCGTGGCCCAAATCCGGCCCGCCAGTATCATCAATCCGGCCCGCGACATCTAATTGCTTAATGTTGTTATTGTTGCTGTGATAAGTTGGATAAATATACACAGAATGATAACTCGGTTTTATTTACTTGCTAGGTAAAGCTTAATGACAAGTATAATACACAGAAAATTTAACTTAGGCATAATAACTAACAAATAATTGAAATTAATCCCACTAAATCATAAACTAGTGAACATCCCGCGATTTGACCCTCGGTAGTTATGTTGGGATAAATAGTATCATATATGCAAGTATATTTATGTTTGGAATTTATATATCCTGAATCAAATATATGATTTTTATCCTATAATTCTCTCAGGAACGGAAAAGATATTATTAAAGCGAATGAAACCGTGGGGTGTCCACTTGCAAAAAATACTAACCAGATTCATGTAATTGTGATTTTCCGCTGACAATAGTTTGTAGTTGTGGACCAATGTTACTGGTACCAATTATTAAAGTGTACTTCATATTGGAGAATGTTTTCTCATAGAATAAATAGAAATAAAAATCAAAACCTAAGCAGTATCTGACACATCCGTTGACTCATCCAAGGCCAGAGAAAACCACTCAAGATATTAATGTTTGTCAGACAGTTGAGATGATATATTTTCTGCGATGTCTTGTACCCTCCGACCCACGGTGTTTGCTGAAAAACTGACAGTTTTAAATAAATTTATCTTTTCGGGGCAGATTTCTACGGATATTGCAATTACGCATTCTTTGATCATTTCTCCATTGGTGAATGGTTTTCCACGTTTTGCGATTTCAAGAGCCACACGAAAGCTGGCACGAGTTCAGTAGCAGCCTCTTGTTCAGTATTGACTTTTCGTAAATTGCTGATCTGCGATTTCAATCTGCGCTTCAAAGCTTTAAATTTTTCTCTCAGCAAACTTCCTGTATATATTGAGTAATTTTGAAAATGTTTCGTTTCATAATGACGTTAAATGTTATATTCTTTGAGCACGGCTATGGTTTCATTGAAAATCAAACATTGCGCCTTATTACTGGACTCAATCACGAACTATTGAAAGTTTCATTGATCTTGATTCACTGTCAATTTTTCGCTTCTTTTCCATACTAGTAAATCACACACAAAAACAAGTCAAATCAAAATACATTTACGTATGAACGTTGGTCGGTTCAAATATATCTTTCAAATGGGGTTCCGCAATAATTTATTCCACAACAGACAGTTTCGCTTCCTCCGCCTTCCCTAGGCAGACTGACTCGCGATCGCACCGCTAGCCTTTTAACACTTCAATTACTGTCATCTCGAAGTGAGTGGAATATACCAGAACTTTCTCGAACCAACGAGGTCATTCACGAATGTTCAATTGTTACTGCGCTTTCGAAAGCATTACTAGCGCCATCTGTTAGAGATAGAGGATACTACCACTACCTATTTCCGCTTTTGACTATCATATTTCGTCAAGTGTCACGGTCATAGCAATCCAAATTGGAAATTGAACTAGCGAATTTAGCAAGCGTATACTCATTTAGGGCGCGTACTCTGCGACTAATTTAGAAATTATAGATAATGGCAGGAAAATTAAAACGGTTTGGGCCCTTGAAACTTACTGGAGTAACCAGTATGGCCCTACGGATGGAAAGTTTGGAGACCCCTGCTCTAGAGGCTTTATCACGATTTGTCAGTTTAATTCAGTTATATATCAGGCGGAAAAGTGGTATTCAGGATTCATGGGAAGAAATTCTACAACAAACATTAAAGCAGTTGTATGATTTATTAACAAAAACAATTGTTGATTTACTAAAAGGCTGTGGAAAGACACAATGTTATAATGTTGTTTGTTTATGTTTTTCCTTTGTGAACTGTCCTCTCTTTCCTATAAAACTGAGGGTGTCTAACACTTCTAAATCTATTATTTAATTAAAAATTTTAAAAATTTAAAATTAAGTTTTCCTTTTCTTTAGAAATGTTTTCATTTCAATTTAAAATGTGCAAAAAAAACATATCACAACAATTTTCATATTAATATATTACTGAAAAGTCATAAAAAATAATTGAGATTCTAGAAATGACATACATAAGGCAGAAATTAAAGAGCAAGGCAAAATACAAGTTTTTATACATGTAATAATTTACAATTATTTATTAAACGCATAACTTCACCTCCAAGAATAGAAATCGAAGAAAAAATATATCACGGCACTGTAAATCAAGATTGTTTGGTTCGCAATAAAACCTCTAATAAAATATCGCCTCTAAACCGATTTTTAATTCTTCTTCACTACAATTCTAAATAATTTGCATAAATGCAAGTATTTTGTATAATACAAAATTTGAAATTATCTGCAGAAACTCTGGTCGTTCCACATATTACTATATATTACTGAATTATTGGTCATACCACGCTTACTGAATACACGTCTACCACGATTCCACCACGATACCAATTTTGCTCGTCAATACAAAGAGTTCTTCGGCTAGATGCACCAGATGCAAAGGGAATATATTGAAGTGAAGGGTAATCAACCCAGAAAATTTGGTCATATCTGTCCCTCAAGACTGAAACGCAATACTGCATACAAATGTGACAATTGTATGAAACGTGTGTCTTCAATGCAGCAAGCCTGTTTGCAAAGACTGTAACTGTTTGAAAGTTCCTAGTGTTGATGACTTGTGATTTTATAGAAAACGGCTGATTGTTACTGTTTTTTTTGTTTTGATAATTTAAAAAATTATTTAACTAAATAACATTTAATTTTAGTTGTGTAGGTTAGACAAGGCTGCTTTTTTTCTGTAAAATCATTTATTTGTGATTATAAATGCTCATAAGTAATAATAAATGTGTAAACCTTTTTGTTTTGGTTTATTTTATTAATTAAAGACATATAGACATTAAGTAGAAGCAAAGTTTATAGAAAAATACACGAAAAACTACTGTCATATTTGATATTAAACTAGAGTGGCTTATATTTGGCATATCCTGCTATTCCTGGTAGATAATAAAAGATTTGGGTATTAGCAATAATTATTAAAATACCTATAGTGCCAGAAATTACTAATTTTTACCAAAATTAAATCAGCTTGAGGTCTACTTGTATGTACAGTGTATATATCGTACAAGTGTGTTGACTAAAACTAGAATATGATATACCCTAATTTTCTACAGTTTCATAAACTAAAAATACAAGTATAGCTATGTCTCATAATAACATATTTTTTTCATTTGTAGGAAAGCATGTAACTATCAAAAGAAGAAAGGAAATCAGGTCAGTCAGGTCAGTATGGGTCGCACAACACTTAATACTCTCCTGAAGGAGCTAGGCTTCAAATAAAAAAGAGAGGACAATAGATCATTCATCAAAAGGCAACAAAATAAATTCAATCAATATCAATGCAAATTATAGTTCGTCGTCTGAATCTGACGAAGATATATAGCTATGTAGGTAATGTAGTTGATTAATGAACTTATTACCATACCTAATTATCTAGATACAGGAGAAATTATTTTTATTTAAGTATTATTGTATTTATGTATTAAGTACTCAGTATTTAACACTATGATTATAGACAACTGTTTTTGTGCGCTTATATAATTATATGAAATATTTGAAATTATATTTGTAATAAATGTGTAATGTGACTGTTTAAGGACCTGTATATTCCCATACCTTGATAACGTTTTCATCATATAAAAATTGGTCTCAACAATAACGTTTATAGAGTAAATAAAATGATAATAACTCTCTGATATTTCAATATTATTTCTTTGGCCTTTGAACATTTGTTTCTTGTGTTCCAAAATGTACTAGTTTGACGCAGAAGTGAAGTAGTTCGTGCGTTAGTAGTGAATGCAGTGATTGTAGTAGTCAGTGCTGCCCAAATTCAAAAGTTGCCGGATCCTCGATTCTTCCTCATATTTTATACCCAAAAATGGTTTTCCCCAGCTCAAGCCACGTTTGATGAGCATGAGTCTCCCTATTAGTGGTCATCCTGTAGCAGAGGTATTACTTATGATCACTTAGGCCAGTGCAGTATAGGCCCAGTACAGTATAGGCCCTAGGACGCATTCTTGTGGCACTCCAGCTCCAATTTTTTTTAACTCTGTGTATGCTTCTGCTTGCTTTACAAATGGGAGATAAAGAAGCCTTGTAGAACATTGTTAGTTGAGGTTTGCAAGATATTAAAAAGGCAAAAGGAGAGATAAATGGGGATTGTAATAGTAAGTGCTGCAGAAATTCAAAAATTGTCGAATCGTCTACTCTTCCTCGTATTTTATGCCCAAAAATGGTTGTTCCCGCTTAAGCCAGGTTTGATGAACATGAGGCTGCCCATTAGTAGTCAACTTGTAGCAAAGGTATCACTTATGTATTACTTGTCGTATTTTTGATCCCTTTTACGTGCAAGGTATTGTATGTTCTTTTCGTCCGCTTCTATTTACTCCGAGTCTTTTATGCAGATATTTCTTATAGGTTTCTACATTGTCGTTGTACCACTTAGAACTCGTTTATATTCGTGTATTTCTATGTATTTCTTTAATCTTCTTCTTCTTCCTTTGCAAATCCATTAATCGACTTTTGGATTGTGTTGGCTTCTCCTTGATGGAGATTCATTATAAATATTTATTGAAAGAGTGTTTCGTTTATATTTCCACTTTATTATTAATATTTGACACGTTTCGCTAACACTGTAGCTTTATCAGAACTGGCTATTTTTGATGCTAAAATAGGTATAAATACAAAAAGTTTCTACAATAAAAATATACATTTTTTAAGAAATCCGCACAGATGCTATTTATTGTCTGTACAAATTCTGTAAAGGGAATTTGTTCAGGTCTATTTGGTTATTTAGAAGGGTTTTCGCATCTTTGAGATGGTTTATTTCCAAATTCTCCAGATGGTTTAGTTTAAAACCAATAACAGCTTTGGAAAACATATCAGAAATTGTAAGGCAAATACAAACAAAAAAGATAAATTAGGGATATATCAACTGTATTTTGGGTCGTGTCCAAAAACTTACATAAGACAAACAGGCAGATCATTCAAGAAAATAATTAAAGAATACGAAAGAAGCTTTCTCAGTCAAAAACATAATTCGAACTATGCCTCACATCTGTTAAATGAGAACCATTTTTTAATAATGATTTTAAAATATTACACGTACACAACAAAGGCAAAAAACTAAACCAATGTCAAAGATTAATAATAAAGTGGAAATATAGACGAAACAGTCTTTCATTAAATATCCATTAATGGATGTTTGTGAGCACATTCCATTCTCTCTCCATCTTTGGCGGTATGAATTAGCGATTGCATATCGTCTATGCCCCTCCATTGTCTCACGTTCCACAGCCATGACATCCTCTTACGTCCTAATCCTCTTCTATCTTCTATTTTGCCTTCGATGATTAGCTATAGGAATTGGTATTTCTGGCTTTGCATGATATGACCGAGGTAGGCAGTCTTCCTTGTCTTTATGATGCTGAGGAGCTCGCGGTTTTTATTGATGTATTTAAGAACCTCCTCGTTTGTCACCCTAGCAGTCCTTGGAAAGAATTTTTTAGAATTCTGCAGTATATCCGCACTAGACGCTTTTGTCTAGTTTGTTCATAGCATTTGCCTTTAAGGCCCAACCTTCTACGCTGTAGAGAAGCACCGACCAAATGTAGCAACCTATCAATCTTAATCGAAGATCAAGGTTAAAGCCGCTAAAGATGAACAGTTTTTTGAATTTCAGGAAAGTACTTCGGGTTTGTTCGATACGGCATTTAATTTCATTATCTGAGGACAATTCTTCATACAGCCATGTTCCCAGATATTTAAATGGGCGCAATGCGGCCATATAGAGACGCGATGCGACGGCAGATGGACCAAAACATCCTGGAATGGATACCGCTTGATCATAAACGCCCACGAAGAAGACTGAAAGCACGATGGACTAATAACATCGTTAAGTATATTGGACCCGAATGGCAGATGAAGGCTCAGGACCGCGTGAGTTGGAAGTATGCTGGGGAAGCCTTTATCCATCAGTGGATCGAGACAATGACTGAATGGTGATAATGATATATATATATATATATATATATATATATATATATATATATATATATATATATATATATATATATATATATATATAAATGGCCTTTGGACACTGCAACACTTAATATTCGGACATTGAGAACGGATGAACGACTGCAAGAACTGTTGATCGAGCTTGACAACATACATTGGGACATCATATGTGAAATTCGAAGAAAATTGATGAAAACTGAGAAAACAACTGATCACGTACTTTACACCCGGGGTACGGAGAATGGACGATGTGATGGGATTGGATTCCTCATTAACTGAAAGTTGAAGGGCAGTGTTGAAAAAATTTGAAAGTATATCTGACCGACTAGCCCAATGCGTCATTCAACTGAATAAGCAGTTTAAGCTTCAAATCGTCCAAGCTTATGCGCCAACTATAATCTATGGTGATGAGGAAAGAGAGATTTTTTATAATGATGTGGCCCAGCTTCTAGACAATGATAAGTGCAGGTACAAAATTCTGATGGTTGACTTTAATGCTAGAATTGGAAAAGCAAGAACTAAAAACGCAACTGGCCCATATGGAAGTGGTGAGTGGGACAATAGGGGTGACAGATTGGTTGATTTTGCGGAAGGACAATAACTGTATATTATGAACTTGTTTTTGTAAGAAAAAATGCAGCAGAAAATAGACATGGAAAAGGCCAGCTGGTCTCACAAGGGAAATTGACTACATTATGTCAAATAATAAAACCATATTTTGCAATTATACTGTCCTTAACTGTTTTAATATCGGAAGTGACTATAGTACGAGCAAAGGTTAGGATAAACTGTCAAAGAGAACGTACAAGAATGGTGAGATCAAAGAAAGATAAACTAGATTGTGGGAAGCTGCTTCAGATAGGCAGCGATTTTGAGATTGCTTTGTCGAACCGCTTTGATGTGTTGCAAGACCCAGAGGAGATGAAAATAACAGATCAGTATGGAAAAATGAAACGGCTGCTGCAATAGCACCAGCAGAAAAGTGTATCAAACAGTCAAAAATCCCTAATGAGACGATTGATTTAATTTATTATTTTTTATTAGTAAAAAAACGGCGTTCAATGAAGAATTCTTTCCTTATAGCATAAGTCACTTGGACTAATTTTGCTTCATTTATTTTTATTCTCCACTTCAGAAGCCATGTTCGAATATAATCTAAATAAGTGTCTAAGATCATAAGCCATGTTCCGATATCATTTAAGTGTATTTGTAAGATTATATGTAACTGGATTTTAATGGCTTGCAAGTATGACAGTATCATCCGCAAAGGTTCCCACGACAGTATCTGTTGGTAAATCAGCTGTGTACAAAATATAGTAATGGTCTAAGAACACTGCTTTGTAGAACACCTGATTTAATTCGAAAATTATTGGTATATTCATGTCATCTTGTTCGGAATTTTCTGTCACTTGGGAAAGATCTCAGTAGATTGCAGTACGTTATAGAAAGATGTTTCTTGATTTTGTGGATTTTACCCTTATGTAACACTTAACCAGAAGCCTGGCAAAATCCAAGAAAGCAGATGTTCAGTATTTCTTGCCGTCCAGATTTAGATTTATGCTGTGAGCTATTCACGGGCTTGCTACCCTTTGTCTTTCCAGAAACTAAATTGATTATGAGTGTCGGGGCCTATTCTTTACAGCACTGGTCTGCTCAGGTTGTAGAGGTAGTTTACTAAGAGGCTTATTAGTCTGTACGAGGTAACTATATAATGGTCTTTGCCTTGTTTCGGAATCAAAATTATTTCAGCAGTTTTACACAATTTTACCCAGCAGTTGTAGTATAGAATTAAAGATACATGTAATAAGCGCAACACATTTTCTTGGTAATTGTTTTGTCATTTTTGGGGTTATTCGGTCTATTCTAGGCGCTTTTCTGTAAATAGCTAATTTTATTGATAAACGACTTTTGTAGTTAGCTGTTTGATTGGTGGCGTAAAATATCGACTAGCTCACTTTCTATCTTAATATCAGGTCCATTGTGGTTGGGTCTAAATACTTTAGCTAAGGGCTCGGCAACTAGTGGTTTTTTTCTTCGACTCGTCTGTTCCATTTTGTATTTGATCTTAATTCATAATGGTGCGGGGGAGACTGGAGTTTTTGGTTTCTTAAAGTTTTTAATCCGTTTTCATATCGAATTCTCGGAACAATTTAAGTTACTTACATAGTCTGTAATCGATCTTTTTTGTACTTTGATTTGATATTTTAGATGATTAGTAATCTATTTAGTGCAGTTTTATTTATTGCAGAATGGATTCAATGCCATTTTGCCATCATCATCTTCACAGAAATGTCATAAAAATTTTCCCTGTAGTTGTTTCTGGGGTGGTTTTTGAAATAGCAACGTAACTTAAAAGAAGTCGTAAAATATGTAACAAATTTAACTCAAACATTTACCACTAAATACCAAATCATCTGTTTTTATCTTCTGGGCGCGCGTTTCGCTGAGCATGTTAGCATCATATGTAGATGATTCTATCCAATAGATGGCTAACAAAATGCGCGTTAAGAGATTAAAAACAAGTGATTTTGTGTTTAAGGGTAAATCTGTTTGAGTTTAGTGTTTCACGCCAAAGGTTACAATAGAAGAATTAATATAAGATGGTTGAATAGAAAAAAACTACAATTTTATTAAGATATAAGTTTATTGCCTAATCCTAACTGAAAAAAAGTATTATTCTAGATTTGACAAAAAAATAGCTAACAGTTTCATTGTATACAAAAAATAAATAAGGTCAAACCCTTACATCACTAGCTTTAACATATAATATTGGTTACAATACATAAATAATGAACAAAAAATCAGCGACAAGCTTTTCATCACTATTTCTAGGTCAAATGGCACTTGTGGAACAAACGTCAACGTCAACGTCAACGTTAAAATTCATCCAGAAGGAAATTTCGTGCACCAGATTTGGATTATGTGCCGAGTGACGGACTTTACGATGTGGCTTTCGAGGTATCGAGGTTCTCCCGATAACACCGTATTGGGTGAGGGAGCATGCAATAAACACATGGTTCCGAACGGACTCTGATCAAAACTCCTTTTAAAATATCTATACTGCATTCGAAACATTTCATTCCTGATAAACTTATCTTCTTCTTCTTTTGTGTCATACCAAAAACGACTACGAAAGACATATCCTACAAATAAAAAGTATAAATGTAGGCTATCTACTAACAATAATTTAACTCAATGTAACATAACCTACATTCTACTATTATTAAATATATTGGTATTTAATGTGCTAATTTTTAAGTTTTAAAAAAAGGCGATCCGATAAAAATGGAAAAATAAAGTGTGAGTTTTGAAAGAATAAAAATGGCACAAATTCCATCAATGCTGTTTATCCTGGTGACTCAAGTTTAGGTTAGTTTTTCGCCTCCAAAAGCTATTCGTGGTACCGAAGAGGAATGGAGTTACTCGTGTAAAGATGGGTTATTAAAAACAACGGCCGACATTTCGAGGAATAGCTTCCAGATATAATTTTCTATCTGTAAATAACTGTGTACCTCAAAAAAAAACAACAAATTTTATTACACTCTAGTATTTCATAGTAATTTGTAAAAGTAACGGAACTTTTTAAAAGTAAAGAAATGTACTAGCACCATCTATTGAAACAATATATAATCTGAAAGCTGTATATCCTCTCTATAAAAAGAGATTGCCATCATTAAAAAATTCTGTTCTGTCTGTTCTCGTTTATATGATAACATTTCTAAACCATCTACAGATGATCAAATATTAGTATATGCTACATTTGATGATAACAGCTACCCTAATATGAACTTGTCGTTCTAACCACTAGATATATGAACAATGGCGAAAATTTGTATCAATAATTGTGGAAATAGATATGTTAATTCAAAGAGAAGTTTCAAAAGTAGAGCCTATCTCAAGATTTCTCTCAACACCAAGCACTTCGAGAAACGTTTCGCTAATTATGTTAACATAATAAAATATGACTAAAAATAAACAGCAACAGTTCTAATAAAAGAATTCGGCAAAATTGTTTAAAAACGATAAAATAAACAAAAATAATAACATTTTGTTATACAAACGACAACAAAAAATAAAGCTAACACATATCGGAACGCGGCACTTTACATGTTGGACACGTTTTGGTTCCACAAAAATAAAACACTCTGCTTCGTCGCCATTTCTTTACACAGGCAAGACAATAGCCATGATTACAATCGGATAAAATTCCAAATAACTGTTCTTTAACCTCGCTTTTTTCCAAAATTACATCGAAACAGATGCCACAAGATTTATTTGCCGATTGAGCCTTTTTAAGTAATTCAAGTGCCTTTTCAGATAAACTAGTTTCTGGATCATGCTGACTGCTTAATTCAAATCTACTTATTGAGTTGTTTTGGCGGGAGGTTGAGGTAAAATTCTAAAAAAATAGCTAAATTATAGACAAAAAAATGCAATATTATACCGTTTACTGTAAGTTCATGTATAAGAGGGTCGGGCATAGTTCTCTTTCCTGACAAGCAAAATATTTTTTTTTTATTTTCTTTTTTTTGGGGCATATGACGCAGATGCAAAATAAAAATCTGTCTCTGGCATTCATAGGCCTAGAGAAAGCATTTGACACAGTTTCCAGAACGACAGATTAGAGAGGACTGGAAGAAAAAGAAGTGCACCGCAAAATAATAAGAATTGACTAAGATTTAAGTAGAACTAACACTAATTATATAATAAAAATAACATGAAATCAGAGGGGTTCAAAACTGAAGAGAGGTTAAGACATGGAGGCGGACTGAGCCCAACATTATTTAATGTGTACACGGACTATATAATAAAGAAATGCTAAAGAAAATACACCAAAATGTTTATAGGATATAAGAATATAGAGAGAGTACAGATAGCTCACGGGTTTTTGTAGATGATGTAGTAGTAATAGCAACAAGTGAAGAAGAAGTGAAAAACAACAATAAAAAAACTTAAACTTCTGAAAAGAAGTATTGAAGGAAAAACGAATGAAAATATAAATCAATAAAACGAAAATACTAACAATGGGAAACCAGAATACCAAGACCAAAAGTTATATAAACAAAACTACATTAGAACAAGTAAATGAACTTAAATCTCTGGGAGTAATCCTGAGTTAAATGAGAGGATCTATAAAGCAATAAAGCTTGACTACACGTTAAACGAAAAATATATAAATACGAAAGAAATTTCTACCGACACAAAAATAATAAGATAAAATATTTTTAAGATAATATACAGATCATACAGGTGTGAGCCCTATAATATCTCAGATAGACAAAATAGTAAAATACAAGCTACCGAAATGAAATATCTAAGACGGATAATAGGAGTAACAAGAAAAAACATAACGAGAAACACAATTCACAAAGGAACAAGAAATGGATTCAGTCACTGAATTTATCGAAAAACGTCAACTCAGTTGGTGGGGACACCTACAAAATATGTCTGACAAGATAAAGGAAAAACAAGCGTATAACATGGAACAAAGCGATTGGCAACTTACTACAGGAAGGAAATCCTGGAAAGAAGCGGCTGGAGTAGTAAGAGACAGAAGACAGTAGAACAAGTTTATATGCGTGGAAAACAAGTGACAGGGAAATGTATTTAAAGCTGGAATAAAAATGCCCGACACCTTGCGTGGTATAAAGGTTCTTAATTATTATAATAATAACATATAATAATATAAATATCAGAAAATTCTCTCTATTACTCTAAAATACAAGCATAGTTTTATTTTAGAGTAATTTATAATTAATATAATGGATTTTCATCAAAAAAGTTGAAACTGTGAATTATGTCTCTCTATCACCTTATCTGTCTTTTACACATCTTAATAAAGTTACAAGTCATTAATTTATGTTAGACTTGACAAACACATTTTGATTTATAGTGTTCTCCCTATTTGGCAATGCTTTACACCTCTAACAACTACACTCACTAACTCACATTCATACATTATATTTTCCAACATATGTACAACTAGCTTTTCCTTCTTAAACACCACAAAATTGACCACTCCTAGAACTTTGAATACCCAAAGAATTTCCTAGCAACACAATGTCAAGTATTTGTGTGCCGTCCAGGACTAAATTGGAACCTTCACATCAAACTGACAAATCAGCTCATTGACTGTTTTAATGTTTACTCGAATACAAACAAAAACAACCTAGATTATTTAGGTAAACTTCCTAATTGCACTGTCCAATAGACTTTTGAGTATGAAGCCAACTTTGGTAAACTATAATATTCCTTTTTTTGGATCTATTGCTTTTGATATCTTGTTTTTTTTTTAGAGACCTTGTCTTTCAGAGATAGAATAAGAAAATTATATTGTATAATCTTAAATATATAATATCACACAATCCTATTGTAATTATCTAAGTTGTCACATTGGAAAATACTTAGAACTTAGAATTAGATTTTTTTTCTAGAAAAACCATAAAAGATCTGGCTAACAAACATAATAAATATATTAATAATTGATAAGGCCCTTCGGGAGCCTATTCTGTCCAAATAGGTACTGGTTTAGCGAACCCGAGGTACCCTAGCTTTATCTTAAACCCCTATCCTAGATAAAATCCAAAATAATTACCCTACAATCCTTCCCACTCTAAAATAAAAACATATATTTCTATATATGACCCTACCGGTTCTATAGGCGAACAACCCTAGAAGCTATGAATAATTGCTTTCGATAGTTTAGAAAATGCCTCGGATGTTGTCGAAGTAGGAGCTTCTTCGCTAATGGGTCACGATAACTCTGCGCGAGTTTTTGTGGCGGCGCCAGCCCGTTTAAGGATACGGCAAGGCCAGATCGAACAGGGGTCAGATGAATCATGCTTGGAAGTTGGACACCCACTTCCTGCAGATTACCAGATTCAAAAACGAGTCTGTATACGTTGGACCAAAGAGAAACTTTTACAGCCCATATACGCATACTTCATAATAACAAAAATCGATACTGATGTGACACTGTACCAAAAACGGCTTCATAAAATATAGCAACAAATGAAACCTGACTCCCATAGGATGGAACAAAACCTAGGCAAGTAAACTCTATAGTAAGACGAGCTTCATTGTGCTCAGAAGCGGAGATACATGCGATGAGAGAAAAAGCCAGGAAAGACAAATAACACCAAAAATGTTAGTAAAAATAATTGTATGGAGCTGAGCACAATGCTTGTTACACCACTAAAAGGTGCGCATATAAAATTGAGCGTACAACTGGAGACTAATCTAATAAAATATGAAGGCATGCCATTAACAGACGAATACCAAAATGTCAGGTCACTCCCCGTATAAGCAATGATATAAAAATTATTGATAGTATCCGTAAAACTTACCAATTTTCGGACATTAATATAGAAACTATCTATCATGGCATTTGCGCAGCAGCTGTAACTGTTTGTGAAGGAAATAACTTTCAGGTATTAGAGAACAAGAATCTTATTGTTAAACATGATGTATCAGATAGAAAACCGGCATGGGAAATAAGACTAGAGAAAGATATTAACAAAATCCGGAAACGTATAGGCATTCTCACTTGTTATACCGACAAAAATAAAATCCCGTCACTGAAAGTTCAACAAAATGCAAAAAAAATCCTAGAGGAAGCTAAAATACCCACTTACGCTAAGGATCGAGTAGCTGATATAAAACTGCATATTGATTTATTGAAGCAAAAAATTGCAGTTTTAGGAGCAAGAATACGAAGATATCAGGAAAGCAACAAAAAGAAAAGCCAACTTAGGAGTTTTAATAACAACCAACAACAATTTTTTAGAACTCTGGAGCAGAGAAAACCCCAGAAGCAAGAATCTCCAAATAATAACGCAATGTACCAATTTTGGAGCAAGTACTTGGAACATGGAATGTTGGCACAATTCTTCCAAAATATTCTTGAGTTCCCGGACTTACTTCCTAATAGTATCTGCAAAGGTATAACCCTCGTGATACCCAAGAAAGAGGAGGCAGGAAAGAAAAGTCCAGAGCAGTACAGACCAACTACTTGCCTGTCAAACATATACAAACTAATGAACAAAATTATATGCACCAAGATCTCCAAACACTTAAACACCAATAAAATAATTGCTGAAGAACAAAATAGGTGCAGAGGGAAGTCATTGATACAATAGTTGGAAAAAAAGCTCAGGACAAACAACGAAATCTATCAATCGCCTGGATAGATTATCAAATGGCATATGAGTCTGTTCCCCATTCTTGGCTCATTGAAGTTTTGAAAGTATTCAAAAATAATGAAAAATGTACAAAAATCTTACAAAAAATATTGAAGAATTGCGACACAAAATTAATAGTCAGAACACCGCACATTACATATAAGACTCCTCAGATAGATATACAGAGAGGAATATTCCAGAGTGACAGTATCAGCCCTATTTGGTTTTGTTTAGCGCTACATCCCTTGAGTAATATGCTTAAAAATACAAAATACGGCTACAAAATTGAAAAGCAAAAGACCTGCCGAATGACACACCTAATTTAATGGACGATCTAAAGCTTTATGCGTCTAGTGAATCACAATTACAAAGCATACTTGAAATCGTAAGCCGATACAGCAAGAAAAGTAAAATGAACTTTGGGCTTAGTAAATGTGCTACCATACACTATAAGAAAGGAAAAATTATAGATACTTCAAATATCTGGGGATCGTGCAAACGGGCAGATCAAAGATATGGCAACGAGAAATATTACTAGAGGAAAATATCTCTTAAGAGTTATAAAGGTCGCAGGAACATATTTACCTTCACGTCATAAAATAGGAGCAATAAACTTCCGGGTAGTACCGGTACATTGATTTGCAAGAACTAGATAAATTAACCCGGAGAATAACAACTACCCGATTTTAATGTTTTGAGGAGATTTTCCTTATTACATATGTACGATGAAATATGCCTGCAACTTTATTGTCGTGGATTAAGTAATCTCTCGGAGCCAATTACGTACATGCAGAGGCTATATGTTGAACAGTCTCACTTGTCTGCCCGTACATTCTGCACTTATCTGATTGGAGTTCTTGCTTCAATATATATTTTCTATAATTCCTAGTTGGTAGTATAGTGGCGGCTCGTGGGTTTTTAAAGTAGGAGGGCTATATAGCAGGTGAACCTGTGGTGTTTTGCACTGAAAAATTATTTACTGTGATATTTACTCTGATCTAAAGGGCTAACCCACGTGTTTATTAAAAAAATTTGGTGCTTCAAATTTAAGAAAGTTTTCAAAATTCTGATAATTCGCCATAACATCTCTTGTTTCATGAGTACCTTTGGTTGTTATAGCTTGCTTTGTCAATTGGGGAAAGTGTGTCCCGTCTAGTGTAAATTCGTGAATTCAAAAATAAAACTCAAGCATTCGAACCAAACGTCTATTTCATACTCTTCCCAAACATTCTTTCTCTTGGCCTTTCAGGCCAAACTTGGCCATAAACATCCTAAATAAATAAACAAAAGTAACCCATCTATCGAAGGCCGTTAGAAGGGTCTCCGAGTATGTAAAATAATGCGGGTTATTATCCGTATGGTGCCTTGTGCTATGCACGAGGCGTTCTTTCCTTTTTGTCCTTAATGCTAATTGTTTACACTAGTAACTTGATATTGCTGCTTTCTTCTACTTTTCCTCGTTTTATGTGGATAAAGTTACATTTCGTTGTTTTCCGAATTTTATTTTAACATCTTTAGTAAATGCATTTACTAGTTCCAGCTCAGACCTGTTCCCTTTATTGCTCACATACAATTTCAAGTCATCCATTGGGTAGCCGTATTTGCTGTTCTTAATCATGAAGCTTAATGGGTTTAACGCCATGCAAAACAATAATGGATTTAAGCTGTCTCCCTGGAATATACCTCTAATGATTTTGATATTTAATTCCTATTTTATAGAGGGACAGAATCCTTTTGATCCATTCCAGATTCCCCATTCCTTGACTTTTTGATGGCCTGCTTGGTTAATTCTGTTTTTCCTCTACAACCATCCCTCCAAGCGTTTTGTTCTGGCTTTTATCATACGTTGCGAGGTAATTTTAAAACCCTCAAGAGAAGCACTAAGCGCCTTCCCGATTCAGGAGCACATGGAGTATTTGATTATTAATATCTTTGGATTAAATTATCCAATTTAATATATATTTTTTTAATATAAACCTCAATCACTATAAAAAATACTATATCTATAGAATGTTCCAAAAAATAAGATTATTCCTAATACCATCGAAAAAATCAGCAAAACATTAAAAAAAAAAATTAAAATGAGGTGTTCTTAATGTATTTACGTACTGACTTAATGTACGTGTCTTGTGACTTAATGTACTTTCAGAAACCTATTACATAATTTACCTTTATTTTAAAAAATATATTTATTTAGTTAGGTAAAGTTCACTGGTATGATGCTCTCCAAAAACCGATTTGGTCTCGCCTTCACTTTCTTTGTCGTCGAAAATATCAGCTGAATCATATAACGCTTCTACTTCAGACGCACAGCGAGTATGAGAACGTGTGTTCATTTTAAACTAAATAGAAAATGAAAGAAACCGATAAATAAATGTTAAAAAAATTAAAAATCAAAGTTTTCAATTAAAATACTACAAAAAATTTTATATTTATGATTTACTTACCACACACTATTTGTAAAAAAGGTTATTTAAATACACGACAACGGCACTGGGTGGCGTATACCCATAGACTGGGCATAGTAAAATGTTTCCTCTACTCAAAGTCATCCGCTCAACGTGACCATTTATAAGGGAAAAAGCCTTTTAATTCACCCCTGGGTATCCCATATCTAGTGCATCTCTTGAGGGTTAATCAAACACAATTATGTCTGAAAAAGTGTAGTCCAGTTCGGGAGACCACTCAGCGTGAGTGGATGCAGTACAGATTCTACGTAATCGTCATAAATATGGCGTTCGGTATGGGCATAGACAAGTCCGGCAGGCGCATCGTTATTCACGATTCGATTGTGAAGTTTTCTACTAGGAAACAGGTAGAGCTGGAATGGATGGGGGATGTGTCATACTCGGTATCAGTTTTATTCATACCGTGATGTCACTCAGTTTCAGAAGTAAGAGTTAGTTTGATGGTTTTCCATCGGGGTAAGGCGCATTCTGTTTTAGGTTACTGTTTTGCGACAAGACCATCAAGACCAGCATCGGTGCAAACATGGAGAATTTACGTCATATGAGAAATTATGCGGATAATATGATCTATTGTTGGAGACATTTGTTGTTAATTTATCTGGGAGAAGATTTCAGAATCTGTAAGACAAATAACTTACAGATTCGAATCTGTAAGCAAAATAAGTCAATCAGCTGTGATAATGCCGAAAAATTTAAACCAAAACGCAACCGTGGAGGCGGGCAAGGAAGCCAGGGAGCTGTGGTCCATCATCCAAGATGACTATCGCGGTAGTAAGAGTAAGAAGTTGTTATGGAAACACAATCGGAAAAGTTTAAGATAACCCTACATGTTACGTATTGTTTCTTAGAAACAAAGATCGTTAAAACTGTATAGCTATATACGTCATTAACTTTACATAGCATTCAATGTGTGTAAGTGTATACTATACAATATATTTTGAAAAGAAAATTAATTATAATGAGGAGTTATTAAGCGCGTTAAAAATCGCCTAATTATTGTTTATATTGTGATTGTTATAACTGTTAATACAATACACATAAATAAATTTGTTTGAAATTGTGGAAAACCAACCCTATTTTAGTTATGTTTACTGCTCAAAAGACAAATCGACTGATTAATTTTAAATGTATTCTATGAAATGCATTCATTGGAAACAAATTCGTTTGTCGGTGAAATTAGATAGTTCTCCAATTAAAATTGTTTAGAAAAGGTCTGAAATCTGTCTTGGCCGGGAACTGCAAAAAGTGGGCACCAAAAATGACCGGATTCAGTAATGGCTGAGCTCCAATATGACTGAGTTTTATAACGATTTGGTCCTAAACTGACTTAGTTCTGTAATTCCTGGGCCCTAAAATGATCGGGCTCCACAACCACCGGGCCATAAAACCCTCTACAAAAATACCAAAGAATAAGCCTGAGTATGGCTTGGCCAGCTAATATACATATCTCTAACGGAAGGGCACGGCGTGGAGACGTCTATTCAGTTCGAGGTCTGATGTTAGACTCTATGTTCTCTGCTCGAGGCGTGAAGACTGGCGCAAAATGATCTTACCTGTAGTGGCCGATAATTTGTTAACGCTACATGCTCCTATAGAGGCAAAACAGGGTCCACGTTGTAGTTTCTTCAACCGAAGGAACAGGAAAAAACCACACGGTGCGTTATCATGATGCAAAATCCACGAATTGTTTTATCACAAATTTGGACGGTATTTTTTCGAAGGGACTCTTAAACAATGCCGAAAAATAAAAATTGCTCATTTTGGGATATTTTGTAGTCCGAAACGTGCATTTTACAAATCTGGCAGCAAAACTTCTATAAAATGGCTACTTTCTGGGATATGAGCATTAGAATATTCGGAAAATCCAAAATGCAAAAAGTTTTTTGCAGGAATATAAATACATACATAACAAGTATATCAGTTGCATTTGTTGGTCAAAAAATAACTGTATAATAACAAAATGGCGAAGGTGGATACAATCTCTCCAATACTGAAAGATCTCTGTAGCTGACTGACTACGACTAGTATAATTCAAATTGTTTTTCTTAATAGGTTCTTGAGTCAGTTGCAAGTTATTATAAGCGAAAAACTATTGCAAGAGGCGTTAGTTCGCGACATGGTAAAATCAACTGGCCACCAAGATCATACGATCGCACTCCCTAGGATTATTTTTTGTTAGATAGTGATAAAACTCTGGTCTATAGAAATAAACCTCGGACAATTCTTGACGTTCAAAAAAACATTCGGACCACAATTAAAAATATATCACAGATATCTGCGAAAAAGTAACCGAACATTGCATCTCCAGAATGCCTCCCTCCATAGGAAGTTGAGCCATTACTTGTTCTTCAAGATAAAATAAAAATTACCAGATTATCACTTCTAGTTATTATTGTGCCTCATTTAAAAGTTCTGATGCTCTTATTGGATAACCCATTAGTGCAAAAGTAATATGGCCAGCGAGATATTACGATTGGCACACTACTGTGTCAGCATATCTGTATCAGCAATCCTTTTTAGAATATGTCAGTTACTACTACTATTATTACAATGTGCGGATAAAGAGAAATATAAACAATGAAATGCTCACAATAAACACTATATAACTTTTATTTTTACATACACAACTTTTATATATACGAAATAACTTGTCAGTGGTTTATTAATATTTAAATCTGATCTTAATTGATCTTGGAATCAGTAACTTTCCCAAAACATTCGCTATATAAATAAGTTTCACTAGTGCCTATAAACTCTACACACACATATAGCTAAGACATATCTATGTAAATATTTATTGCATCTAAAAATTTACAGCACTTGCCTTTACATTTAAATTTAGCATACAGGCGCTAGGAGATAAGCCAGTTCAAGATGGTAAAATTTCTTCATTTTTATCAAAAGTCAACAGGAAACTCAGTGCACTTGCATACAGCAAACATAAGGAATTTATGTCTCTATTACTGGATTCAAGAGATATTTATTAAAACCAGTTTGGTTCTTCTTGTATTAGATCAAAACAGGAGCTTCCATAAAATATGCCCACACATATGCTCACTAACTGTATTCTACCTGGTTTTAACTTTCTGTCAGCAAATAAGTCAATGAATTAATTCAAAGCCAAGAAAAAATACTGGAAAGTTCTTAGCCTATACTACATGGAGTTAAACTGATACCAGTCACTAGTTTACATATTTTCTCCTAGGGTAAAAATGTAACTTAACTATAATTTTGTTAATTTACTCCTGTGTAACTAACTTATATTCCAAATGGAAATTGTTCTTCCTATCCCACAGAAACTTTTCTACTCAATGATTCTGATTTTTCTTCAAAGTGGAATTTTGTGGCAAATCTGTTGTTAAGAATGTAGTGTAAGAGCTTAAAATCAGCTGAAAGCATTGCTACTCTAACACTTCGAAGAAAATATTTACCCATACATTCTACAATGATCCCTCCTGAATGTGGCCATTTTTTCTGAACATTAATAAGATTCCTTGCTAACAGAATCACTCTTTCAATATTGCATCAAATCAGTATCAGCAAAATCTTGCAAATTATAAAACATCCCCAAGACTAATTTAACATATTTAGCGACATGATTTACTTCACAATTGAGATTTAACAAACTGCTGAATAGAAGCGCCTGATGAATCAGTTACATCTTTGACCCAATTTAAACCGATGTCTTAAACAATAGAGGTACTATGAAGAACGGACTTATATTTATGTTTAAATATTTTAAAGAACTAGGAAATAAATTTTAGTTTGAGGCTTTTCCTCCTGTTGTAAGGGCGCAAACTCGATTTATTTGATGGTAGTGCGAATTTTTGCCCCTGACATAACTCATAGTTTAACAGAACTCTATGATATTTCTATAAATATAAATTAAGAACAAAATAAACAACTTTTAAATTCTGAAGTAAGGTTAGGTATTCCGGGGGCGTTCAACAAGTTGAATATTTTTGATATGTTTTTAATAAAGTAAACCGAAACAAGTAATTTAACGCAGTGATTTATAATATAAACGTCATAGTTTTTTAATAATATTGAAAATTAGTAAAACCCATTTTGCGTTTTATTAATTAGCACGCAATATAATTTTGAATCGGATTAATTCCTAAAAGCATCTGCCTGAAATATGAAAAGAGTTACGACATACAGTGGTGGACAAAATTATTGGAACAGCATATTGTTTTTATAATAAAAAATTAATAAAATGATTATTTTATACAACCAACCACAATCTAAATTTTTCACAGAAAAAAAAATGTTAATCTCAAATGGATTAGATAAAATAAATTAAAAATGAATATGTCAAAAATTGAATGGACAAAAGTATAGCCACTTAAATGTTTATCAAATATTTGAAAGCAAGAAGCTGAAAAAAACATGTTTCTACCCACGGAAAAGTATTTATTGTGGTCGAATATTATTATCGCGAAGCCTTCTGGTATGTGCATTGGTCGAAGTATCTTGAAAATAAAAAATTAGGATAAATAAAATGGGTCGTAAAGGGCAAGAAATTAGAGTGACTGAAAGAAAAATAATAATTAATCTGCATCGTGACGGTAAATCATATTCTGAAATTGTGAACGCAGTGAGAAAATGTCGTTACCCTGTTCGTAGTGTTATTAAAAGGTTTAACAATAGCGACAATTTTCAAAATATGCCACGAACAGAGCGATCATCTAAACTTACAGAATTGGAAACAAGAAAAATAATTAGGCAAATTAAAAAGGATCCTCAAATCTCAGCGTCGGAAATTACAATGATTAGAGAACAGGATGATAAAGATATTAGTGTTAAAACCGTACAGTTTTACCGTACCGTTTTATTCTTAGAAAATTCTATTCTAACCATAGAACCAATGATCATTACTGAAGACATCTTTAACTTTCTAAAAGCACTTATGTGGGTGTGAATAAATAGCAACCCCAAAGAAAGCAGCAGCTACTTTGGCCTCCTACAGACACATGGCATCACAAAAATAGTGCTTCAATAGTTATGCCTCCTGCTTATAAATATCACAACAAATGAACACTACACTCATTACTTCACTTACATACCGATACAGATTACAGACAGGCAGAACCTAATATTATTAGATAATTTATAATTTTGGATCAAAAGAGAGAATAATGTAATGTTCAAGATCCGGAAGAGCTAAAAATATACCAAATCGGTGTGAAGAAATCATTAACAATGTGCTTGAGACGGCTACTTCAATAACACCAACAGAAAAATTTTTCAAACAGTGGAAAATCTCCAATAATATCATTAGATTAATGAAAAAACGGCGGACAATGTGGAACACAGGGAGTTTTTGAGCAAGGTGGAGTATGTTGAGCTTTGTAAGACTAGAAGAAGACGTGTTCAAGAAGAGAGGAATCGGTTCGACATGCAGATAGTTAACAAAAATACTAAAAGGATTTTGGAAGAAAACAGAGGAATAAACAAAGCTAAATATAAGCTGAGGAATAAAAGGACGCACATTCTTCCATTAATGAGTGAGGATGGCGCAGGGCGCAAGGAGCATACGAAAATGTTCGAGGTTGTTAGAAGATTTTATTCTCATTTGTATAAAGATCAAATCTAGTCAAAGACATCAATGCCCAAGGAAAGGCAAATGGCCGATATCCTAGTGGATGAACAATTGCAAAGCTCTAGAAAGTATAGTATAATTGTTGAAAAGCTAAAAAACTAGTGATTGTTGTGAAAACTTTCCCAACAAAACAACTTTCATAAGATATATGACAAATGTATGTACATAAGAGTTTAGACCTACACTATAGTTTGAAAAATAGACACGACCAGAGAAAATAACCACCGGTATTTTGAAGCATTATGTGAAGAATACGCGACACTACGATTGGGACACTACTTCGGATCTGTATCAGCAACCTTCCTTAGAATTTGCCATTTACTACTACTATTATTACTATGTGTGCATAAACGCAATAAAATGCTCACAATAAACCCTAAATAACTTTTATTTTTACATACACAACTTATATATATATATATATATATATATATATATATATATATATATATATATATATATATATATATATATATATATATATATATATATATATATATATATATATATATATATATATATATATATATATATATATATATATATATATATATATATATATATATATATATATATATATATATATATATATATATATATATATATATAATATATATATATATATATATATATATATATATATATATATATATATATATATATATATATATATATATATATATATATATATATATATATATATATATATATGGATGAAGAACTATCTCGCTGCCTCGGGCTCTCTGCTGATCCCACTCGGAAGTCCGATAAAATGTGTTTCCAAGCATGTGGTAATCTTTGGGAATCGGTGCCCAAAATTATACGGTCTCCCGAAAGTTCACAAAACGGGAACGCCGTTAAGACCAATAGTAAGCTCCATTGGCTCTCCCACACAGGCCTTGGCCAAATACATGGCTTCCTTACTCCAGCCTCTTGTAGAAAAATCCGCATCATATTTGAAGGACTCCCAATATTTCATTAAAATTATCAAAGACATCCGGCTAGAAGAAAACGACTTATTAGTCAGCTTTGACGTCACTTCCCTATTCACGCAAGTGCCGGGTACCGAGGCCCTGTCGATCATAAAGACGAAGTACAAGCTGCCTGAACATGTCATCAGTCTTTCCAACCACTGCCTTGCAAACACCTTCTTCATCTACGCAGGCCAAAAATGCAAACAAATTGAAGGCGCACTGATGGGCTCCCCACTCTCTCCAGCGTTGGCGAATCTATATATGGGAGACTTCGAAACCCGAGCACTGCAAACGTGTATACATAAACCGAAAATATGGTTACGTTATGTCGACGATACGTTTGTTGTGTGGCAACATGGAGAGAATAATCTGAACAAATTCCTGGAACACCTGAACCAAATTCATCCAAAAATCAAGTTCACGATGGAAAAAGAAACAGAAAAAGAATTTCCATTACTAGATGTCTTAATAAAAAGGAACACACATTTTTGTCGAAAACCGACACACACCAATAGATACCTTAATGCACTCAACTAACGGATAAGGAACACTATCAACAAGAAATAAATCTTCTGCAAAATGTCCTGGCAACTAACAGATATCAACAAAAAACTATCCGACTGGCGCTCAATCCGACAAACAAACAAGAAACAGAGAAAAAGATATACACAAACAAAGCCTTTCTACTATATATCAAAGGCACCACGGACAAAATTGGAAAACTTCTAAGGAGACATAACATTAAAACTATTTTCACCACCGACAGGAAAATCAAAAACATTCTTCCAACCGCCAAAGACAAAATTCCCTTAGAAGCACCAAGGCGTGTATGAAATTCGAGACGAGCATGTTAACGCCGTCAAGCAGAAAACCACCACTTCCTCTCTAGCCCAGCATGTGCTCAACACCGGACACAAAATTAATTTTGGAAAAACAAAAGCCTTAGCCAGTAATGAAAATTTCTCCGCTAGGATTATTAAAGAGGCGATAGAAATAGAAAAAAGGCCCAACAACCTAAACAGCCGAGATGATTCCCAAAGATTACCACATGCTTGGAAACACATTTTATCGGACTTCGGATACAACTTGTTAGGACTATACAACTTGTCAGTGCTTTATTAATATTTAAATGTAGGCTTAATTATTCTCGGAATCAGTATTTATTAAATCCGTATGCATTAAGATAACACCATTTCAAATATAATACAAGCTGTGCCAGCCTCAATACAATATTTAATAATGAATTTTAGTAAGAATCAGCCATATCAGATCTGTTGTATATTCAGTTAAATAAAATCAACCTAAATATTGCTGTTATCTCTCTTTATAACTTTAGAATATCTGGTAATATGTGACAGAAAAAGTCCAAGTTGCTAGCGCAAGCGTCGAAACAAAAAAATATGAAATTACTACAGCAGCTATATATTCGCTACCAAGATATAGAATACAAAAAGACTCAGTGCTAAGCACACACATTGGGGCTCACGCTCAACAAAAAAAAAGCGTGAACAACTCTATCAAGCGATGATCGAAATAAAAGGTAAGTGGCACTCAATTGGAAAACCAAGTTATCGTCCAACTGATATTAACAAGATTCCAGACCTCCTGAATTTATTTATTTCAAGGAAAATAGCCATTAATTACATGCAAGTTGAAGAAGGAGAGGGAGCATCATCAGATCACTCACTAATTTCGACGCTTAGTGAAAACGTAATAACTAATTGCCAAATCCGGCATTAACAAACAAATGCCCTGACTGGGAAAGTTTTAAATTGGAACTCAGTGAGAGAATCAAGTTGAATGTATCATACAATAAAGCAATAAAAACATGAATGAATAGAAGCATGAAACGTTATCTCAGAATTAAACAAAAACGATCGGAGCAAACTATCCCAAGGAAATACGTGATCTGACAAAAGATAAGAGAAAGGCCAGGAAAGAGTGGGAATGATCCAGTACAAGCGAAAATAAAAATAGACTAAATAACCTGACTCGATAGCTAAAAAAGAAAATTCAGAAACTTTCAAATGAATCAATCAATAGAGGATATTTTCCCTATAGAGATGCAATATCAAAGGAAATGGAATCTTGGGATGGTAGCCGATTACTGCTGAGGATTGAAAAGGAACCTACCGGAAGGTAAGTACCCGCTGAAACCATGAATATTGTGTATAAGTTGATTGAATGTTACAAAGAAACCTGATGTATTAATTTTTTTTTTTTAATATATTCTTGTTAATTGGCCATATTACTATCTAAATTAAACAGACGTTTTCGTATGACAAAAAAAGTTTGAATTTTGTAGACCAATGTAGAAAATGAATACTCAGAATTAACATCAATAGATGTAGGAGTGTCCCAAGGTAGGGTACTGGGACCTGTTATACAAATACGAGATTCCAGTAGCAGTAAACATCAAACTAGTCACATTTGCTGATGATACTGTAATTTTACCACTTGGAAATAGGCGCAGTAAGCGACATAAACACTTGGACCAGACAATGGCGTATATAATTATATGAAAATAAATGTCTTCATATCAATTTCAGGAACAAAAAAATAAATAACCACCCAGTGTAAAGAAACTGCCAAATAATTGGACCTTAATCGAAATGACAGACAACAAGGACTATAAAAACTCAAATATATAAATATGTATTGGATGATGGGAATACATTCCCAGCTGTCTATCCAAAACAAAGTGCTGGTCTACCAGCAAGTGCTTAAACCGATATGGACATACGACCTTCAGCTTATGGGTTTATACTCAAGGAAGCAATTGCAATTGCCTCAGTGTATTCCAGAACGGAATTCTAAGGAACATCGTTACTGTTTCTTGGAATGTTCAGAATGAACATTCTCGTTTGAGAGGAAAAGTCAATGAAGAAATTAAGATTTCCAGGAGCTGAAGTCTTTCAACTCTTACATAACCTGGACTTGCGATGGCTCAAGAGAAGCAAACCTTTTGAGCTTGCGGGATTGTGCAATGATCAGTGAAAATCCGAACAAAGTGTTGTGTAGTTAAATGTGTAAAAATGTTGTTAAATGTGTTAAAAACTAAAATAGACCGTTGGGAATATCCAGACTCAAGTAACTATAGTAATTTAAGTTGTATTTAAAATGCTTATGAATTTTAAGGTTAGATTAGATGCATTGTTTATTTTCCCAAAAAAGACCTACCGGAAGTGTACTACACTAAATCCTTTACATCCTGTATTATCCAAATAAAATTGGACTAAGCTTTTGTGTAAATTCATGTACAATCAAAGATCCTTATTCACGGTTTCGTTATTCGTGGATTAAAACATTGTGACCACTTTTTGATTTCACGGCTGAAATTTTCTTAATTTTCGAATCCAAAACTAATGATACATATTATATTTTTAGAATAATATGTAATTTATTTACTAGTTACCTTTCAAAACAAACAACTATCAAATTATTTATAAACAATCTCGTCTTATCGCCGCTTGGCCGAAAGTAAGTCGACAAATAATTCGACGCGTGACGCTATGGCTTTTGATAAAAATCGCCTTCGCACAATCGGTGCGAATCTTTTGTTTTATTGCTTCAACTTGTCATTCATCTCTAATTGATGTCTGACAGTTACACTCGTATTTCTACACAACAAAGTGTCTGAATGATACTAAGAAATGTAAAATTTTTGGTTGCGACGCATTTTTCTATCCCTATTCCTAAATTTGGTTATAGGTGCCCTCCTGTTTATCCCCTACGAACCGCTGCTGTTTATAATCCTGTACAAATTACCATCGCGGCAAATTTACGGAACGCAGCAAATAAGGAGATTTGACTGTACTCATAAGTTTAAGATTTATCATATAAGTGTACATGTGATTATGAGCGAAAAAAAAATCCATTCTGTGGATATGTAAATAAAAAAATATGTATATGCAACTCTTTACAACTTGTAGGCTCTTGAAATTTGTCATCGGGTGGGGGGTCATCCCCACTAATATTCTCTTACTCTGTCGTACCGAATATATGGTTAACTTCTACGTAGGTTAGTTTCATTCTGTTTGATGTTAGTCTATGTTTTTATTTACTTTTTGATATTCGGGTACAAGAAATGGCAGAAGGAAATTCTTATGGATGTAAGCTTAAGGATTTTGCCTAGTGGATATTCCATTGTGAATTTCGTGGCTGCTAATAATGAAATTACACAGCTACTTCCCAGCCATCAAGTGTACAAAGCTGTTGCAGAATATCTGGTATAATTTTGTCTTTAGATATTTACCTTTTAGAGTTTGCTACGATTACAAACATGACCTCTGTAAATATTACGCTGGAGCGGGCAACACTTTGTGAAACTTATATTTTCTATTTGTTCACCAGAGCAGTGGAGAATGCACCACATGATATTACCACCATACGCAATTGTTTAATTTGTTTGAAAACATTGATAATCAGATTAGGAGTAAGTTATGTTTAAAATCAATTATATTAATTTTTAAATTCTTATTTCAATAAGGTTCCCAATTTGGCAATGCGGATGGGAAATATCCGCGATGTAGAATTGTCCGACTACACGTGATATTTTATGATTAGGTCAAATTACTCTATAATGTATTCTAATTTTTAAGGTTATAATAACATTAATACCATTCTAAGTTTAGTGCCTTTTTACATTTTTTTAATACATTATAAGAAATATAGTTGTTTTTCTAACCTGTTTTTTTTTTTTAATTAAATTTTAAATCTGACTTTAAAGTGCATGTAATGTACAGATGCTCACGCATAACTACAACCTGTATTTTGGTCATGGGATTGCTTTTCTTATTTTTCCATCTTTCGACATAAATTGGGTGATAACCCATGTCGAAAAGTCCAAAGATGAGAACACAAAGGTTGCGCTCTTCAGGAATGCAAAACGCATGATACTTGTAGATCCGCTCATCAAAAAATCTTGTGGCAGCTCTGTAGTCGTCTGCGATAAAAGGTCATGACCCCCCGTTTCTGCTTCGTTATTGATTTTCCTAGGTTGATGTCTCTTTTTCTGAAGAGTCGAAGAACCCGGAGGTAGGCCGCTTTGTCCCGAAGGACAATCGCCGGTAGTTTGGCTGACATCTGTGTCTTGGGGCCCTCCTGCTTTCTTTGGAGGTGCAGTTTTGGTCTGGACCTACTTTGGCGGTATTGACTTCTTGAATACTGGGGCTTACCATGCGCTTTCTGAGGCCGGCTTTTTAAGCGGAGGAAGAACCTCTTTATCTGAGTTCGCAGCTCGTTTCGCAGGCTTTTTCTTATTTTTGCGTCTGCTGCTGCCGTCTGTATCTGAAGCCGATGCCCAGCCTTCTTCTAATAGGTCTATGTCCGACCCGTAGAATAAAAAGTCATCTTCCATGGCGGTTTCTTTTCATTCTTTTTCACTGTCTGATGCTTTGACAAAAGCATAAAATTTTTTCCCTAGATGATTATTTTCGTTTTGGACCTTGTCCAAACCTTCACTTAGTGTCATGTCCTTGTTGCTTAACTCATTGAGTTTTGCACCAGAAAGGTTACCCATCCCTTTTAAATAGCGCATCTGGTCTTCCAGGTCATTGATGCGTTTTTCTTTGCCTTCTAATGAACGTTGGAGTGACTAAAACGCGTCTCTCGTGATGGTAAACCCCGCAAGGTCGGCCATCACCTCGTATGAAACTAAAGAACTCGGAGATCACAGAGAGCAGCTTACTCTCTGGAAGCTCGACCTGAACTGATCTAACAAGCGCATTTAAACAAATATAAAATGATTGATAATCTTCCTTAGATACTTAATCTTCTTTAGATACTTGAACTATACAAAGCCTTAATTTATTCAGGTGGCCCTTAAATGAGAACAAGCTTTAGGCTTGTTTTTTGTTTTTTTTTAGGCTTCGGGTGACCAAAGACAAGTGTGGTTTAGCATGATCTCTATGGAACGCAATTCTTTTTCTGTTAATCCACTTAGTTCTAGTATTGCTTCGGTCGGATTTTAAGGTGACAGTTCAACGATTCTCTTCGTGGCCCCCCAAATGCATAACATAACCTTCTTCGGATGTAAACTGGCTTTTGCGCTGATTGAATAAACATATCTGCGCCTACACCATGATCTCCTACGCTTATTATTATACTCAATCAATCTTTTATCACCTGTAACTATTCGCTTTAAAGAGGACGCGATTTAATTGCGCTTCAATAGAGAAGCAAAAGTTTTTCTCCTAAACTGCACCCTTACATCGTCCTTGCTAATCGTTTCAAGTTGACATAATCATTTTGACACTGTTAACTAGTTGACTACAAGAATTTGTGCGATCTCTCGAGTTGTTCCATGTCAATCACTTTCAGTTGTCAATCAGCCTCGACCGGTCGTCTAGAACGTGATACATCCCTAAGATTGACATTGTTTTCATGAAATTGTCTGAATCACTTAAGACACGTGGTTTAGTCAATGGCACCCTCATCGTATAGAGCAGATATCTTATTTTACGTCGGCGAAACGTTCTTGACTTTTCGGAGATAAAAAAGCATAATATGTCAAAAATGCTTCTTATTTTTGGCAGTTTTTAATACTATAAAAATTTTTAAAGGCACAATTTTTTTCGTTAAAAGTCCTTCTGTCAAAAAAACATCAAAATCTTCACCTGTGAAATAGAACTCTTCGATCTTAGCGATGTAATGCCATTTGGCGCCAAAAACGTGACAAACTTTCCTACTCTTCTTTGCAGAAGGGTCGGGACCTATGGAAACTCATTCCGTTTGTGTACTTTTCGGACTATTTCTCGCCAACGTTCTCTATTTATGTTTTTCTTGATTGTATATTGAAGAAATGTACAGGTTAGCTTTTTAATATGGTCTATCCGTCTTTTTGGAGGGCCACCGCGTGATTTAGAAGCCCCCATACATCCCTGTATTATCAATCTTTATAGGTTATTACCATCCCTACATTCAATGTGCCCGAACAATATTTGGAATCTTTCAGCATCATCGAGTAATTGTTCATTAATAAGTTGGGATGCACCGAGTCCTGCACCAAAGTTCAAAAGAATCATTGGGTTTGAAGCCTTGTTTCTTAATGGTCCATTTTTATCGGAATATAATAATACTGGAAAAATTTGTTTCAGATAATGATAATTGATACAAACTTTTGCATCAACCCAATATATATTTGTAGAACATTATTACAAATGACCAAATTTACTAACTTTTGATTTGTGTTTTTTTCTATTCGTTTTTTTCGGAATAAGAAAAATAAAGTATTTCATAGTCGATTTTCAAGGCTTATTCAAACCATTGCAGCCAATATAAACTGAGTTCAATTCTTAGTACAATAGTCTGAGTACAATTCTTAGTACCATTACAGTTTCCAAAGTTATATTATATGGCAAAATGAGAATATTTTGAAAAACACATCATCCATTTGTTTGGAATAATTAGAGTGTTTTCTAATTTTGCGATAAACTGTGCGGCCATTTATTTCATGAATGATTTAATTATAGATATAGCGTGCTTCCGTGCTTCTTCGTAATAAGAAACTGTGAGTCAATAAAAGTTTGTTGTAGAGAGATAAGTAAGAGAATAATATATTTAAAGAGTCAAAGACAGAGATGTAAAGATTCAAGCTAAACTTATATAACAGAATTTAAGTGAGTGCTCCTCTGACAAAGTAGATGATGACCTGAAAAGAATTTCCGAGGATAACACTCACCAAGTCACAAAAAACACAAAGTAGGCAAAGGAAAAAAAATGAGGTAATTACAGGCCCTTTGGCTTAGGAGAAAGGAACAGTAGAGGCGATAGATCAATACAATTCTGCCAAGAAAAAAATTAAAATCACAAATACCATCGAAAAGATTATATACATGAAAGCCTCCACAAAATAAGGATGAAATTACATTCATTTTATTATTTTAAGCAAGAAATTCAGTAGAATTGCGACAAAAGCTCTTACGTACCGGATTGTACCATAATCAAATAAACTTTAGATTCCTGATTATGTTAAATTTTACAATACGTGTCATTTACCTTAAAAATGTCTAATTGATCCTTTTCAAACTTTCTTCTTTCGAATCATCTAATATCTGACATTTAAAAAAGTTAGGGACAAAAAAAGACTTACTAAGATGAAATATTTTTTCAAAATCACGCAAAGATTATACATAAAAAAGTTTTATTTTTAAATGAAACAATATAAAAATTGGGTAAATTCAACCCTGTAATTAGTTCCCAATATCAACGAAGCCGGTCCTGTCGATTTCGACATCAGCGCCCTCATCGGTGGCCGAGTCACTTTCTGTGAGAATCACGACAATCTACGTCATTGCCGCCATATTTCAAATTTAAAAGTTCTAGTTAAAAATACTTTTAGGGCTATAAGAAACTGAAAATAATTTGTATTCATGCAATGTACTTGTAGATGTGATATCACACAGTGTTTGCTGTAGTTTTATTGTATATTTTACGAACATAAAACATGGGGATAAGTATATTTTGGCGCATTAAGAATGCTGTAAAAGCGTTTACAATTGTAGCTATTAAATCCATTTAAGAATTTTTGAGTTGTTTTGGCTTCTTTTGATGGATATTTATCACAAATTTTAAATGATATACATTTCTTGTCTAATTTTACACTTTACTATATTTGACGTACATATTTAGCACTGTAACTTTGTTACAATGATAATATGCAAATATTTTCAATGTTCAAGTTAGTATAAATATGGATTGTTTATATAAAAAATATTTATTTTTGAGAAATCCACCCAGATACTATTCATTGCTGCTTTTTTTAATTGATTTATTTCTAAACTCTCAAAGTGGTTCAGAGTTTTGCATTTAATCTGAAAGTATAATGTCACACACTTTCGTTTGTTCCCCGATCCATGTGTATGGCTTTCTGTCTCGTCTTGTAATTCCACGTATACATCTTTCCATTCCTCTTTATGCTACCCAAAGTTTTTAAATTGATTGCGATGTAAAGATCCAGGTTTCACCTGCATATGTCATAATGGGAAGAACGCACTGATCGAAGACTTTTCAGGCAAAGTGGGAGTCTGTTCGTAAACACTCTGTTGAGCCTGCCAAATGCCTGCCAGCCACATTTAACACGCCGTTCCACCACCCGGGCGGTATTCTCCTCCATTGAAGTCCTCTGCCCAAGATATATAAAGTAGTCCGCATCTCTAAATCCCTTCCTAAAACTGAAATTCTTCTGTCCTTAGCGAATTTATTGAACATAACCTGACTCTTTTTTAGGTTTATTTTTAAGCCAAATGGTTCGCCAGCCCTTTGCAGCTCCTCTGGGTCTTGTGAAAGGAGAACGATATCATCTGCAAATCTAAGATGGTTTAAGTTTGTACCATTGATCTTTACACCACCCTGTTCCCAATCCAGATTACGGAATACTTCTTAAAGGCAATCCGAGAAAAAAAAATAGGCGATATTGAGTCACCCTGCCGTACACCTCGTTCCACATTAAATCCCACTTCAAGATCATCAAGGTGAATTGTCGCTGTAGCTTCATCATATATCGATCCTAATATTTTTACATATGCTTTGTCTACCTTCTGGCTAAGCAGTGCATCCATTTTGGTATGCTTTGAGATGGAGACAAATGCTTTTTCGTAGTCGATAAAAGCCAACCACAGTGGCATGGTGTTTTTTATGCCTTTCTATGACCTGCTGTACAACCTGGATGTGATCCATTATACTGAATCCACTTCTGAATCCTGCTTGTTCTCTTGGTTGTGCGTCATTCAGTTTTCTTAATATTCTTTTAAATGTTATCTTGGTAAAATCTCTGTACATTACTGATAAGAGCCTTTTTGAACGGTAGTTCCTTAAATCTTCCTGTGCTCCTTTTTTATGAAAAAAGGTCACTTCTGCATTTTTCCCTAAGTCAGGTACTTTTTATTCTTGATGCATTTTGAGTAAAATTTTCCCAGTGTTTTATGTAACGTCCGACCAATAGCTTTTAGCATTTCGACAGTTACACTGTTCTTTTCTGGAGCTTTGCCGCTTTTCATCGATTCTGTAGTATTTGTTACTTCCTCTACCAGGATATCTGGCATTTGTTCTTCCGTAAGTATTGTTGTCTTTGATTGGTTCGGATCTTTATATAACTGGGAATAAAATTTTCTGACAATTTCTAACATTTGCGTACGCGCCCTGCACACTGTGCTATACTCACGCATTAAGGCATACATTTGCGTTTTTTTCTCTCTCAGCTTCTGTTTAGCCTTGTTAATTCCTTTATTTTCTTCCAGGGTTTTTTGCACTAGCTGCATGTTGAACTCTTCGCCTTTTTTTCGAGTTTCACAGAGCCCAATAATATCCCAATGTATGTTGTCAACTTCGATTAACAGTTCTTGCAATCGGTCCTCCGTTTTCATAGTCCGTACATTTAGAGTTGCAATCACAAAGTCCAATGGCAGCCTGATCTAACCTGGTGATTCTTAGCATCATCTGCCTTGGATTTGGTCTTCTCGCTGCCGTAGGTAGTTGCCCCTTAACCTCCGGGGAATGAGGGCCGTGTTTGAGGTTGTACTGTCATATTAAAGGCATGGACCGTAATGTGCCACGCTGGTCCAATGCGGGTGGGCAGATTTTGGATCATGTTAGTCTAAGGCCTCTGCCTTGACCTGTCCGCCAAGACTGACTCTCCCAGGGACATAGACTCCACACGACATAGCTCAAAGCTTCATTGTCCTACTCAAACCCCTTTACCGCGTCATGTTTTTTTTTTGGGTGAATGTTTTATGTTTACCGCAACTCTAATATTAAAAGCATTTATTTGTCAACATCATTTTGACGAAGTGGTAATGATAACGAGACGCGTCAAATATAAATGTAATAAAGTGGAAATTAGAGAAAAAATTTCTTTCATTAAACATCTATCTAACAATGTTTCTCAAAGATCTAGATTTAACTCTTTGTTAGATGTGCATCCAGTGGTCCACATAATTCTAATCACTTTGTTCATGTAATAAATTAATTCCTATACTAATTTTTCATTGCCATTTAGAGACATTTTCATGGTCACTACACTGATTCGAACGGTTTCAGCCTCTTTAGTTGTCGAATAAGTTCGTTGTTGTCGAGCAGCGAAATGACTTCGATAATTTCCTGTTTTCTAGCCTCTTTTGGTCTTTGGTTGCAAAGCTCTTGATATCATTTTCAACCTCAGGGAGGCTCTTGTAGGTCGCGATGGATGTCTTCATTGCCGTTGTATCAACGCTCGTTGACGATGCTGTGAGGTATTTTATTGTGGAGCGTCTGAATGTCTTTAATGTTTGATTTCTTTATGGATCCTCCGAGTTGGATGTCGAAAGTCCACACAGGCTTCAGAAATTGCTTGTAAAGAAGCAATTTATTATATATTGACAACTTAGAATGACGTCAAAGTAGCTAATCTACAGGGTCCGGCAGGGAGGTATTGTGTTTTTAAAAAAATGGACACACTTTTATTTTTAAATGAATATCAAAATTTATTGCGTTTATACATTAGTGGTGTATTGCCATTAAAGTATACATAACACAGTCAGGTGCAAAAAATCAGATCAGTTAGGTGGCGTCCATTTTTGTCGACGCATTCTTGTAGACGGGTAGCAAAATTGGCCTTACTCCTTTCGAGCAAGGCACGAGGAATCTTTTCAATTTTGCGCTATGGTTTCGAAAAGAGCTTCAAGAGTTTGCGGTTTGTCTATGTAAGTGTTTTATTTTAAGTAGCCCCATAAAAAGTAGTCACAAGCCTTATTTCGTTGCGTGGGAATGTGGAATGACCACCTCGATCACCAGGCATTTCAGCTGCCGGACCCGGTATTTACCTACAGTTGAGTACCAATTATTGCATCAAAAGCCACGCCCAGATACCATGCTTCGTTCGCATGTGAGAGTATTTGCTGGTTAACTAGTACTGATACGTGGGGAAATTAACATGGGTCTACTAATTCGCCTCATTTGATTCACCATTTGCATGTTCAGTTGGTGACATTGTTGATGGCTGCCTAGATGTCTTCACCTATGGTGAGTAGAGTAATGTCGTCATGAAAAGTTATCATAATTAGAGTGATTAGAGTGAGAGTTAGAGATTAAAGTTAGAGTGATAGAGTACTGTAAGTACTCTAAACACTCTGTGAGATATTATTGGTATGCAACAGGTAGAGAACAGATCTAAGGACACTGGGTTGTGAAACAATGACACGCATCTTCTGCAAGATCTGAATATAACTCACCATATTTCAACCTAAAATGAGGGTCAGTAATATATGAGTAATGAGTAAAATCTTTGGCTTATATATCGTGGCAAACATTTTTCAAAATTGTATTCCATACCCTGGCGCCACACTTTGTCAAATACCTTGGCCACGTCGGGAATATTCTTGCACATATATTCTTTTTTCAAACGATCTCTCAATTACATCGGTTGTTCGATGGACTTGATCAATACTTTTCTGTTTGTTGCAGAGTCTAAACTGATGAGACGGAATAACTTCCTCTGTGATATTCTTGCGTCGTTGTAAAAGAAGGTGTTTAAACAGGTTTTAAGTAATGGGCAACAGTGATATCGTTCGATAAGTTGTTTTATCTATAAAGAGCCTTGTCTGGTTTAGGTATTATCAGCGACCTTCCATTATACAAGCACATAGAAAAGTGATAAGGCTCCCTTGAAGAAATGGGCCAGTTTCATAATACGCTTGCGGGATAACTCAACAGGTCATAACCTGGCGCTTTCTTTGTGGTGAGATTATTGTTGACGGTATTGACAACTTCAGCAGGTGATATTGGCTTAATTAAAACGTTATCTTTATAGTCATTTGTTATTCCTTCCATGCCAGTTTGTGGATGAGGCTGGAAAGCATTTGCCAAATGATCGGTGCATATTTCTGCTTTTTTTCATTTCGTTTCGTCGAGCCCAAATGTTGTCACTTTTGCGGATTAGCGGGTCATGAATTTTAGGCTTGTTAAAGAATTTAGTTGCTTTCAAAAGAGAGTAGTCGTTGTTTTCGTCGTCAGTTAGCTCTCTAGCTATCCAGGGATCGATTCTGCTGTCATTTTTCGGAGGATTTCCTTTTTTCGTGTTCCAGATCTCGAGTTTCCTTGATATAGTTCAAGCCTGCCGTTATGACCTTAATGTAGGTATGTTTCGCACAGATTGCTGCAGGTCAACTTCCAGTTTTTCAACTTAATATGTTGTTGGTGTTAATGGTAATATGTTAATGGTTGGTGAAGTCTAAAGGCTCTAACTTGGTGATTATATATACACTTTATAAAAGTTCAGATGCCAAATCAAAGCTTTCTTAAATACTGACATCTGAGAATGCGATGTTGCGCAATGCAAAGAAGTCGAATAGACTTAGCAGTTTTTCTCTATTTGTAGGTCAGTACGATGGCTTCCCGGTTGATTGGAAGTAGCACAGTCTTTCGGCGCAATGTTTGCAGATCCCCAGTAGATGTATATAGCATTGAAGCCACCTCCCAATAATGAAATGATCTCCTAATGGCCGGAAAAAGTGAGTATTTTTTTTTATATTTTCCTAGTAGGCAAAATATTCGATAGTCTTTGGATTTCATTTGGACTGTCAGTGTTATGGCTTGTATCTCTGCAGTTTCATATTTCTATACTGGGAGTGCTTTAAGTTTTCTTTAATTATCAACGTTGATCCGCTTTTCCCTGAAAGATCTGGCTGAATAGCATGATAAATTTTGTAGCCTATAATTATATAGTCATTTGTTCTGGTCGCGTGGGTACAGTTTTATCTTTCCACAGAAATGTTTGCAATTCATGAGCTGATTGGTATTCCAGGTTGCTAGTCGAAATGTATTGTCCATTATAATTTTTTCTTGTTCTACGGACTTTGTGTTTTTGCTTTCTAGTTCATTTATTCTGTGGCAAATCATTTTGTTGGTTTTGTCTTGTTTTGCTATGATTTTTTATAACATTTGGCTTGTTTAATCCGACATAATTTGTTCATTTTCATTTACTTTAATTTGTTTCTTCTTTGCAACTTAGAAATTCGTTTTTTCCGATCCTTACCTTCTATTTGTTCCGTATATTTCCATATTGGACAATACGAATGAATACAGTAATATTGTATTTAGCAGTTCCATCTTAAGAAATACATTTTCTTAACATGATTCCAACTTAAGAAATATATTTTAAACGTAGGGTTATTAAAAGTGGAAAATAATAAAGCACATTGTTTAAATAGTAAATGGTGTAGTGCGCCGATTGTTTAAATTATTTGTCTATTTAAAAACGGAAATTTCACAGACGGTTACAAAATATACCATGGAGGAACGATTCGGTTTAATTGAACAATGGAACTGTACGTCACCTTAACAGTTGCACGTTTATTCGATATAATTCGAAGTTAATTCAGACTTGCGTACTGGAGACCCACACTGTCCGGGTCCGACTGCATCGCTCTTTATCCGGTGTTTTTGCGATAAGCAATAGCAGTAGTAACCTTTTGCATTGTGAAGATTTTATAAAATGAAGGACAATGACATATCTTGAAATGTAACATACTGAAAAATATTAAAAAATCAGCAGAATAAAAAATATTTTATTATATATAATTTTATACTGAAAACATATTTTTAATATACCATTGGATTAATTTTAAAAAAATTTGAATAAATCATTACAAAATACAAAGTATGTGTTTAAGATGTCGATCCTAAGAGGAACAAAAACATTCTAAATAAAGGAAAAGTTCTTAATGGTTCTTTGTTAAATTTGTTTTAACCAAAAAATTTTGGTTTGGTCAAATATAGTTGGGCAGGAGTTTTACAGCACAGATCTGCCCCTGCTGGAATGACTTTTGGTCATTGTTAAAGTAAGTAACAACAAATTGTATTACATATTTTAAAAACAAATTTATTCAGGTACAAATTAGTGTAATAGTTTTATTAGCACAAGTTAAAAGTAGGGTTAGGTAGTATATTTTGGCATTATGAGTCAAGTTGCTTAGATTGGATCATATTGCAGTTGCTCAAAATGGACTGGTTCAATTTAGGCAACCCTGATAAACTACAATTCCGAATTAATTTTTTGTCTTTTAGGGTCCATATGGCTAAAAGAGGATATTACGGAAAGTGATTAAAAGCTGTTGCTGCTTATAGGATTGGTGATACTGGTTTGAATGAGTGTAGACTTTAAAAAAAAAAATATCATGTACCTAATATGAAACTATAAAGAGATATGCGGATTAAAAAAATACTACTGGAAATAAAGTTAGTAAAAGAAGCATTTGGGAGACAGCCCACGTTTACTAAAGACATGGAAACAATTCTAACCAAACATATTTTTCAACTTGAAAAATGTTTTTTTGATTTGACTATCCGAGACATGCAAAAAACTAGCTTTCGAAGTCGCTGAAAAATACTCTTTTCCACATACATTAAAAAAAAACGAAAATAGCAGGGAAAAAGTGTTTCTACTCATTTATGCGCAGAAACTCACAGCTGTCAATACGAAAACCTGAAGGTACCTTAATGGCAAGAACACGAGGCTTCAAAAGAGAGAACGTAGGGAATTTTTTTGAAATTATAGAAAAAACTGTGGACGAGTTTAATTTCACCGCAGAAACTATTTTTAATGTCGATGAACTGAGATTTTCGACAGTACAAAAAACTACAAAAGATGGTTGCTTGTAAAGGTAAACGCCAAGTAGGAGGCGTAACAACTATATAAAAAAAAATCAACAAAGATCTTCAAATTGAAGCAAGCTATTATATTAGAATCAGATTACATAAATTCCGAATTGTTTGTTGAGTGGTTGAAGCATTTCAAAAACCGTGTAAACTGCAATCAAGATAAGAAAGTCCTTTTACTGCTTGATGGGCATACGACTCATAGCAAGAACTTAAACGCTTGTACCTTTGCTCGAAAAAATGGAATAGTATTACTGCAGTTGCCTGGGCATACCATCCATCCCTAGCAATCTCTACATGTTGTTTTCCTTGAGCCGCTACAGAAACATTTTGTTCAGGCGCAAGAAACTTTTCATCGTCAATATAGGTCAATAAGGTGATAAGATATATCAAACTAAAATTTCTAAATTACCAAATGAAGCATATGACAGAGCGGCAACTGTTGCAGTAGTTGAAAATGCCATTGGTACCGCTGGTATTTGGCCAGTTAACAAACATGTCTTTTAGGATCATCGGTGTGTACCATCAGATATGCTACGACCTCAACATTGTGGTAATGTTACTCAAATGGAAATAATTACTGGAAATTTAGCAAGTACGTTAATACCCAATGACAGTGAAAGCGGCAGTGATTCCGCTATTATTTATATTTCTCAGGAGAAAAAGCGTAAAAACTGTGAGGATATTCTTCATAAAATATCACCGCTACCGACACAAAATGCACAGCCAGGTCCATGTCTTCTCGAGCACCAAGAAGTATTGCTCAGAAAGCATAATTATTATCGACTATTGATAACGTTCTGGGATTAAAACGTAACATCGAAGAAAAGATTAAAAAGATAAAACAACAAAATATAGGGAAGAAAAGATGTGGCAAAGAAGAGAAGATTAAAAAGAAAAAACAAAGAGTACAAATAAAAACTACATGGTTTTGTACATATGTGATAAAATATAATAAAAAGAGAAGAAGAGATGATTCAATACATTACATGTCACGCTTGAGTTCATACAAAATGTGTTTGTGTGAGTACAAAGATCAAGGAGTATTTTTTATTTAATTGTATTTAATGGTCCATTCTAAGGAACCAGTGGTCCATCGCAAGAAACCGGTTTATCGGAAACCATCGCAAGAAGATTACAATAGTACAATTATTTTCCACCTAAATGTTTTTATTAAAAATGCTTTTTTAAAAAATGTTTAAGTGATTCGATTTCCTTATACAGTTCACAGTTGGCATTTCAAAAAGATATGACTGTTGTATCCTACATACCTAAGAACTCTAAAATGGTGCTGGTGCTGTCTTCCCTTTGTCACGATCAAAGTATTGACACAGAAATGATAATGATAATCAGAAAACAAAGATTATTACATTTTACAATTCAACAAAAGGTGGTCACTCACTGTGTTTTATGGGGTTAGGAATGTAGCTGCGATAAATAGTGTAATTGTATATCGTGAAAATAACAAATCAAAAATAAACAGACGTGATTTTCTAAGAAAACTCGGTCTGACAATGTTTGAAGTTAAAATAATTGTCATACATCATACATATTTGTTTTTTAATTGAAAAAGCGTGCAATAACTCTAATTATATAATTTATTCCAGAAAATACAATAGAATTAAAGACCCAATATACTTGTCCAAAAAATTTTAAATTGAATATATTCAGTTCCAAACCGTTTTAGTTGAAGTTCGCATGTATTAACTTCAACTAAAACCGTTCGAAAATGAATATATTCAATGTATTTTTTTTTGACAAGTATATTAATTCTTTAATGTTAACAAACTTTTTTATATTTTGTGAATAAATTAAAATATTATGATTAAAATAAAAATTATAAATAATTAGAAATATTGCAGGCTTTTTCAATTAACAAACAAATGTGTATGGTGAATAATGTACATTTTGTTTTATTTTACTAATTATTTAAGACTAGAGACTGAAAAAATAACTTAATAATTATCATAAATCAAGAATCAGAATAATCAGAATAATTTTAAACCAATTTTTGAATAAAAAAATATAGCAGTGGTGAGGATTTGAACCACGAACTGTTAAGTCGGCCACGCCATAAAAAGTTTAAACTGATGCTTTTGATACACGAGAGAACGCGCCACCGCTTGACACATTTCCCATCCTCCCTTGTAGGATTGAAACACTATATATTGTCTTAAGAAAACTAACAGGAACGAGCTTTGCTTATCTTCATGAAAATATTCAATTTTAGTGTCAACAACTTAGAAGTTTAATAGTACAGTTGAGCAATTTTAGTTTGCTTTAATCAGTAATAAGTGTACTGGAATACTCTTTTTGTGTATTCTAGTGTAAATACATATTAATTCTTACTATATTGACAATAAAAACAATAATATCAGAAGTAACGCAAACACATAAAATATGGTTAGTTGTGCGTTTTGTGGTTGTTATCACGGCACGAAAAAATATAAATTCAGGAGTAAAATTACATAGGTAAATGCTTTTAATACTAGATTTGACAAGTATTTAGAAATAAAAACGAATTTTGTTTGAATTAAATTTTAAGTTTATGTTACGAACAAATCGCCTGTTATGCATAGGCGTAGTCAAATTGATATTAGGTAAAATAATATAATTAAAATGTTATCAATGTAGTGATTAACTTTTTTTAAAACTTAAGTTTTTAACGTGTGTTCTAAAATGTTTAGTTTTCTGAGATACTGGGCCTTAAAAATAAAGATTTTTTTTTGTTTTCGTTTGATACATACAAAACATGTTACTTTACTCATATAAAGAACCTTAAAATACAACAAATAATACAGAGTGTTAACCTTTTTTTACAATTCTATTTTTTCAGAAATTATTGTACTAATAAATATAAATGTTACTTCCATTTTGATATGGATTTCTTGTTATCATATTCCAAACGGCAGATGTTTTTTTTATGTTCTCATCATTTTGCTGAGAATTGTTTTGTTTTAAAATATGTAATTTTTTATTGAAGTGAAACTCGAATTGCTGATCTCCGTTGCGTATGCACGCGCGCAATCTTCGTCTCATTTCTACCGTTGTAGTACGTAAAACAATTTCTTCTTTAATTATGACGAAAGCCGCCTCTATGCGTTGGAATAAATCTTCCCCAGTTTCAACTTCTGTGACGTATATAAGTTATTTTGCCCGTCCCCAGATGTAAAAATCCAACGTAGTTAGGTCTGAGGACCGTGGAGGCCTTTTAATAACGCCATCTCTCCCAATCCAAGCATTTGGGAAAACATTATTTAAATACTCACTGACTATTAAGCTCCAGTGTGCAGGACAACCGTCATTTTTTACCACAATACTCCTGTCTTCATTAAATATTGTAACCTCAGCTAACAATTCCGGTAAGACGTTTTGCGAGAACTCAAGGTAATTATCCCCGTTGAGACGATCAGGTAAGTAATGTGGTCCAATGATTTCCAATTTTATCCTGCATATCGAATATCAGTCTTTATGGCACGAATGCATACCGTTAGAAAGAGGATAAACCAGAGATTTTTTTAAAGAATTCGAAGAACATGATACCTTTTAGTTTTTTTATATGCAATTTAAAGTTAAGCTTTAAATTTATTTATATTTCTTCCAAAAATATACCAATAACTTTTTTTAAATTCAAGTTTCAACTTTTGGAATTTTTTAAAAAAATATTTAAAAATTAACATAAAAACCTTTGGGCCCAATAATGCTTTATGGAGGCTGAAGAGATAGCAAAAGACCCCTCCTATCGACCATTTTAATTTGACAAACAGTCAATGTATATACCATTCTGCTCCCACTTACAGAATCATATGTTCTTTCCTCTAGTTTTATATTCAAAGAAAAACAGAATATTTATCTGTCGGGCCAAAAAATTTAAATTAGATTTAACCTCTGAGAAGTGAACTAAAATCCTTTATATATAAAAAAGAAAAGAACGCAGATACTTTTGTTGCACCCTGGTAATTCACTGGAATGTGAATTTTACTCCGCCCAACGAGAGAGACAGAAAATAAAAAGGAGGTGTGTAATAGATATTTAACTGATTCATGTAAAATTACTCTAATTTGTTTTTCGTTTTGCTTGACAACAAAAACCGGGAAGAATAAAATTAAGAATTAGATGGTTCTGAACTTCTTAGGTTTTGTTCTGACGTTTTATTTGAAGTATTAATATTTTTTCTGCTCTATAGACTGCGCCATCTTCTGGCGAACATTATTAATCTTATATTATTGTATACAAGATTAATCAAATGATAATTAGTAGGTTCTAAAGTTTCTGGAATAGTAGTACCCATTAGCTTTTCTATATTTATTAACACTATTCTTCAGTTTTATCTGCGATCGCGAAAACGCAACTAAATTATTTTATTTGACAACTTGAATTTAGTAATTTTTCGGAACTCAGTCGGTAATATTTTAGTGATTTTGTGTGGATAAAATTGGCTTTATGTGGTTATAAAATACACGTGCTGAGTGCTACCCGGAACGTGAAGAAAGACGTTTGTTCCGATAAGATAAGTAGTGTTAACCTCAAAATTAATCTTATATCCAACGCGAAGGTGAATTTACCTTTCTTTGTGATAGAAAAAGTAAGAATATTGCATGTTTACCTTAGCATTACTATAGGAGGTTATTATTTTTAATTCATGTTGTTATATAAATGTTTGTAGAAGAAAGTAATGTGCGGCTTTAAAAGTGTCCAAAAGTCAGAAATAGCGTTAGGTCACTTAACATTCCAGAACCACAGGTGTGTGGTTCACAATCATTATTTGATGGAATGTTGTAGTATTTCAATACGTATGCTTATTTTTAGATTAGTTTTCAAGTTATTAACATCGACAATAGATAAGTTTGCGTTATACAATAATATTTTCATTTAAAGTAATTTCTTCTGGAAAGTACGTAGTTTGAATTTTCTGACAATATTTGGGAACTAATTAGATAAATTGTTAGTGATTTTGCTGCTTAAATGTGCATGACAATCTATTTAATACCAACAAAGAAAATATGTGAGTATACAAATTATTAAATCTGCCTAATTCTGCTTGTTTTCTTGGTGAGTTTTTTCCTATAAGTGCAAATACACAACATTGCACAAGTTAAGATGAATATAAATGATGAGATATTAAGGTGGTGCAAGGATTTCAGGGAAACAGGGGTAATATTTTTATCAATACAGCCATGGCCAAAAACATTGATCACGCAATAAAAATCTTTCACTGTTTTATTGATAGAATAGAGATAATCTTTAAAACAAACAATATTTGTTTGATTTTTTTGTTTTGGGGAAGAACGCATTTTAGAATTTCTTTAAATTTGGTCACTTGGCAAGTGTACCTTATGTTTAGATTATGGATAAAGTTTAGATCTAGAGTCAGTTCAGGTTATTCATAAATTGTGTTATCTTGCTGGATGGGGCTATCTTTATGGAATATTTTTTCTGCCACAGAGTTGAAGACAATCTATTAAAAAAATTCATGGTTTAGGGCTTTTTACATAATACATTTGCCGAAAGCCACCAAGCATTCCTTGAACCATCTGCTTCTTCACCTTCTCCGCCTGAAACTGAAATTTTCAATCACTCGCTGGAGTATCGCATCTTGGAATCGCGTGGTTTTCGTCTGTTATTATTTGCTTTAACATTAAAGTTAACATTAATTAATTAAATAACATTATTTTATTAAAGTTGGGGGTTAATGGATTAAGGTGAAAAACCTTACTTTTTAAGGAGCCCCATAGGAAAAAATCAGCAGGTGTTAAATCTGGAGTCCTTGGTGGCCAGTTGATGTCCCCTCGGTAACTAATCACTCTTTCAGAGAATAATTCCTGAAGAGCTACTAAAGAATCATTCGTGACGTGGGAAGTTGCTTCATCTTGTTGGAAAAATGTGTTGCGGTGGTAGCCAATGGGGTATTGCATTTCTGAAGCCAAAAAAGTCCGGATCATATGGTAATAAAGATTGGTATTAACACTCTGAGCGCGACCACGGTTATCCTAAAAAAAGTAGGAACCGATAATTTCTTCGCTTGATATGGCAGCGTAAACAACAACCTTAGGCGAGCGTAATGGTTTCTGGTGCAGTTCCAGCGGATTGTTGGGAGCCCAATATCAGCAATTTTGTTTATTCACCTGGCCTTTGAACGTGGAAAATCGATTTATCAGAAAACCGTCGTTACGTATGTTATTGAAGTTCCTAAAATTATTTTTCATTGCCCTTCAGAATTCGACTCGTTTAGGTGGATCATCGGGCTTCATCTCTTGCACAATAACAATTTTCTAGGGGTGGAAATATAAATATTTGCAGATAATGCGACAAATCGTGTATTTCTGCAAATGTAGAGAAAATGCGCGGAGTAGTAGAGATTATTTTGGATTTTCTCTAACAGACTGTCGAACGCGATCAACATCCGTGCTCGTTTTTGATGCCCTTTTGCGCCCAGTTGATTTATCCGGCATTGTCTTTCCAGTTGTGCACCCAATGCTTGGTTAAGTTCTCACTTAGTACATTTCTCATGGTCGCTAAATTAAAATGTGTCTTGTACAGACGTCGAACAATAGTGTAAGAATCGTTGTTTTTATAAAACGCTCGCACGCAAAATGCGAGCTGTGGTACCGTGAAAGGATCCATCGTTGCTAAACTAAACAAAACAAAAATGAAAAACATTCTGAGACATTCTGAGTTAGTTGCAGTGGTGGCTCATGGGTTTTAAAAGTGGGGGCGTAGAAGAAAATAATTCTGCTGAAATTTTTTTTTTGTTTTCTCCTTCCTCCTTTTACTTTTCGTGCTATTTAAACCCTATACAGGAGGTGAAGCAGGAAAATTAGTTAAAAGAAAGAAACTGCTTTGCTCTGGTGCTTTGCTCTTAAAAAAATGTTTACTGTGATAAATGCTGGAGGGGCGGCGCCCCAATGCCCTACCTCACAAGCCGCCACTGGTTAGTTGTTTACTTCCGAAAACTTTTCAAGTGAAAAATTTACACAGTAATGTTATTAGCACTTATTTTTATTAGCACACATAGATAATTATTTGCGGAAACTGACCATATAAAAAAATAGAATGTTGGGTAGTTTTTTTTCGAATGAGTTGAATATAGGTACTCGTTCGAAAAAAAACTAGTGCTCAAAATCTTGGCCATGGATGTGTTTTAATGGTTACGAATCATTATTAAATTTGTGTGTTTATGACATGTTTATTCGCTTGAACTTGATGAAATTTCCCATCACACTCAAAGGCACTTGTTTACCCTCACTCGATGTTCGATGTTCGTTTACCCTCACTTAACTTTTTGCCAGCCAAATTAATATCGATAGAAGGCTGGTAACAATAGTACATCAATTTTAAATTATAAAAGGCATGTTTAATAAAATCTTCTAATTGGGCAAGTAGGTGTTCTGCATGAACATTTTCTTGCACATTTCGAATTAAAGGTTCTAGTGGCGCTATCGTCAGCAGAAAAAAAGGTAAGTGGGATCATGTCAATTTTTCTATTGGAAGCTTCGGTGTGAAACACTAAACTCAAAGAGATTTACTACTAAACACCGAATCACTTTTTTAAAGTTCTCGACGCACGTTTCGCTAACCATGTTAGCATCGTCAGGAGATGATTTAATCTAATTAAAAAAAAATTATGTTCTATTTATATGAGAACCCCAATTGCTAACCTACTACCTACGAAGCGTACTACCTACCGAATGAAGCGTGTAAAAAAAGGTACAAGAAAAAAAACAAAAAGCGCAAAAAAGAGAACAAAAGAAAGAAAAAAATGAACCGTGAAGTTTACTGACCCTTACATTAATAATTGAAAAAGTTGACTAAACGGAATAGGTCTTTTATTCCGATTCATGATTTTCTTGCATTTTTCTATTTGAATGCGTTCATATGCATCCAAAACCCTATGGTTATTTACAGTTTTAATCAGTCTTAAATTACTAATGTCTATGTTATGGTCATGTTCGATTGCATGCTGGGCAACACAACATTTTTTATTTCTCTCATAATAAATGTAGGCATTGTGTTTTTTATATCTCGTTAATATGGATCTTTTTGTTTGCCCAATCGATCACAATCTTAACAGCTAATTTCGTAAATCCCCGACTTTTCATGTTGATCTACTTTATCCCTTGGATTATCCAGGACTTCTCTTAATTTATTATATGGTTTGTACACAACTTTAATGTCCACTTTTTCCAAAATTTTGTCTAGCCCACGTGTTAATTGGGCATCAAATGGTATTACCATGAATTTATTTTTATTCTGATCCTTTTGAAAAGTCGAAGATTCTTTCAATAATTTTCTAAACTTATGTTTTCTAATTAATTTATCTACAATGTTCTTATTATAACCGTTCACTTCGGATACCTCCCTAATTAATTCTAATTCTTTGTTATAATTATCTTTGTTTTTCAATTTTCGAAACGAGCGTCGGGAACTTTAAGTCTGGGTTAAGTCTGGAGAATATGGTGATGCGATCAAATATTTCAGCCCGATTCTGTAATCGTTTCCAGAGTATAAGGCTTTTTATCCCCTAGAGCATCACTAAAATGATCCGTTTCTACTGATAACGGTCAGCAGTGATCGTTATCAGATCAGATCAGATTGGAGGAACTCATAATGCGCGACGGCCAGCTGATCCCAAACTATAAACAGCAACATCTTTTTGACGCGAATATTTAATTTTGCAGTACTGGTTGATGGCTCACAAGGACTAACCCACGATTTTCGTAGATTAATCTACTTTTCATTACAGGTCACAACCTTATACAGGAAGTTCTTTTTCTGAATCAGTAGACCATAACATCATCAAAGCGTCTTCTCTTATTATCACCTATGAGTTCATAGATGACTCTCGTTTGGAATTTTCCTAGCTCTTAGATAATTTTATTTTCGGAGCTTGTGCTTTGTCATGAAGCTAAATTACTTCCCTTGCTGGTATAAAGCTTTTTATCCCCCATCTGCTACTCCCAAACTATACCTGCTATACCTATACAGCAACACCTTTTTACGTGAATATTTAGTTAGTACTGGTTGATGCAGCGGCGGTTCGTGGGGGGAAAACAGGTGGGGCACGTATAACCAAATTTTGGAATGAGGATAGGGAAATACGTTGCAACCAAAAATTATACATTTCTTAGTATCATACACACACTTTGCTGAGTAGAAATACGAGTGCAACTGTCGCACATCAAATTTTCAAAAAGGTACCTAGATAATAAAATTTTTCTTTAGGACCATGACCATTAAATCTGTTTGTACTTGAAGTCCATCCTACTACATTTCTGACCAGCAAAGTGGTCGATGACTTGATCATTAAAATTTGAAATTGACTTCACAAGTTTATTTTCAATAGATAGCATTGCTAACGCGCACAACCGTTCCTGGCCTATAGTGTTTCTTAGAAATGTTTTGATTCGTTTGAGGATAGAGAAACATCTTTCGCTTTCCACACTGTTTCATAAAATCGTATCGCGCGTAAATGTACGCGTGATACGATATCGAGGGTTCATTTTTTAATTTTAAGTAATTTACCTTTGGAAACAGGTTACACACAGTTTTAATGTCTTCATTTGTAAAGACGGCTAGAGATTCATCAAATTTTTCAGTTTCAAATAAATTTGCAACAGTTAGGTACACATCGAAACTAAAACGTTCATGAACCTGTATGGTTAAGGTATCACAGATTTCCTTGCATACCCTGACATTCGTATTGAGGTCCTTTCTGCGATTCTCTATGATCGTTGTAGATTCTTCACCAGTTAAGTTACCACATTCTTCATTAATTTATATTTCTATATTGTCTCTAATATTTTGAATGGCTGTTGAAAAAATTACCAAATTCTTCTTAACTTTAAGTGCATCTAATTGCCTGTTTTGCAGTTGATCAAAGAGAATGTCGCAGTGAGGCATTATTTTATTGAAGAAAAACAACCAAAATTTATAATTATCATCCACCAAATAATTTATTAACCCCTGAGCTTGATTAATAGAATTTTTATCCGACTCGGCATCCCTCAATTCTTCAAGGCATGTTTACAATTCTTCTTTGTAGATGTAAACAGTAATGACACATTTACATGTAAAGTTCCATCTGGTAGGGGCCGCACGGGGTAGACTTTTTTTCACGACACTATCTCGAACAGTTGTCCTTTTGGATGATCGAGAAAAGAAAGCGGGAAATGCAGAGAAATTTGCAAAAAACACCTTTTTCTATTGTACAACACTTTTCAATTATTAGATTTAATTGGTGAGCATAGCAATGAATATACAGTGCATTCTTATAAATATTGATGAGTAAAAGCTAGAGTACAAGCTAATATATATCAATTTTTTTCGGATGTACCATCATAACTTTGGGCTAGGAGTTTTTAGGTTCTTTGTCTATTCCTAACTCGCTTAGCACCGTCAGAATTTCGTCTGCAATTAGATCTGCTGTCTGATTTTTTGGTATTAAAAAGCGCCAGAATATGTCGTAAATTTCGCCTTTTTTAACATATCTGATTGTAAAATCATCCGCATTTGAGTAGATGTATCGGTTGTTTCATCAGCCTGTAAGGCAACATATTTTGCTGTGTAAATTTCCTTTTTTAATAAATCGCGACAAACATGCAACATTGAGTCTAGTAATTAATTCTGAATTTGTTTGGAGATGCCTAGAAATAATTTATTTTTAGTCTTTTAAATGAGCTTCTAAAATATTGTCTATTTCGGCCATCAAATTTATTAGCCCTCTGAAAAGGCCAGGATTTTTTGAAGTGTAGGTTTCGTCATGCCTACGTAAGGCAAGCTCAAATGCCCCACAGTCAATTAACTTGTAGACATATTATGACATATATGATAGTATGTGACATAACTAATTAGACAATATGCAATGATTGCGAGTCCCGATGTGCACTACTGAGTTGAGAACGATGTCTTCCCAACATACTAATTTTTAGCTCATTTCTTAAATATCTTTGTGAAATAGAATGCGATTTTACCTTTGCGTCGAAATGTTTAAAAATGTTTTCCGACTTGGGCCAAAATGCACGGAAAGCAATAAAATTTATTTGTTGTCTCGCATCCACATAATCACAAATACTTCTCATACACGATTTTATTAAAAGTTCGTTTGTATGTTCGTTTATGAGTAATATTAACTTGCAGAATCGTTGTCAGCCGTCCAAGATATTTGATGATAATTCGGTCCTCAAATGTAAATGTGACATTGTCTCTGTTCATATATTGCACTGAATTCATCTTCACTATTGTAATCATTCAAAACATTCACTTTGCAACCACTCGAAAAGTCGAAAAGTGCGATGGCGACAAACACCTGACTACTGAGAATGGGACAGCGCCCAAGATATGACGTTATAAATGCGTTTAATCTCCTGTCTATGTTTTTCGCACGCGACAGTAAAGAAAACAGTTGCTTCACAAACTTGTCTGTGCCCAAAGCATGTGTTCTATATTCGGTGCGATTCGGCAACCCACGACCTATTTCATTACCGCCAATGACATTATGGATGTTAGACTATAGAAGTCGCAAGAAGCGTGATCATAGACACGTGCCCACATGCCCTTATAAACCAACCATCACTGCATACACGTCAGTAAATTTTTTTCCTCTTCATCATTTTTATTATTTCATCGTTTTTTCATTCATTTTTTTATTATTTTCAGAAATACCCATCAAAATGGCCACAATGGACCAGTGTGATGGGTCTCCAAGGAATTCAGCGCCACTATCGTCCACCTTGAAAATCTTCGACACATTTAAGTCCATATCGGAAAAAGGAAAGGACTCAGATTCTGAAGAATGTTTCCATTTGCCTTTATTCGACGAAGACGTCAAAAGTATGACATTAATAATACCCCTAATTGCATTCTCCATAGTCAAACTTTTTTTCGTGCTTTACAGATCAATCGTTGGCGTCAGATGGGGGAGATAAAGAATCTCACAGCGACAAAGTCGAAGAGAAAATATTAAATAAGTCTCCTGAGAAAAATGACAACACGTTGTTAGTGAAAACAGAAAAACATGCTGATAAACAAACTCCCAAGAAAAGTCGAAGAAAAAGTGGTACCGATGACGATGAGGATGCATCAAACATTGAACTGACTTTTGATTTGGAATATGAAGCAAGCAGGAACGGAGAATATATAAATGTTTATGAAACTGAAGAGACTGTACCATATATTAATACACTCGATAAAAGTAACCAATCTGAAATAGATGATGACGCTGGCGATGTGCTGGTAATAGACAAAAGTCTGGAATGTGTAGAAACAACGCTCGAGAACAAAACTGAAGACGATAAACAAAATAACACCAATGATTTAAAAGTTAAGTTAAATGGCAAAAAGTCAGACAGAAAGACACCAGAAAAAATGCTGGAACCGGAATATGATGTTGATTTGTTGGATTTGGATAAATCGGTTATTTGTGAAGAAGTCTATGCTTGCGCCAAAGCTGAACCGATCGAGGAAGATGCTGATGTATACGAGGTCGACAATTCGGATAATTATCAGTTTGGTTTCGATGACATGGATGAAGATGGTGATGCGCACAAGACCGAAAATGATTCTAATAGTGTTATGGAATTGAAAAACCAGGACAGTAGCAATGCAGAAGATTCCGAAAGCAAACCAAGTAAAATGCAATTACGTGAAAAACGACAGGATGTAGAAGTCGATGCCATGAAACATGACAAAAAGACCAGTGAGGAAGAAGAGAGGAGTGGGAGCATAAGCGCAGTTGACGAATCGTCAAATAAAGAGTCGACTTCAGGAAAAAAATTAGAAGTCGACTATAACGTGATTAGATTTAACGAGACTGGTTCTGTAAGTGCGACGATCAAGGATAGTGGTACATCTAGTAAACCGTCATCTCTAATACTCTTATCTGGCGTCCCTCGACAAGCTGAAACTAGTCCAGGTAATTTTTTACTTCTATTTATCTATTTTCCCATTCTTTTGTGGTTTTAAATTGTTGACAATTGTTTTTACGCGAAATAGATGACAGAATTTTTTAAAAACATTTTATTTAAGAAGTTACAAAATTAAACATTCTCACAAGGCTTTAAAGTAAAAGATACGTTTTATGAAACTATAAATAAATATATATAAATATATATATATATATATATATATATATATATATATATATATATATATATATATATATATATATATATCCCTTCCTTCTTCTGTTAATATCTGGTCTTTGGTCTCTTGCAATCTTTCTTTCGAATATACGTAACTTTTCCTGTTCCAAGCTTGTTAAATATATGCGGTTATAGTGCGGTTCAAGATATATCTTTGACCGAATGGCTGCTATAAATTGTTAACAACCACTACGTAACGAAACCCGCCAAAGTTGCAAAAAAATATAAACATTTATTGGCCGGGGCTAATAAAATATCAGGTAAAAAGATAAAATTGATTTTATATCTGGTTTAGTACTTTCGAAATATTTTAGTTTAGTTCGCATTCTTTTCTTAAACAGTGCAGTTCTATAATTTCGATCGTATTTTTATTATTCAAAATGTGCTAAAGATGTGGCGTTCTTGGCAAGATAATGATCATTGTGCCTCCGGTAGTGCTAATTTAAAAAAAAGCATTTATCGTCCGATGCTAAGTAAATTGTTAAAAATGTTTATGTTTCTTTTTTGAATCACAACGATTGCGACGATTGCGGTTTAATTGCTTAAACTCTATAAAAAAATGCAGGTTAGAAAATCGTCCCATTATCTACCTTGATGAAACATGGTTCGATACATATGAGACGCCAGCAAAAGGATGGGTAGATACATCAAGAAAATGCCAAACCAAATCTCCAGCAAACAAGGGAAAAATAATTACAACTTTACATGTTGGTTCCGGGGATGGATGGGTTCCAAATTGTTTACGGTTGTCTTCCAAAAATATTATACATTCATCTTTGGACTACCATAACGACAGCACAGGAGAACTTTTTGGAGATTGGTTTATAAATAGCCTTTTCCCCAATGTGCCTAAGGAAAGCGTAGTTCTAATGGACAATGCTAGTTATCATAACCGCCAAAAAAATAAAGTTCCTAATGCAAATAACACTAAATTGGAAATTCAGAACTATATGTTAAAAAATGATTTATACTTCGAAAACACAAATAAAAATGTGATCTTTTAGAGATATTAAAAGCATTTAATATTAAAAAGGAATATGAATGTGATACCATTGCTGCCGATATAGGACATACAGAGACACACAAGAAATCATGACTTGAGCCTAGTCAACCTTCGCCATTGACGCCTAAGTCCAATTTCCACATCAAAGAGATTTTATTACTGAATCTGGTCTAGTTGGAAAGGTCTGGTGTTAGTAGTTCTTTTAACTTGAGGAAATAATCACTACAGACAACCATCAATAGTTGTTGACCATTCTCATCGAACAAAGTCACGTGGGGCCATATCAGGCGAGTACGGTGTTTGGCCGATGACGTTCCTTGAGTTTGGGGGCAAATTGTCTTTTCACAAACCTGGCCGTTTTCGGTGGATATTCTCGCGCAAACGCCTCATCACGCTTAAATAGTATTCCTTGTTCACCTTTTGTCCCTATGGAAGAAATTCGGAGTGCAGCACATCCAAGAAAACTGGTAGCATAACCTTGATTTTTTTGGTTTCGGCTCGTTTTCGAGGCGCCATTCCGAAGACTATTGGTTTGTTTGCATGTTGTACTCGTAAACCCATGTTCATGTCCGTGCCCATGTCTCATCGCCCGTTAGATGCGTTTCATGAAGGTGAGGTCCTCTGAAGCTCGGGAAAACATGTCTTCAGCGAGATGCTTTGTATGAGCTCTTTGGACAGAATTGAACTCTTTTGGAACCAGTCATGCGGCAACGCGTTTCACGCCCATAATATCAGTCCTAATGTTGTGAGCGGACTTAAAAGATATGTTCATCTCTTGAACCAACTCTAAGACTCATGGGGCGATTTTCCGGCAGCGGTTTCTTGATTTTGATGATGTTTTCGTCGTAGTGGATGGTGAAGGTCGACCAGAACGAGGCATATCAACTACCACTTCTTGACCCTCTTTGAACACTATGCCATTCATATGCCAGTGCATATCAACATGATTCACCGTAGATCATCTGCAACATTTTCAGCGATTCGACACAACATTTCATTGACACAGGACATTTAAGGCAAATTTTGCTCAATATTTGTATTCATATATCAATTCTTATATTGGAACTTTCGGTGTGAAAAACTGAACTTAAAAAGATTTACCACTAAACCCGAATCACTTTTTTTAAAGTTCTCGACTCACGTTTCGCTAACCATGTGTTAACTAACTAAAACATATGTTTTGCTAACCTCGTGTTAATTGTGATGTAACCATCGTGACATCAAACGATATTACCATGAATTTATTTTTGTTCTGATGTTTTTGAAAAGTCGAAGATTCTTTCAATATTTTTCTAAATATTTTCTAATTAATTTATCTACGATGTTCTTTTATAACGGTTCATTTCGGATACTTCTGTAATTAAGTTTAATAAATTATTTGTTTTTAAAGGAAAACTGATTAAGCTATTTACCATACAATTTAAACTAGCCATCTTATTTTGGAAGCTATGATTCGAATCGTTAGAAATGTAGCCCGAAGTGTTTTTTCTATCAAAATCTACCCTATTTTTATTGTTTCTACTGATTAAAACATCTAGATAAACTATCGTTGTTTTCGAGTTATTGCGTGAATACTATGTTTTGGGATTTATTATTTAAGTTATTAACAAAAACATCATCATCGTTTTCATTTATTGAATCGAAAATTGCAAAAATGACATCTACATATCTTAACCATTCCTTCGGAAAGTAACTGAATTTATTTTCGCCTCGGTTTCAAATTTACTCCTAAACCTCACCTTCCTGTAGATGTGTGTTTTTTACTTTTTCTATGAATTTTGTTGAGTTTATCATAGAACAGGATGCATATGAAAGTATTCAAATAGAAAAATGCAAAAAAATCATGAACCGGGAGTAAACTTCACAGTTCATTGTTTTCTTTCATTGTTCTCTTTTTTCCCTTTTTTTCTTGTATCCTTTTTTTATACACTTCATTAGATAGGTAGTACGCTTCCTAGGTAGTAGATTAGATATTAGGGTTCTCATATAAATAAAACATAGTTTACTTTTAGAATTAGATTAAATCATCTCCTGATGATGCTAACATGGTTAGCGAAACGTACGCCGAGAACTTTAAAAATAGCGATTCGGTGTTTAGTGGTTAATCTCTTTGAGTTTATTTGTATTCACACTTTAATCGCAACACACATTTGATGAAGACTATCAAAACCAGCTTATTTAAACTAGTTCACCTATGGCGCTGGATTTGGACATCGTAACTAAGCACAGTGCTGCCATCTTACAACAGAAAAGAAAATTAGGGTATTTTACGTGGGCTTTGCAAATGGGAAATTTCGACTACTTTTTGCACAGAATGTATATTCAAAAACAATATTACTTTGATAGGTGAATGGTGAATAAATTGTTTGGGTTTTTTTTTCTAGTTATTACTAAAGTAGATGTTGGTAAACGATCTCTGTCCTTCAGCGATATTCGAATTGAAGTAAACGCCAAAAAAGCAAAATTAATCGTAGATACACCAAACGCAGACATCCAAAACGAAACTCCCCATTCTCCAGATATTCTCTCGTCGAAGATCTGCGAATGTTTAATGTTCAAAAGCACGAAAGGCGAACTGCATTAGACCATCAAGAAACAGCAAAAAGTCTTTGGGGGCATGCGTAAGGATCTTCAAAAACTGATGAAACAATCGGAAGACTTAGAAATAGTTAATAGGAAGCTTATAAATGACCTGAGGTTTCATTACATAAGCAAGAAAAAGTTGGCACCTTTAAAGATCACCAGGTTGGTGGGTTTACAAGTACACTTGGAGCCTGGTAGTAATGAAAGCCCAAATGAAATGAGAAGAAGCCAAGCTATGAGCACTACTCCACAGAATCCAGTTGTCAGTAGTCCTGGGTTAAATAGCAGTAAAACTCTCCCAGGACAGCCTGCCGCAGTTACACAGGTATATTATCAAGCAAAGTACAAAGACTTTTTTTAAATAAGTAATGTTTCAGGTTCTACTAACTTCACCACAAAAACCTGTGCATCCTCCTTCCCAAGTACCCTCGTCATCATCAACGCAATTACGGTATCGGGCTTTTCAACAGAACGTTAGTAGAAAATAATGTACATCAATCAACAGGAGAAGTGCTACAACCCCACGGAAACCTGAAATACCACCTGCCTCCAATCCTGACGGGATAGGTAAGAAACTTTTTAAGATTACTGATACTCAATTTTTAATGTGATATACTAAATTTGAATATATTTAACACAAAACAACAAATCACTTTTTAAGCTGTTCGATGTGCGTTTCATTAACCATTTTAGCACCATCAGGGGATGATTCAATCGAATTCTACACTAAGTAAACTACATAGCATGTCGGAAAAGTAATGGAACTGTTTAGGGTAAGAATGGGTATTATCGGTCAGTTAAGGACAAATAATCACAAATCAGGTGATAATCAATATTTCTTTATTAATCTTTTTGCTAATTAAACTTTAACTATTCTTCTAACAAAATTATAATAATTGAGATCAATAAGTAAAACAAATTTAGCATAATCAATATTTAAAAAATAATCGACTTTGACAAGCAAACATGGTAAGCACCATGGCAGGTAATACCGGACAAGCTTTATTGAGGCATAAGTCGCAGATATAACCCTCAGGAGAGTCATACCCTGAGCAGTCAGCGTGAGCCCAAAGACCGCCCAGCACACACCTATACCACATCTCGTCTTTTGCTCATAATCATCGCAGTTTATACATTTATTTTCCAAGTCCTTGTCAGCGTCATTATCTTCATCTTCACGCAGGTCTGTCATTTCATATTTCTTGTTTTTGTTTTGAAGCACTGTTTTTAGCCTTTTTCATATCAATTGATTTTCGTTTTCTTTTTCTCGTCTTTTTTTCAGTTTTGGTTTTGAGAGTTACTTTTTTCTTCTCTTTTGTCATTTTTCTATTCTCTTTCTCGACCAGAACTTCTTTATTAGGAGCTCCTGTGAGGACGGTTGCATGCTGTTTGCGAGATAGTACACATTGTTTCTTGTCTCTGGACTTATTCGGCAGCAGCAGAAGATCCTTAGCAGTGGAAGCTTTATGAACTCTTGAAGTTTAAGGAATGGAGTTCTTATAAAAGTTAGTCCGTTGCTCGAGTTTGGAAGTCGTTGATGCATTATTTATAGGGGCTGGTTCAATTACATCAACAAGAAGTGATGGCGATTGAGGTGAGTTTGTCTGGAATTAAGTTGGTGGATTTTTAGGTTCATCTAATATTATATGGGCATCTAGAGTCTTATTATCCCGGTCTCGTATTTCTTCTACCGAAACTGCCACTTTGCTGCTGTTTAAAATATCATCAGCCACAAAATCTTCGTCTGTAAATACGTTCGAGTGTAAAGGACATATTCCTGTAGCAGCAACACCTGCTTCAGCCTTTGGGAAGGTTGTTACTTTTGAAAAGATTTTCTGAACAGTGAAGCGAGATCATTTTATCATCTTTTTGCCCAATTGATTCTTAATGAAAAGGTTGCATTCTTGTTTATAAGCTGCTTTAAGCGGACCATAGACGGAAACATCCAGAGGCTGTATCCTATGCGAGCCATGTGGTGGCAATGATAACACCACTATGTTGTTGCTTTTGTAAAATTCGTAAGCTCTCAAAGAGATGTGGCAGGAATAATTGTCGAGAACAAGCAACATGGGCTCATTTTCTGAAGGTTTGGTGAAATCTGCAAAATGTTTCAGCCAATCTACAAAGAGATCTTCATTGATCCACCCATTTTTTGAGTACCGATAGACATTTCCAAGAGGGCCATCTGCTTCTAAAGTAGATGTATGTCTTTGTCGTGTAAATTAGCATTGGTGGGATATAGACTCCGGTAGCCTTCACAGCATACACAGCTGTGGCTGCCTTTCCTCTTTCTCCGCTAGTTATAGACCCCACACGTTGTTGTCCTTTCTCAGTCTCAATTTTGCCAGGGTCTTGGAGTGAAGAAATTCCAGTCTCGTCTACATTCTATATATTCTTTGGCAGAAACTTATATTCATCCAACATATAGCAACATCGTTCTTGTTAAAGGCAGTGGCTCTAATCAGGCTCATGCCTTGAGCTTTCCGGACGGACAAATGCTTTTTTTTATGAATCCTTTGAGCTGGTTCTTGTATAAAATTATGCTTAATGTTATTTTTTACAGCATATTCATAGCCATCTTTCTAATATGAAGTGAAGTACACCCATAAAATATTTTACCGAGGAACTTAACTTGGGAAGAGATTCCATCTTCTTGTTTCCTTGTGAAGACTGAATTTCTTCCCAGCTGTGGACTATGAAGGTTCTTGTTATTCAATCGTTCTTGATGCGATGAAAATGGCACGCCAGTAGATCGAGCTGCTTCTCTAATACATTTCCCTTCATTCACTGGTTTAAAAGCTCTGTGTAATTTTGGCCCTATGACGCCTTTTAACATGGTTGGCTTCTTGTATTGGATATTCTAAAATAATATTCAATCGTTAAAAAAAACTAAAAAACTGACGATGTACTGCCATGTACTAATTTTATTATAAACTGAAAGCTGTATATATATCTCGACGTAAACGAGATCGCTATCGTTACACATTTGCTCATGAATTATTTGTCAAGAACCAGAATTATTTGTCAAAGTCCATTACAACCTGTATGTTAAATAGATCATAGTTTGGTTTTAGAATCATATGGAATCATTTCCTTATGATGGTAACATGGTGATCCGAACGCGCGTTGAAAAGTTTGAAAGAATGATTTGGTGTTTGGCGACAAATCTCTTCCTGTTTATTACCGATAACAGTGGCGGTTCATGAGGAAGGGCGTTGGGGCGCCGCCCCTCCAGCATTTATCACAGTAATCAACTTTTCAGAGCAAAACACCATATTTTATTTCCGTTCAGTTACTTTCCTTTAACCCATTTTAAGATATTATTAAAAATTAAAATTTCCAAATGTAGAAGAACGTCTGTCGACCCATCACACCAAAAATTCAATTCTCGCTACAATTTCTATATCATTGATCGGACGTTTATCTCCAGCCACCGTAAGCTACGTTGGTTTTTTTGTCAGAAGTCGGGGGTTTAACTGCTTTCTAAAACATGCGATTTAGACGTAGATTTCCTCCGACCGAGCGTATCGGGGGATACGCCTAGCGAATACTTGTTTTGATTTGGGATTTGCAAACGTAAAGGTGCCTGATTTAAAACAGTTAATTATGACTAATTTAAGTTTGGAAGACGAAGTTGAATTAAAAACTAACGGTCCTAAAATGCCTGTGTTGAATTTGAGTCAAGTTCAAAAAGAATGAAAAAAAGGGCAAGTTTTACGTGAAAATTTGAATAGTTAACTATATATGAAAGTTTTACGACGATAGACAACAAAGATGTGAAGACCGAATTGGAAATTTGTTATTCAAGGCCCGAGATTTGTCAAAATGAAGACATTAAAGACTGTTTAAAGACATTAAATTTTATTTTGAATATGGGACTGAATACAGCTTTTAAAGAATTCACTAAGGCATTGAGAATACTAGTGACTTACCGATGACCACAGTCGAAGCCAAAAGGTGCTTTTCGACTTTGAATTTGATTAAAACATATTTAAAAAATTCAACGAGGGAAGATAGACTAAACGCTTTGGGTATGTTAAATATTGAGAGGGCTATGGTCGAACTAGTTCCGGACTTTAATGAAAAAATTAATGGAAAATTTATTTTGGACAAAAACAGGCTGATGGAATTTCACTTTAAAAACTATTCACCGACAAAAAATGTGTACAATAACCCTTTTTTGTGATAAAACTTTAATATTTTCTTGAACTTCTCATGAACGTTTTCTGTATTGATTTGCAGTTATAATAAACTGTTTGAATGGTTTACTCTTCGGGAAACGGTAAGTACACACCTATCCATTCCTTTATCTGCGCAACAAGCAACAACCCATCCTCCAATGTCCTTGTAAGTAGTAACAGTACAAAATTTTAATGATTTCCTGGTTCACCTCCTGTATAGGGTTTCAATAGCACGAAAAGTAAAAAGGAGGAAGGGGAAAGCAAAAACATCTTTAGCAGCGCTATTTTCTTCTACGCCCTCCCACCTTAAAAACCCACGAGCCGCCACTGGCCGATAATATCAGAGTATGTCAAATGATGATATTTCAGATTTGACCGACGAGGACGAAGAACCGCCAGCTAATACATTAATAAATAATGAAGTAAAAGTTGTTAATGAGACTGAAGCAGCCGCTAATTAAAAAACAGTTGGATTACAACAACAAAAAATAAATAAGAACAATTTGCATCTGGGTATGTTTGTATTTTATTAGTATCTTTTATCAAATATTTATTTATTATATTATATTAAATTTTACGAGGATGAAACAAATATAAACCGAAATTGTTTTATGCATATTTATTATTTATAAAATAATACAATAAACTGTTGATCATTTGTCGGTATAGTCTCGTCCACGCTCGAGACATTTTTCCCAACGTTTTGGAAGCTTGTGGATTCCTTGCTGGTAGAAACTTTGAGTTTGGGTCATCAGCCAATTGCGCACATCCCGATCGTTGTCGAATCGTACTCCTCCAAGTGCATCTTTCAAGAGCGCAAACAAAAAATAATCACAGGGTGACAAATCTGGGTTATATGAAGGTGTTCGAGGGTTTCCCAATGCATATTCTCTAATTTATCCTTCGTCAAAACCGCTGTGTATTTTATCAAGGATGATGGGGACACTGCGTCACCGCGTTTGGTGTCTCCGACAGCTGGCAATAGTGGGCGGTATTAAGTAGGCGTACGTCGATCATGTAGAAAATCAATCAGCAACTCTCCTTCCCAGTCGAAAAAAACGGCCGCGAGAACCTTACCGGCTGAGGGATGGGTTTTGGTTTTTACAGGGCAGGTTTCGTCTTTCCTTTGCTATTCCTTACTCGCCATTTTTGATTGTGGAGTGTAACAATGCACCCACATCACATGTCACGATACGCTTGATAAAAATCTTTCCTTCTCGTCGAAATCGATTCAGAAGTCTCTTACTGATTTGCAATCGGATGTTTGGTTTTTGATTTTCAGTCAACAACTTTGGAACTCATCGGCCACGGATTTTATTGAATCCAAGATAATTTCTGATGATTGTTTGAGTACTTTCAAAGCAATTGTTGCCCAAAGCAACCACCAATCCTCCAATGTCCTTGTAAGTAGTAACTACAAAATCTTAATGTTTTCCTGGTTTACCTTCTGTATAGGGTTTCAATAGCACGAAAAGTAAAAAAGGAGAAAGGGGAAAGCAAAAAAAATCTTCAACAGCACTATTTTCTTCTACGCACTCCCACTTTAAAAACCCACGAGCCTCCAGTGGCCGATAATCTCAGAGTATGTCAAGTGATGATATTTCAGATTTGACCGATGGGGACGCAAAACCGGCAGCTAATACAACAATAAATAACGCAGTAAAACTTGCTAATGAGACTGGAGCAGCCGCTTACAACAAGACTGTTATTTTCAAAAAGGTTATTCCAGGAGAATCAGTTTTCAAACAGGTTAGTTTTGCTTAAAAATTGACTGACTTCAATTGCTAATGAACCGCGTTTGTTTCAGGGTAAACCAGTAGGATTGCAACACCAAAAAATCATTAAGAACAATTTGCCTCAGGGTATGTTTTTGTTTTATTATATTTCTTTTATCAAATTTTTATTATATTATATTATATTTTGAGGATAAATCAAATATAAACGGGAATTGTTTTATACATATTTATTATTTCTAAAATAACACAATAAACTGTTGATCATTTGTCGGCATAGTCTCGTCCACGCTCGAGACCAGCTGAGAGACGGGTTTTGGTCTTTACAGGGCAGGTTTCGTCTTTCCTTCGCTATTCCTTACTCGCGATTTTTGATTGTGGAGTGTAACAATGCACCCACATCACATGTCAGGATACGCTTGAAGAAAATCTTTCCTTCCCGTCGAAATCGATTCAGAAGTCCTTACTAATTTGCAATCAGATGTTTTGTTTTTATCTTCCGTCAACAACTTTGGAACTGGCAGCCACAGAGTTTATTGAATCCAAGATAATTTATGATGATTGTTTGAGTACTTTCAAAGCAATTGTTGTCCAAAGCAACCACTAATCCTCCAATATCCTTGTAAGTAGTAACAATATAAAATCTTAATGTTTTCCTGTATAGGGTTTCAATAGCATGAAAAGTAAAAAGGAGGAAGGGGAAAGCAAAAAAATTCTTCAGTAGCACTATTTTCTTCTACGCACTCCCACTTTAAAAACCCACGAGCCGCCACTGGCCGATAATCTCGGAGTATGTCAAGTGATGATATTTCAGGTTTGACCTACGAGGACGAAAAACCGGCAGCTAATACATCAATAAATAATGCAGTAAAACTTGTTAATAAGACTGGAGCAGCCGTTTACAACAAGACTGTTATTTTCAAAAAGGTTATTCCAGGAGAATCAGTATACAATCAGGTGAGTTTTGCATAAAAATTGACTGACTATGATTGCTAATGAATAGCGTTTGTTTCAAGGTAAACCAGTTGGATTACAACAAAAAAAATCATTAAGAACAATTTGCCTCAGGGTATGTATGTATTTTATTATATTTCTTTTATCAAATTTTTATTATATTGTATTATATTTTACGAGGATGAATCAAATATAAACCGAAATTGTTTTATACATAATTATTATTTATAAAATAGTACAAACAAACTATTGATCATTTTTCGGCATAGTTTCCTCCACGCTCGATACAATTTTTCCAGCGGTTTGGAACCTCGGGGATTCTTTGCTGGTAGATACTTTGAGTTTGGGTTATCAGCCAACTGCGCACATCTCGATCGTTGTCGAATCGTATCCCTCCAAGTGCATCTTTCAAGAGCGCAAACAAAAAATAATCACAGGGTGACAAATCTGGGTTATATGAAAGGTGTTCAAGGGTTTCGCATTGCATATTCTCTAGTTTTTCCTTCGTCAAAACCGCTGTGTGTTTTGTCAAGGATGATGGGGACACCACGTTTGTTGCCTCCAACAGCTGGCAATAGTGGCAATACAGCATTAAGTCGGCGTACTTCGATCATGTAGAAAATCAATCAACAACACTCCCTTCCAGTCGAAAAAAAAACAGTCGCGGGAACTTTACCGGCTGAGAGACGGTTTTTGCTTGCCAATTTTGATTCTGGAGTGTAATAATGCACCACACATCACATATCACGATACGCTTCAAAAAAAGTCTCTTTCCCATCGAAATCGATTCAGAAATATTACTGATTAGCAATCGGATGTTTTGTTTTTGATCTCCGGTCAGCAACTTCGGAACCCATCGACCACAGATTTTATCGAATCCAAGATAATTTCTGAAGATTGTTTGACTACTTCCAAAGCTAATACCTACCTTTGAAGAGATTTCCGGCCGGCCGCCTTCCGGAGAGCCGGCCGCCTTCGATAAGGTCGCGAACTGCACCAATATTGATTGAAGTGATACTTGACCTGGGACGTCGATTGTGACTTACATTTACCACACTTCCTCGTCCACTCTTAAACTTCTTGGTCCAACCAAATACTTGGGTCTTTGACGAGTTAATATTTCGGTTGGTTTAACGCCTACCTTGGTTAAAAACTTTATTATAACCATTTGCGCAATGGACTGTAATGTATTGAAAATATTTCACGTTTAGGCACATTTCGTTACATGAGAGAGATAAAGATATAACGTAGAGAGGAGGAAGAGAGCTATACATTACGGCGCCACGGGAGTGGAGCAAAAGAGAGCGACGTATACACAACGACAGAAAGCAATAGAACAAGATAGTGTCGCGCATGCGCGCGTTGTAGATATACGCGTGAGGCGCTATATATGAATTTGAGAAGTTTCACTTCTATCACGTGTACGGTGCTGCAAGCGCAATGTTTTTTTATCTCTTACAGGGTGTAGTTGAGATTACCAAAGATGTCCTACTAATTTGATATGTTGTATAATTTCTGCTGTTTGTTTTTTTTTCTTATTCAGTTTTACCACTTGTCCTAAATATACATATATACTCATTGATTTTGTTTATCTCATATTGGCCCATTTTAAGTAGCATCTTCTTCCATTTCTTCTTTTTTCTGTATTCAATTATTGTATTATTTATTTTAGTTCTGTTTTATTTTCTGTTATCTGTTACTATATTTTGGCTAGTAATGAGGCTAGTAGGATCTGCTCCTCGCAGACCCGGTGGGGGGGTCAAAAGGAATAATATTTTATCTAAAATAAGTACACCACCAAAGCTTATCTAAAAAATAACAACACGCCAAATCTGAACAGCATATTTTGGCCTGTATAACTTTTCATCAGTGGGAAGAGGCAAAAAGATTAGATGATACTATGGATTCAGAAAAAAAATGCTATCACATTTAGAGGCTCTAAAGAGCATAGCGAAAACTACGATGGGAATTTTGTATCAACTGTGCAGCTATTAACCAAGAACGATCTGTTTTAAGTGCGCCAAAAGGACATACAAAGTAGTTAAGTCATGACATGCAAAATCAAATTATCAGTTGTCGATCTTCTCATATTAAAACTGAACTCATTCAGAAAATACATAAAGCGTTGTATTTTTCAATCATAATTGTCGCAATACAAGATCTGTCTAAGAAAGACCAGATGAGTTTTATAGTACGATACGTCGATTTATATGAAGCTGTACTAGATGATCAAAAAAGTCTAGAGGAAGACGTTTTGGAAAAAAAGTAGAAATTAAGGAATCATTTATGGGATTGTTTAACCTGACAGACCCAACTTCTGCTGGTCTCTCTGCAGATATTGTTACCAGCTTGGAAAATTGGGGTTTAAATATAAAAAAGTTTCGAGGGCAAGGTATAAAAAAGGTTGCAAGATGTTGAATAGCTGACTGTATATATTCATTCTTCATCTCATAATCTTAATTTAGTAATCAATGACGTGGTTGGAAGCGTTAGAGATGTAGCCAAATATTTTACAGTATTGCAGTCTATATATGTGTTTTTCACCCAGAGTATTAACCGATTGAACATATTGACTTCTTTAACAGGCGAATCTGATGTAACAGTGAAGAAACTTAATCCCACAAGGTGGGATCATGAATCAATTTTAGCAATCAAGTTAAGATTCGTTGGTTAAGAAGGTATCAAAGGCAAATAACCTCACATAAGTTCAAAGTTAATGAATTTTTTCCTCTCTAGGGCACCGTAAATGGTCAAATTACTGAACGTTTTTCATCTTTTCAAAATTTAACGGAAAATATTCCAGTTTTATTTCCTCCAAAATTACTTTCTTTATAAGAAGATGATATTATGTTAAGGCCTGAAAGAACTAAATATAAAGCTGATGTTGGTCCAACTCTACTTTTAGAACTGGTTTCATTTCGGATGGGCCTACAATCTGAAATAGCACAGTTAAGTTCAGCTAATGATATTTTTAATCTTCTATATACAAAGCTGTATACGATAATATTTAGTTACCCAGACGTTTTAAATGCTTTGTTTTTTATCTTACCCGTTACGGTAGCGTCAGCAGGAAGCTCTTTTTTGGTCTTGAAGTAAGTGAAAAGTTTTTAAAGATGTTCGATGGATCAAGACAGATTCAGTGACTTAGGCATGGTTGGAATTAATCAAGCAATTGTATCTTCACTAGATAAGAGGAAAGTGATTGAACGTTTCTTGTTAATGAAAAAGAGGACAATCCATTATTTCTGACTAATAAGTTGTTTTTTTGTTTTTTTTTTCAATATATTTTTTAACGCAACAATTTTTTCGTTTCACGGAAAAAAAATGAGTTATAGATATATTTTTGTTAGTGCTAAAGAACACCTAATAAACACTATCGGCATCAAAATAAATGAAATGTAAAAATAACTGCCGTTCAATATTCTAACAATATCGTGAAAAAAATCACAAGGTTTTATTATAAATACGAACGCGAGAATGTAACGTGTGGCTTACAATCACACACCTGCACAAAAAAATAAGTTCCTGTCATTAAGTTTCAACAACTGAACAATTAGATTTTAGAAATGAAATTCCCAGAGTAGCAAATCGATAAAAAAATCTAACCCGGCGACTAAGCTTCCTTTACTGCGATTTTTCCTTTTCCTTCTATATCTGTTAAAACTAGTCAAAAAGACTAACCACTAATTTTTCTCTAACAAATCTTAACCCAAATACTTATCAACTAAAGTTAATCCATCAATGTCCTTTAGATTGTTCTAATAATTATATTACTCACAACACACTACACGAGGTCACGAGGTTTAGTTCTCTTCAATCTTTGGTCTGATTTTGGTTGTCCAGTAGTTGAAGAGCTTCCGCATTAACATGAAGGCGTAGTCTAACTTCGTGCTTGCCTGCAAACCTTCTGATTTCCTACTTGACCGTTGGAATTCCAAGATCTGGATGAAGATCGGAATTACGAATATACCACGGTGCTTTGACGACTACATTTTGCAACACCTTGTTTTGGAATATTTGTATTGTTTTAATATTACTATCGCTGGCACATCCCCACTACTGGACACCATACAGCCGCACTGGTTTTAGGATTTGATTATAAATCACCATCTTATTATTTATGACCATCTTGCAGTTTCTTGCTATAAGCCACTAGTGTTTTCTATATTTGAGATCAAACTCAGCTTTTTTCTTTTTTACATGCTCTTTCCACCTTAACTTCGCATCAAGAGTTATGCCAAGGTATTTGGTATTCAGCACATACGGAACGGTTGTATAGCCCGGTTCAAGATATCTTGTTGCCTTTTGGTTAAATGTTAATCGCCTCAATAAATTTCAACAAAAATATTCCCAGTTTCTTCAAAGGCGCCAGAGTCGGAATTGTTTAATTTCCGAATAATTTTGGAAAATAATATTGTTAAATTATTATTATTATTATTATTCTGTTCATCCTTACTGTAGAATCTCAGCTTATGCTGGACGATATTCCAATGCCAAGATGAAAAAGCAATTCAGCTCCTCTCACCCTAGCATAATATTTTACGAACAATGTGACACGTCTGCAAGAGCACGGCACGCGTCCCACTATGGCAATCGATCTCGAGATACCGAGGCTCTCGAGATTCTTTGAAAATCTCTTACTTATCAGGCCTTCGGCGGATATAACAAAGGGCACTACATCTACCTTACTCAGTTTCCACTGGTTCTTCAAGTCGTATGCCAGATTTTCATACTTTGTGGAATTTTCTATCTCAGTTTTTCTAATGTTGTGAGATAGCGGCACTGCGATGTCAATTATAAAGCCCTCTTGTTTTTTTGTTGATTAGAACAATATCCGGCCTGTTATAATCAACCGTTCGATCAGTAGTGATTGGTATGTCCCAGTAAAGAATGGTATCGGATGATTCAAGTACAGGAGAACGCGAGTACTTATAATATGGAGGAGGTGCGCTTTCTAATAGCGAGTATTTTTTTAAAAATTTGTTGATGTATAATTTTTGCCAGCTGATTATACCATCCTAAATAAGCATTAGGAGCAAGGGCCGGGCAACCGCCAATAAGGTGCTCAATTGTTTCCACCAAAGTACTGCATTTTCTGCACTTATCGACTACGTCCAAATGCAGTATGTGCTTTTCATAGTTTTTTGTTCTTGTTACCCTATCTTGAATAGATATCGCGAAACCTTCTGTTTCTGGGTACAAGAGTCCATCGGTCAGCCACTTCAGAGACAATTGTTCGTCAATGGTGTCATCTTCGAGTGACTTAGGAAACCTTCCGTGCAATGTTTGTCCTTTCCATTCTCGAACGCAATCCGTGAGTGTTGTTCTGCTATCAATACGATTTTGTTTATTTAGGTTCAGTGGGGTGAAACCCTGGTCCTCATTTGCAACCAATTTCATTAACGTACTGTTTGAATCAATAAAGTGTTTTCTCATTCTATTTTCTTGATTGAGACAGAGATTTTTTACGTTTACAAGGCCTCTACCACCAAACTTTCTTGGGATGTATAGTCTTTTCGTTGATGAATTTGGATGCAGGCCTCGGAACTTTGTTAATGTTCGGCGTGTCAACCTATCAAGTTCATCAAGGTCAGTTTCTGACCATTTAACAATGCCAAAAGAATATGTCAGAGTTGGCACTGCACAACCGTTGATCGCTCTAATGAGGTTTCCACTGTTCAGTTTGGCGTTTAAAAGTTTTGTAAGTCTCTTTTGGTATAGAATGGAAAAGTCTTTCTTTAACTGGTTATGATCAAGTTTATGCTTTTGGGGTATTCATAAATATTTGTAGGATTCTTCTGGTGCTAGTTGTTGTATGTTACAAAGTGTTGAATCTTGACTCTGAACCTTTCCCTTCTGTATACTAATGGTAGACCATTTGTCCAGTCCGAATGACATTCTGAATATTTCAACCGTTTTTATCAATGAGTTTATTTTTTCTCTAGTTTCTCCATATAATTTAAGGTCATCCATATATAGTAGATGAGAGAGCTTTCTTGGATTCCTCATGTTAAGTTTATATCCAATATTGCTGTTGTTGAGTAGTGTGGACAAAGGGTTCAGTGCTAGACAGAACCAAATTGGAGAAAAGGAATCTCCCTGAAAAATTCCCCTCTCGATATTTGTAACAGCAATGCATTGTTGGCCGACAAAAAGATTCGTTTTCTACTTCCCCATCAGGCACTTTAAAGAATTAATAATCTGGGGGCTAATTTTATAGAAATTCAGAACCTCAACCAGCCAATCGTGAGGGACACTATCGAATGCTTTCTTGTAGTCTATATAGCAGATATTTAAGTTGCGTTTTCTTTTTCGCGCTTGCTCAAGAACTACAGCATCGATCGTCAATTGTTCCTTGCAGTCCATACTTGCTCTTATACATCCTTTCTGTTCTTCTTCAAAAATGTTGTTTTTATCACAATGTTGGTAGATTTTTTCATTGAGTAGGGCTGTGAACAGTTTATATAACACTGACAGACATGTGATTGGTCTGTAGTTATTGGGTTGCTTAACGTCCCCTTTTTTGAACAGTAGGTATGTATTGCCCTCCATTCGGAAGTCGGGGAAAGTGTCTGGATTTATTAAAACCTCTTTAAATGCATTTGCAAATACGGGATAGGCGGCTGTAAAGCTTTTAATCCAGAAGTTATGCAATCCATCTGGTCCAGGCGCCTTCCAGTTGTGAGTCTTCCCGACAGCAGTGCAAATGTCAATCTCTGTGAAACCGTTAGACTCCATATCTGGGAGAGCATTTGTCTGTTCTTGAATGGTTTTAACCCAAGGAGCCAATTTTTCCTAGCCGTCTGATTTTTTCCAAACCGATCTCCAATATTCCGCAAAGGAAGACACATCCATATTCTTGAGTTCTGACTTGCTGTTACCTTCTGCTTCGAGCCCTCTATAAAATTTCTTTTGGCTATTTGCAAATACTGAATTTTGATGTTTTCGCTTTTCTAGTTCATTATGTCCTGCTAGCCTGGCGCCTTTCGATTTAGCTTTTTGCCTAAACCGATCTTTTAGATCCAACAATTTTTCTGTCAGGTTTGAATCATCGAAGTCAATGCCAGATTTATTGACAATTATTTTTGCTTTTCTCGCTACTTTATTTGACTGATTAGCAGAAAGAAACTCTGAGATAATGTCAACTTTCCACCGGAACTCATTGATATTGTTTTCAAGGCGCGTTTTCCCGACAGGTGTATTTTTCTGGTATCTTTCTATTGTGCAGTCACTGCTGCACAATATAATGCAAGATGTATATCGCTTAGATTTATTATCCCAGATAGATGTGATTCCAAAACTCCATTAATCTGCATTAGAGTAATACGTGATTTTGCAATATTACGCAGTACTGGAATTTTTGGTCTATTCAATAGGTTTGAGCCAGCAAAACTGGCCAAATTGCTGTAAAACATCTCTCGTATGTTAGAAAAGTTACGTTGCGAGATTGATTCTTCATTTTCAGACGATGAGGCTTCTGGTGATACATTTCGAGTTTGTTCTACTTGTTGCTTCTCTGTATTAGAGTTAAGAACGTCCATAGTATCTTCTTGATGTTGTTGATATGTAATGTTTTGATGTAGTTCATTACCGATTTCTCTCTTGATGTTCATTAATTCCGATTCGGTTAGATAGTTTTTCCTTAGAATTACATTTTTACGGTCGGCTAAGTTTTGCTCCGACAGCTGAGTTTCAGGGAACCTCTTTTTATATTCTTGGTGGAGTGCATGTCTCCATCCAGGTAGCGGGTTATCTCCGCACTGGTTTACGTAATAATAGGCACGCATTACATCAATATTTATTTCGCGTGTCCATGTGATAAGTGGAGTGCGTTCGATCCTAGTGACAGCCCTCCATATTAGGGGCAAGCCAGCAAGTACCGGTGTATTTTGATGTTCTACTCCATTATTAATTTCCGCTCTCTGTTGATTTTGTAGTAAAGTCTTTGATGTTGCTAGACTTAGATGATCTAATTGTTGTTGCCTCTTTCATTGTCATTCTTGTGGGGCCATAGATTTGGGAACCGCCACTCTTTCTAGATTCACCAACCCCGGCAAATCCTCACGACGGTTCCGAAGGGTTCTTGTCCGCAAAACCCTACCGCCTTGTATAATATTATGAATTTTATTCTCCATAAATATATTTGGGTTCAAGGAAAAAACGGCCACCCAAGGCAGAGTCCCGATTTACCATGGGAAAGCTATTTACTACCGGAGGGCGCTAGGTATCCGGAGACATCGTTAGAGACACTTTAACCCTGTGCCATTCAGCTTCTCGGCACGATGGATTTCCACCTTAAGCTTGGGTATTTTTTTTTCAGAGGTTTACTCCTCTCAGCATGGAAAGGTGGTGGCGCCACTCAGCATGCGGACTATCTGCCCCCTGCCTTAAAAAATTATTATTATTATTATTATATTCTTTATATCACCAGTTTTTTATACTGGGTGTGTAAGTGTATAGGCAAAAACCGAGAGTATACCATACTCTTAGGGTTTCTGCTCTACTCTCCATTTTAACCTATACAGCGTCGAATTATGTGAGTAGAGCCAAATAATGCCGCTTTTTGTTATGTTCTCCTGGAATCATTTCAATATATTCCTTTAGTTTTCTGGACAGTGCGCCGGTACTCCCAATTACTACTGGAATTATATGAACTTTCAAACCCCTCATTCGGGAAACCTCTATAGCCAGATCTTTGTATTTGAGCACTTTCTCCGCTTCCTTTTGAATTACGTTTTTATCTGATGATACAGCGATATCTATAATGGTACAGATTTTTTGTTCTAAATCTTTAATAAGTATGTCTGGTTTGTTAGCTAATATTCTCCGATCAGTTTGAATTTGTTGATCCCATAAGACAGTTTTTTGTCCATCGGTTGATACTTGTTGGGGTTGGTGTTCATACCATTTCTTGCAAGTTTCTATTCCAAGCTTTCAACAAATATTAAAGTGAATCAACTTTGCACCTTTATTATGTCTATCTAAATATTCTTTTTTGGCAAGTATAGGGCATCCGCTAAGTACGTGTTCTATTGTCTCGTCGTATGTTCTGCATAATCTACATTTGCTATTGACATCCGTGTGTTGTATATGCTTTTGATGATATCTTGTTGTCCACAGAATCTCCTATGTCTATTTCCAATTGGTTCTTATAAATATTTGCTGTTTTTTTGCAGTGAATTTATATTTGTTTGATTTCTGTCATAAACTTTTATTAGCTCAACTAATGGATCTCCGATCTTATATTGTATATATTGTGCCAGACCGATGATAGCTGCTTTATAAGTCCCTTCGATTTGCATTAAACCTCTATCCCCCTTCCTTACGACTGACATATAATCTCTCTACATCTGCTCTTGGATGATGTAAACCATACATAGTGAGTAATTTTCTAGTTTTCCTGTCCAACTTTTTGATTTCATCTGATGTCCATTTTATGATACCAGAACTATATTGCAGAATTGGAATTACAAGTGAACATATAGCTTGTATTTTATTTCTGCCTGTTAACTCAGATGCTAGGATTAATCGGAGACGAGATTTATATTATTTTTCAATTTTCTCCTTCATTTTATTGTGCTCGATTTGCTCGCCTTCTTCTACACCAAGATATTTATAAGTTTTTCCATGTTCCAATTGATAAATTTCCTTTTCATTTTCTTATTGTTTAACTATTTTCTGCATTTTGCCTATTTTTTGCTGCTGCACATTTTTCGATTTCAAACTGCATCTTTATATCTCTGCTAAACTCCCGCACCGTTTTAATCTGTTTATTTTGTTCATCCTCATATTTTCACTCAACTCATATTTTGGTTGTAATTTTGTTTAGGATTATTTGTATTAATTTTTGTTCCCACGAGATGGGTAGATGTGATACAACTGCGTCAGTGCTCCCTTTCACGCAGAAGGGGTAAATACTGCCGGAGTTCCCCAGGTATCCGGAGGGCCGTTTGTAACTGAATAACGCTCAGCCATTTATCCCGTCGGCACGGTACTCCTTGGGATTGCGGATTTTTTTCGAGGTATACTCCTCTAGATCCGTTGTGTTCTGTAAGAACAGGATTACCTCTAGTCGGATAAGCTTTTCACCACGCACAATGGTCTTACAAGTGCAGATGCTATAAGCGTTGCTTTGAGTTGCGCTATACACTTGCCTGGAAACAACAAAGAAAACTGTTCTCCGTCTTTCCTCACCCTTATTATTATTATTATTATACCCGCGCTTGCTTGATTTAGCCTAAAGGTGTTCGCACTCCCTCTAAGGGGAACATTGACTTATCCCAGATATCCTAGATATCAGAAGGATTAAGCTCTGTGAGGGCCCTTTCCCTGTTATCGGGCCGCAAGGTGAGGCTAGAATTCTTGACGTTCCTGAGTTGCTCAAGAACTTCCGGACGGTTCTTGCTGTTCCCAGTAGTGCTGCTTTCTGCATGGGCTTGAAAAGCTGCTCGTTGAGACCCAATGCTTTTATGTTCTTCAGCAGGCTCTTTGGAATAACACCCGTTGTTGATATTATTATGGGAACTATTTCTACACTCTTCATACCCCATTGTTTTTTAACTTGCTCTTGAAGTTCGTGGTATTTCTGATTTTTTTCACTTTGCTTCTTTAATATATTATTGTTATTAGAAATGGCCACATCGATTAATAGAGCGCGTTTAGATAATTTATCCACAGTAATAATATCGGGCCTGTTTTGACACAGTCTTCGCTCAGTGAGTACAGTACGGTCCCAATAGATCTTATTATTATTGCTTTCGAGAATAGGTTCGGGATTGTAATTGTAATGTGGAACTCTCTCTTTTAACAGCTGCAGCTTTATCGCAAGTTCCTGGTGCAGAATCTTTGTGACTGCATTGTGCCTATCTTTATAATCGATAGCCGCAAACATCGTACATCCCCCAGTAATATGTTGAATGGTTTCGGAGGTCGGACATCCATATCGACACTGATCGTCCAAAATACCAGCATCTCGAACAATATATTTAAGGTAATTTCTAGTGGCAATAACCCGATCTTGGATTGTCACTATAAATCCCTCTGTCTCGGGGAACATCTGTCCTGCAGTCAGCCAGTAGTTCGACGCTAATATGTCGACTTGTTCTTGGTTGACCTCATTCTGATGTCTCCCATGCAGGGATTTTTCTCTCCATGATTGCAACTTTTCTTGATCGGTTTTCGCATAGCTTTGAACCAGATTTTCTTTCAATTCCAGTGGCGTTAATACATCGATCTGACATATCGTTCTATGTAATTCCGACGTTTCTGCTTATTTGAAAAAGTATGATCGCATGCTTTCAATTTGTTTCTTTAGTTTCTTACATATCATCTTTGATGGTATAGATATGGTGGCACAATAAATCAACAAATGCAGCTGTTCCAAAGTTTGGGCTTTCGCCATAAGAGGTGGTAAAATATTTTTATTCAGACAATCTAGAGCTACGGCGAGTTTTTTACACGTATTTACTCTAGGAAGCAAGGGTCTACTAAGCGGATCCGTACCCTCATATTCCAAAATGGCCCTTTGAAGTGCAAAATGTAGACTTTGAAAGAAGTAAATACTTCGACCATGTTTTTTAGTTGACTTTCAGCACTTTCCTCTTGGTTTGGTTCTGGTGCTATGATTTCTACAGGCTCCTGTTCTTCTATAGCATGTTCTGTAATGGTATTTTGATCTTGCATTTGCATCTCCACCTCCTGTTTTATTGAGTTTAGTCTTGTTTCTGGAATTAATCCGTTTCTAAGAATTACTCGATACTGGTCGGCCACTCTCTGCTCAGTAACTACTATGTTGGGATATGCACTGATAAATTCGGCATGTAGACGTTGCCTGTAGCCAACTCTTTCCCGCTCTAGTTGAGTCACCTTTAATAGATGCGCGTGATTGTTTCATTCGTGGAGGATGTCCACTTCATGCATCTTCTGAGTATTCCCGCTTCAGTGAGTGCCGGCTGATGCACCGGCACAGCAAGTTCAACGGGTGAAGTCTCCGATATCTCTTGACTTCGAATTTCTGCCTGTTCGTGTGCTTTTTCAATTGCCTTTTCCATTGCCAATCTTATGGTACCATAGAGTTGGGAGTCGCCGCTCGCTCCAGCCTCATCAACCCCGGACAAATCATACCATTTCAACTACGTATATCTTAATTGTAAACAGCAAAATTATACACAGGGCGTTTTCTTATTTTAATGCTATTGATATATTACATTAACCTAATGCTACGGGTACATTACACAGATTAGGGTTCCTTTTGTTCTTTGCATTCGTTTTTATAACTATTATTTATATTATTTAATTCATGTAGGGATAACAAATTAACGTGCCAAATTTATAAGAAGGAATATTCCTGTGTGTCCGCAAATAATCTACATGCAGCAACACAACCGAAGGCAGTAACAATAAAAAAGCCTTACAGGATCGTCAATTTTGTAGGATAGGAATAATAATATTCAAGAATTGGACAAGAACAGGCAAGAACAAAATTCGACTACTAATTTGAAAGGTAATCATATATGAAAAGTATTATATTTATGAAAGTTTTACAGGATAATCTAATTTGTAGATGGTCGAAGAGTACAGAAACTTGCTTGATTAGTTGGATGAACACTAACTAGTTAAATTAAGGACTGGCAAAGTTTTCCATGGAATCAAAACAAACATCCGAAGGATTATGGTAGGGAAAAATTAATATAGAAAAGCAAACCTACTATCCAAACCAAAAAAAACACATTTCATGTATATGTCTATATTTTATACATAGTATGACAAAGTTGAATGTATATTGATATCAAATCTTCAAAATAAGGAAAGTATATATATATATATATATATATATATATATATATATATATATATATATATATATATATATATATATATATATAGAAAGAAACACTGATCACCAAAATTATGTTAGTAGCAGACTTCATTTGACTTTTAGTACAAATTAACCTACTTAAGTGATAAAATTTCAATGGAAAGATGTTGATTGAATAATAAAGTAACATAGTTTTCCGAAAAAAACATCTTCCATATGTGTAAACAGCAGCACAGACGTAACAACTACTCTTTGGGTAGTACAACATTCATTGTTCACTTAATTCAACTATTAAAAACGGTGTTGCTGATACTACAAGCAGGAATACTGTAAACGAGAAGGGCATGAGAGAATATACATTCAGTAAGATAATTTGCTTGCCCATTTTTCACAAAGGCTGTGTGAATATTTCCAATTTGATTGTCACGCTTCTATACGACATCCACGCTAACTGCTTTGTGCAGCCTTGCTTGATTCGTGCTCGTGTTTAAGTGAGTACGCACTTTGATATAGAAAAACATTTTCAAATAAAAGTATGTATTAAAATAAGGAAATCTACTATAAATGATCAATATAATTAAAACCCTATTAATAAATAACTATTGTTATTACCGTAACTTATACATTGTTTCTTTTTATTATTTTAAATTTACGTGTTGGCCTTCGAAAAGATTGTTTAAATGGTTTGATTCCATTTTTACTTCAGATTTTTCTTAAAACCGGCGGATTCATTAAGTTGGTATATTCTTGAATGACATTTTAGAAAACATGGAGGAAAAACGGAAATGACAATAGCGTTAACACATACAATGCTTATCTTACTACCGTCTTTTCGGTGGCCATGGGTACTGAAATAAATCAAATGGAAAATACCGAAACAGACATCAAGTATAAACATTTAAAATTACCTTTAATTTACAATCGTTTCAGGCGGGTAATTGTGATCGTGAAGTGTTTGATTTGTGATCAATTTTCACATCTGGTTTTCCTTGTTCTGCCAGATAGTTTATATCCATTGTAATAGGTGACAAGATTTACATTTTAATTTGGCTTAAAAAAATATTTTCTGTTTTAGACTTCATTAGTGATAATTCAAAATCAACGAAATCAAATTACCGCCAAACTAAAACTAAGGTTAAACTAATCAGAACGTTCGTCCTAATCCCGAGCAATACCGAAGAGTCACAACATCCCCTACGTCACGAAATAACAGATTCAGACCTTCACAAATCTAAATTTTACATGCATGTTTTGTAGAATAAAGTTAACAACAAACAGTTTACGTTTACTTTTAATAGTGGTGCAACATAATAATAACTTAGATTCGTATAGAGAATTGCATTGTCGTTTTTTTAAAATCCTGAAAATATGGGAATATTCTCGATAGTTCGATTGTACAGGCAACTAAAAATACACATCGATGGTAATGGAATTAAATTTTTTTAGGCAGCTTTTGCTGCTGTATCGAAAATGATTTCTAAACATTTCCTCTTGTCACAATTCCATACTTTTACGCTCATGCACTTAATGGCAATATATATTGTAAATTCGATAATTCGGAAATAAAACTCCAGCGTTCGGACCAAACGTCTATTCCATACTATTGTAAATATTCTTCCTCTTGGCCTTCCAGACCCAACTTGGCCATAAACATCCTAAATAAATAAACAAAAGTAACCCATCTATCGAAGGCCGTGGGAAGGGTTTGCGAGTACGTGAAAGAATGCGGGTTATTGTCCGTATGGTGCCTCGTGCTATGTACGGGGCGATCTTTTCTTTGGGTCATTAATGCTGGTTGCTTACAGTCGGCCATACCTGACTTCCTTTGAGTCCTCGTGAAGGTCATTCTTACGAAAACCTGTGAATCAACAAAAAAAATCAAATATTAGAAGTAGATACATAAAATAACAGTTATGGATTCTCGTAGTCAGCGTCTGACTCACGACTGTTATTAATAACTTAATTTTGTCAGAGGGAACGCTCCCTCTATATGCGGTTCGGCAGCGTTCTGCACCCGCTAAATCTTCAACCACGTAGCGATCGTTATCTAACACTGTCGTTACAGTAAAGGGCCCTTGGTAACGTGGTTCAAGTTTCTTACTTTGTCCATCATTTGAACCTTTTGTTCGGTGGACTGTTGACCTGTTGTCCTACAACGAACGATTTCGTCTCGGCATGCCGCTTATCGTATGATTTCTTCTGTTTTTGCTGACTTTCAGCAATATTATCTGACACCTCCTTCCGCATAGATGGGATGTCAAGAGACTCGGCCTCACAGACCTCGGCAGTCAAAAATGCGTCATTAACACCTCGGGGCTGATAACCAAAAAATACCTCGTAACGCGATTATACGGTCACTGAGCTCGTCGCAGTGTTAATGCCCCACCTAACTGCAGCTAAGGACTTATCCCAATGCTGATCGTCATCCACACTGGTCGATAAAGAGGATAAAATTACTCGATTTACCCACTGTACTTGCCCGTTGGCTCGAGGAGTAGCCGTAACACAGAGGACTCGCTTGGTAAATGCGTTACAAGTAAAAGCACTTCCCTTGTCGCATATCAGTCGACGTGGAACGCCGAACATATCTATAATCTTTTTCAGGAAATGTATCACGGGTGTCGCCTCTGTGCTGGCCTCTGTGCTTGTAGAAAAACAAACTTTGTAAAAGCATCTACAACTACTACTAGATAGCTACTTTTTCGAGTACTTTTTACAAAAGGGCCTAAGTGGTCTAAGTGAAGGGTGTCCATGGGAACTGCCCTTTTTTCGATGGTGTGCAACTTAACGGGCGTTTTTCCTGACGGCTTTTTATTGTACAAGCAGGCCAAACAAGAGGCAATATAGTTTCTCACATAATTCCTCATCGCGGGGACCAGTAATGCTTGGAGATTGCTTCTAGGGTTTTGTCAATCGCAAAATGTCCTGCTGAATCATGATAGCACATTAAGATATTTCGCCTGGAAGATTTAGGAACTACCCAACGTTATCCTTGAGCTGTTTTCCTGTTCACAATATTATTCTTCAGTACATATTCTTCATGAATAAGGTTTTCACTTTTACCTTCAGGGATTCGTGATAATACTTCATGTAATTTTTTTACAGTGTGAGTCTCTTAACTGTTCTGCTAGTACCCAATCATCCAATAATTCAGTTACGTCCACATGTAACATTTTAACATCTTTATTGACATCACTCGAAGTGGTTGGATTTCGACTAAGCGCATCGACGTAATTCATTTTTGTACCTGCCCTGTATTCAATCTCAAAATCAAACTTCTGTGTAGTGAGCCACCGCCTACCGATTCGAGGTATCAAATCACGTTTTGTTAAGGTGATACGTAAAGCGTTTCAATCTGTCACGATTTTGAAGTTTAAACCTATGAGATAAAAACGAAACTTTTTTAAAGAACACACTACTGCAAGGGTTTCCAATTCATAAGAGTGATAAAGTTGTTCCTCTTTTGTTGTGGCCCTACTAAAATATTAAACTGGTTTCATTTCACCGTTATCTTGCATTTGCATAAGTATCCCTCCTATTCCCCATTTACTGGCATCCGTGTGAACTTCAGTGGCGGCTTCCCTATCATATATAGCTAAAATTAGACGGGTTGTCAATTTTCCTTTTAATCCTTTAAAAGCACGTTGCTGTTTATCGCTCCAGGTGAATAATGAACTTTTCTTTGTGAGGGTAGTGAGTGGCTTCGCGACAAGTGCGAAACTCTTTATGTATTTGCGAAAATAACTCGCTAATCCCAAGAACTGCCTAACTGAATAGATATCTGTAGGAGTAGGGAAATGACGTACTGCTTCTATTTTTTTCCAAACCTGGTTTAATACCCCGCTGACAAATCTCGTGTCCTAAATAATTTATTTTCGTTTTTAAGTACCTACATTTGACAAACCGCCAAGTCATATCTGCATATCGTAGAAGTTTTAGTACGTTTTCAAAGTTCAATAGGCCATCTTCAATATTCTTAGATAGAATCAAAATATCATCGAGGTATGCCATCGCAGTGGTATTTCGAAAAAAACCTAAAATTTGATTTATCGTACGCTGAAAAACAGCCGGTGCATCAACGAGGTCAAAGGGCATCACTAAATATTCGGTGGTAGCCCGAGGCTAGGTCGGGACTAGTAAAATATTCACAGCCTTTAAGGCCAGATAATAAATAAATCATCAATTCGGGGCAACGGCCACTTATCTTTGACACATTTCCTGTTGAGCGCACTATAATCTACGCACATGCGAACCTCTCCGTTCTTTTTACGTACTAATAAAATTTGACTCGCATAAGGTGACGTTGACTCGTGAATGAACTCGTTTTCAAGCAAGTCTTTTACTATCTTCCTAACCTGTTCCTTTTCTGGATGGATTTTTTGGATTAGCTAAACGATAAGGCCTATATGTGACAGGTATATTGTCGGTAATATTTATAGATATTTCCGCCACATTAGTTCTGCCCAGTTCTTTTAAATTTTTCGCAAAACAATCCTTGTAATTATTGATGAGGTTAAGTAGTTTTATTTTACTGTGGTGGCCGAGATCATTATCAACACAGGCATTTAAATCGGATACTGTAAAATTTATGAGAGACTTTTGGTTAATCGTTAAACACTGAATATTTCCCAGATGTTTCTCAGCCACACAGGTACTTGCCCTTACGACTACGCGACCTTTTTCATAAATTACGTCATTTTCTGAAGCGTTTAAAACTGGCACGAGACCACCGTTTTTTAAATTCTTTATACATCGGGGAATTACATGAAATTTATCTGGCCATGGTCTGTGCTGTAAATCAATGAAGACATCTTCGCAATCCTCAGAGGCGAACGGTGATATGTGTCCTATGTGCTGTGGGGGGATAACGGTAGCTTCTTTGGCCCAAAAGGTAACTTTTCGAGGTGGCAGAGTTTCTAGGTCACCAAGAGGGACCCTATCTACATTAAATAGCCTAACTTGATAACTACGAACTACCAAAACAACATCAGGGTAATTGATGTAAGGTTGCCCAATAATAACTGCTACGTCTTGTACATTATCGGGGACAATTAGGATTTCCACAGAAGCCACAGCTAAATCTACCGTTAAATTTACAACTTTGCGATTGATTAAAACTGAGCTACCAACATATCCACTCAAGCATACATTTACTGGATAGACTTGCAAGTTTAGATTTTTTACATCCGTCTCGCGTATAGTGACTGCATTGCTACCCGAGTCTATATATCCACGAAAATATTGATTATTTATGGTACAGTCAATGAAATAACATGCATTTTTCGTATCATTTTAGATACATTTAGGTTTAAAATAGGTTGTGACTTACCCACTGCTTTTTTCTTGCTTACTTTTTGGACAGTGGTCTTCGCTGTGCCCCATCAGTTTGCACCCTTTGCACTCCACACGAGGTTTCAAGCACTTTGCTGCCATATGTCCTCTTTGACTGCAATTAAAGCACTTTACCCAAAAACCGTTATTTCTTGGCTTGTTTTGCAAGTTGTTACGTAAATCGCGACATCCATGGTTTCTTCTATGGTTATCCGGTTTCAGAAGCGACGTAGAAGGCTCACTAACTTGTAGGACGGACAGGAATTCTTCGTATAGTGCGTCTGGCGTTTCATATCGTCCTGCTCTTGCTCCATTCTGAATTAGTGAATCGCGAATACCGTGTATTATACTAGATACAGTTTGTTTGCCGTCAATGTCACAGCTACGGAGTAACTCCATCTTCTCAAAATAATAATACGTCATTGTTTCAGCAGGATTTTTACGCCGATTTAGCATAGTCTGTAGGAGAGTGGCATAGTCAATATGGTCTGGAAAACTTCTTTTTATCAAGGTTTTCCATTCTTCCCATGTTAAATTATAATTTTGCAAGCTGTGATACCAACTTTTGGCCATGCCTATCAGACGGAAGGTCATATGATATATCGTTGTTATATCGTCCCACTGATTCAACTGCTTAAGCTGGTCAATTTTTATTAACCACTGTTGTGCAGTCAAATACCCATTTTCCGGTGAGTATTCCAGTATGCCATCGCTACGTACATTTAACTTAGGCGTTTCATATCTAATTGCCTCTGTCGATTGCCGTTGCCGCCCAAGATCTCTAATCATATTTTCTAGCCTCTTCAATCTTTCTTCTACCGTCTCGAGTTCTGGTGTCCTTGCTGATGGAAACCGCGAACGCGTCCGCAAACATGTTGGCCTATGATCCTCGACGTGTGATTCTGGACGTTTCCTTGAAACACTTTCGCGTCGTCGTTGCGACTTTCGATTTCGAAACCGCTCAACATCACTATCTGCGGAACTCGAACTAACACTTCGCGAACGACCTCTTTCACCTCGAGATCTAGATTTTTTACCCATTGTTCTCACGCACTTAATACAGCAACTAAACCTATAATTTTCGCAAGTGCCGCTAATTAACAAGTAAATGCTTGACAAAAATGTTCAAAAAATAATAACTTTGAATAATGCGTATGAAATGTGAAAATGCACGTGAATTATACGCCACACCTCATCTGTAAATTCGATAATTCGGAAATAAAACTCCATCGTTCCGGCGACCAAACGTCTATTCCATGCTATCGCAAACATTCTTCCCCTTGACCTTCCAGGCCCAACTTGGCCATAAACATCCTAAATAAATAAACAAAAGTAACCTATCGTATCGTATCTATATATCGTAAGTATATCTATCGAAGGCCGTGGGAAGGGTTTCCGAGTACGTGAAAGAATGCGGGTTATTGTCCGTATGGTGCCTCGTGCTATGTACGGGGCGATCTTTTCTTTGGGTCCTTAATGCTGGTTGCTTACAATATCTAAAACGACTTTATTTGGAAAGCAGTATATTGACACGTATAATAAATAACAATAATTGGAAATTTAGAAATGAAACAAGCATCTAGTTAGATCTACAAACATCTAGTTATTTTTTATGTATTTACGTATTTTTTATGTCCAAATGTAAATATAAATACATTCTTAACAAATATTAGTTAGTATTCCTTGGTCAAGATGTAAAGGTAATATAAATACATGCCTTGATAAAATGGCCAAGGTAATAAAAAAAGTAATATTGGTTTTTTTTCTATAAGTAAATATATTAGTTGAATTTGTTAGCTTTAAGATGAGCATTATCAGACACACCATTATCATCACACCATTGACATTTTTTCTGACCTTTTTGCGGCCGTGAATCACTTCTCATTTACTTTGCGTTGCCTCTATAGTGTGTTGTGTGCATTGCCCTTGTCCCCAATTCTTCTCCATTCCTTTTTGTTCTTTATTTTCGAAGTCCACAGTGGGGATCCGATTCGTCTTATACCTGTCACAACTTGGTCGTTCCATCTTGCCAGACGGTGATATATGTGATACTTAAAAAAATCTGACATTTAAAACAAATTTGTCTTAAAAATGGCGACGCTAAATAAAAAAATTTACCTTGGATACATTTTGCTTGTTTTTGTTTTAAAGAAAATATAAATATTGTACATGACAAATATGTATATTTGTTACCCACAAATATGAGGTACATATTTTACAAATAAATATATATATATATATATATATATATATATATATATATATATATATATATATATATATATATATATATATATATATATATATATATATATATATATATGTTTATTATAAAATGGCGAAGGTGCTTGAATATATCAGATAATCATAAACTTTTTTTTGTTTTCTAAATGGAAATATAAACAAATACATTTCACATATTTGATATATTTGTTAGCTAAAAAATATGTCTTTAATCTGTGAAGTATCTACCATAAACACTTCAGAAGTTTCTATTGCACTAATAGTGAACTTAATTCCAGCACGTTGGTTGTTTGTACGGCTTGTATTCCAAACCTGGTGCCATGTTTTATGAATGAATAAGGTATTCCACAAATCACCTTCGCAAAGTCACTAGGAGAATATATTTACAGTGTTACTAATTATTTTTAGATGCAAGTGGTCTGTGATAGGAGCCAAAAAATTATAGACCTATTTGTAGAACATCAAGGTCAGGACACAACAGCAGAATCTTCAGAAATGCCCTGCTTTGCAAGACACCGAGTAATGACCCCAAACCGACGGATGTCCATTGCTTAACGCTGAATAAGCTATAAGTTTATATTTAAATGTCCATTGCTTAACGCTGAATAAGCTATAATTGTATATTTAAGGAGAATCTGTATTGTAGAGGTAATCAATATTGTAGTGTCAAAGCTCGCGCTGTTCACGATATTGTTCATTAGTTTTAAGTGTCATTATAAAATAAAGTTTTTAAAAACGAAGTTTGTCGGTTTTCGTATTTGACTGGCGCTGCGAACAGGATAGTGTCATTCTGCCCTTTATCGGTTTACCGTTGTGCAGAAGTGATTTCCAAATCTTTAGACACTACCAAGAAGAAGGTACGAACCCAGGATCCAGCCACCGTCTACCGTGTCGTCAGAGGAAGCTGCAGTCCTAGTCCGATCTACCAGAAGACCGACATCAGACAAGCCCTTTCAGCCACGCCTTTATAGGGAACCCTTTGGTTGTGTACTTATAAATATAAACTCTATGGAATCTTCATTGATTATAGTGTAAGTAAAACTGAATTGCCATTTTTATGTATTTATATATGTAAATGTGTTATTCTTCAAAACGTCTGACAAAAATTTTATTGAATAATAAGGCAAAATTAGGGTTAAGTGAACCAAAAAGTAACACAGAAACAGATTCAACAAAAGAAATTTTAACAAATCAATCAATTAATTTAAGCTCGGAATTAGACTTAAGTTCGTTTAATCAAGTACGATATATTTAATACAATGGAAAACATCCGTTTTCACACATCACTTTTACCCACATTCTCTGGTGCACAAAATCATCTCGAGAGTTTCATAATTGCAATCGACGAATTCTTTTATCTTTATGCAAGTAATGATAATGAGAATATAAATAAAGTAATTCTGGCAGCTATAAAATCTAAATTAATAGACAACGCGAGAGAATTTCTCCTATCGAGACCAGACCTAACTAACTGGCTTACGATAAAAGTTGCTCTTAGAGAAAAATTTGGCGACCCTATAACTTATCAAATATTAATGCAACAGCTACAATATATAAAGATTAATAAAAACGAAACGATTTTAAATTCTGTAGACAGATTAAAAACATTCGTTCAAAGAATTATCTCGAAAATTCAGTGCGAAGTTGAGGATCAAACTTCAAAAGTAATATTATTTAGTCAGGTACAGAAAATATCTGTCCTAATATTAACGGCCAATTCTCCGCAGACATTAAAAACAATGCTAATGCTGCAAAATCCAAACACGCTTGACGACGCCTTTTCACACGTCGTTAATTTTAATATGATCGAGTCGCAGGTCAATTTTACAAATAATACAAATACACAATTTAATGACAATAATACATTTAATAGACCAGTATTCAAACCTTTCTCCCAACATCAAATGAAATTTCCTCAACCAAGACAACCGGCTTTTCCGAGTCAGCCGATTCACATCCAACCTCGACCAATGCCGCCAAAGCATTATCCAACAAATGCACAAGTATTTGGGAAACCCCGAAATGTATTTGCCCCACAGACTAATAGACCTTTGAAATTAGACACCCGTACACCAATGTCTATTTCAACTGGAGGCCCTTCGAAAATCTATCAAAATCGACAACCTCATAGATTCCCTAATGCATTTCAACAAACCGGTCCGAGTAATTTCACCACTAGAGAATTGACCAACGTTGAAACTTATACGGAACCGCATAACGAAGAGTATTTGGTGGAAGAACCTTCCGAAGAGTATGATTATTCTTCATATTATCAAGATTCCTCTTTATACTATCCTCAAGCGAATCATTCTTCGTTCGAAATACCCAACCCTCAATTCTGTCGACCACCTTCTGCCGTCGGAAAGACTAATGAAAACATTTCGGAAAGGGCACCTGAAAATTTTCAAGAACTTCGCCCTCATCTGCCATCAACCTAAACAACATAGCCCAGAAGATTGAATTACCATATTTCTATCTTCCTCAAATACAAATAACTGTCCTCATTGATTCTGGTGCTACTGACTCTATCATTTCTCGTAAAATTGCTAATCAATTTCCTGAAAAGATATTTTTCGAACCTTTCGAAGTAACTGCTTGTAAAAATACGTACAAAGAAAATAAAAATTTAACTATACCGTTATTAAAAGAATTAGGAATTAACGATAATTTAGATATGAGAGTTTTAAATTGGCATAATGACTTTGACGCACTGATAGGAACAAAAGATTTGAAACATCTTCATGCATTAATAGATTACGAGAAGAAACTTTTAACTCTTAGGAATATTAAAGTTCCTTTTTCTCTTGCTTATAATAAACCTTTGACTCGACCTATTTAGAACCTTAATAACAACCATCTTTGCATTCCGGTAAATTACGAAAACGGCGTTGCTATTCTGCCTTCATTTACAGTTGGAGACCATATTATACCCGACAGCCTAGTTGACGTACAAAATGGTTATTGTAAAATCCCTAATCCTGCTCCTGAAGTAGGTATTAATTTTCATCAAAGAATAAAAGTCATTCCGCACCATCAATTTGAATTATTAGACCCTCCTAGTGAATCTATCAAAAAGAAATTTAATCCTTCAGAACGCCTACGATTGGATCACTTAACACGTTTGGAAAAATCTAAAATTATTCCCCTTCTATACGATTTCAAAGAAATTATGTACCACGAAGGATGTGACCTTTCTTTCACTAGTCAAACTAAACATTATATCCGAACTAATAATGATCGTCCAATATATGTAAAATCCTATCGACACCCACCTTCTATGAACCAGGAAATACAGTCCCAAGTTCAAAAACTATTGGACAACAAAATTATTCAACCTTCCATCTCGCCTTATTCCGCCCCAGTCTGGATAGTTCCGAAAAAGGCAGATGCTTCCGGTAAGAAGAAGTACAGACTAGTAATCGACTACCGCCAGCTCAATGACGTAACCGTTGAAGAAAAATGGCCGCTCCCACGTATCGATGATATCCTAGATAACCTTGGCAAATGCACCTATTTCACTACTCTCGATTTAGCTCAAGGCTTCCATCAAATCGAGATGGGTTCAGATTCCGTCGAAAAGACTGCGTTCACTGTGAACAATGGTCATTTTGAGTACCTTCGGATGCCCTTTGGCCTCAAAAATGCCCCAGCCACATTCCAAAGAATGATGGATGAAGTACTGAGGGAATATCTATATAAATTCTGCTTTGTTTACATGGACGATGTCGTCATATTTTCAAAATCACTCTCAGAACATATTGACCACATACGAATAATATTCAAGAGATTAAAAGAAGTCAACTTAAAAGTTCAGCCGGACAAATCAGAATTCCTCTGCAAGGAAGTTTCCTTCCTAGGGCACGTCATCACTCCCGATGGGATAAAACCCAATCCAACTAAAGTTGAAGCCATTCAACGCTACCCCATTCCAAAAAGCCAGAAAGAAATCAAAGCATTCTTGGGATTAGTAGGTTATTATAGACGTTTCATCAAAAACTTCTCAAAAATTACCTTCTCATTGAACAAATGTCTTCGAAAAGGTAGTTCCGTTGATGCCGAAAATACCGAGTACAAAAATGCGTTCCAGAAATGCAAAGAATTAGTTACAAATTGTCCTATCCTCCAATACCCTGACTACAACAAACCATTTAAACTAACTACAGACGCTTCGAATGTAGCGATAGGGAGCGTCCTTTCACAAAATGAACACCCGATAGCATTTCATTCAAGAACCCTCAATACAGCCGAAAAGAACTATTCTACAATTGACAGAGAACTGCTAGCTATAGTAGACTCCACTAAACACTTTCGCCCGTATTTGTATGGACAATAGTTTATAATCGAAACAGACCACAACCCTCTTGTTTGGTTATCTAAGATCAGAGAACCCAATTCAAGATTAATTAGATGGAGACTCAAATTAGAAGAGTTCAATTTTGAAATAAAATATAAAAGAGGAAAGGAAAATGTCGTCGCGGATGCTCTTTCCCGTATCGAGATCAATATTCACAAATCAAACGACACACATTCTAGTGTTCCTAATGTCGACGATTCAGTTGCTAATCTCGCCGACTTTGATCTTGCAGATTTTGCTTTAGGCAACAAATACGAAGAAATCATCTCCGATCAACTAAGAGATCTTAACAAGAGCGCAAGCAAAGAAAAACCTGCTGAAAATATAAGAGAGGAAGATGCAGATTCAAACATTACGGTACATTCTAATAATGATACCCAAGGCAAACACCTTTCAATATCAGAATTACCCGTCAATTACTCTACAAACCGCCTAATAATTGATTACGAAAACCAATTTAAACATGTATATTCGAAGCCATTTAAGAAAAACCACCATTTTGTAGAGATTTCAAAAACCGAACGACAAGACCATATAGTGAAAATACTGAAAGAAATAATAAAACCAGATGCGACTTTTACTATTTATATTCCAGACCAAGAACTAAAGATAGAGTTTCAAAGAATAATTAACGCTAATCTAAATCCATCCGAGAGATTAGTCTTTTCTAATGCTTATCTTACTGATATCACCGACGACGCGCAACAAAAAGAAATTGTTTCCAACTATCACCAGAATAATCATAATGGTATAACAGAAACCTATAATTAACTTACAAAAATATTATTGGCCTAAATTAAGGGATTCCATTACCAACACCATAAACAATTGTGAAATCTGCTTACAGAACAAGTACGAAAGACACCCTTATAAAATAGTCTACGAAGGTCCTTTATTAGCGGAAAAACCTTTCAAGACCTTACATCTTGACCTATTCCAATTTTCAAACTGCCAATTTCTAACCATCATCGATTCTTTCTCCAAATACGCCCAAGCTTATTTCGTAACTGACAAAAACGCAGTTACCATTGTTGGAAAACTAAGGCATTACTTTTCTCATCATAATTCCACTTCTAAAATTGTTGTTGATAATGGAGCTGAATTTAAAAACAATCTCTTCAAAGAGTTTTGCCAACTATTTTGCGTAGAAGTACATTATACTACCCCTGGAAATTCATCGTCCAACAGTCCTGTAGAAAGATTACATTCTACATTGCTAGAGAAGTTGCGAATCCTTAAAACGCAAAACCCTGACAAAACTCCACAAAACTTAATGACCTCTGCTATCTTAATATATAATCAAAGCATCCATTCTACTACAGGTCAGTCGGCATTTTCGATACTATATGGTCCCTATCTTAACGAGCCCAATATCAATAATGACCTAACCATTTTCGAACAATATAATCAAAGGAGGAAAAGTGAATTAATACCTTTTCACGAAACAATTTACAAAAACACTTATAAGAAACAGTGCGAACCCACACAAAAAGGGAATAACAATATAGAACCACCCCCTGAATTGATCCCTGATCAGACTATTTACAGAAAAAACACACTACGCAACAAAATGAATCCCCAATACATACCAACTAAAGTGACTAATATGAACAAAAACCAAATAACGGGTGTAACTAGAAAGAAACCTGTAACTACACACGTACGGAAACTCAAAAGACTTAGAAAGACCACTACTTACTTTCAGCCTCCTGACCCTGACAGTGCAGGACCCATCGACCCATTGCCAAGCACTTCGGGTACACAAGTTGCCAAATAATGGTTATTACACCGAGGATATTTCATCATCTTTAGTTGTAAGTCACTACCATACAACTTATATACCTTTTAACATAACAAAAATCAAACATACTGTATCTACCTTATTCCATAACATAGTAATTATAAGTTATATGATACAGAAACTAAATAATAATTTAACGGCAACTCAATTCCAATATATTAATGCCGAGTATAACGCAACATATGACGCTTTTTCAAAGCTGAATGTATACCAGGGTAACGAACCAATCCGGAAAAAACGCGGTTTAATAAACCTTCTAGGAAGCAGTATCAAATTCGTCACAGGAAATCTCGATAATAATGACCTAGAGACTATTATGCGAAATTTACAAATCTTGAAATATAACCAAATAAATGCAATGCATAAATTAAATGACGTCAGCTCTCTTGCAGGAAGCGTCGTCGCCCGAGTAGAAAATAACATACACCTCGTAAACGAAAAGGCGAAAGCTATCCGTTCTGCAATTTCCTTCAGATCCCTTCTTCTGTGTACAAAATCCCCTGAAACAATTTACGAGAATTGTTTTCTGTTTCAAAAAATTAATATCCAACATTGCAGTCTCATCCAAAGTAGCTGTGATGTGATAATAAATCAACATAAGTACTCCCTAGAAGTTAACAATATCTCAATACAACTTCCGAAGATTGATAAGATCCAAGATACTAACTTAACACTGGACTTACAAATCAAACACTTGGAAAACCCCTGGAAAATGAAAGAAGACCTGATGGAACCTTTAATTATTCAGGACAGGTTCCCTCAACAAGTTCATCATTACGTCTTCACAATTGTGTGCCTCATTTTCCTTCTTGTAATAGCTATAATGATATATCTATGGCTAAAACAAAGAAGAAACAAATATATTCCGATAAAACTCTTACAAAAACTTGTCAACGAGGACGTTGAAAAAACTAAGGGTGGAGGAGTAATGACCCCAAACCGACGGATGTCCATTGCTTAACGCTGAATAAGCTATAAGTTTATATTTAAATGTCCATTGCTTAACGCTGAATAAGCTATAAGTGTATATTTAAGGAGAATCTGTATTGTAGAGGTAATCAATATTTTAGTGTCAAAGCTCGCGCTGTTTACGATATTGTTCATTAGTTTTAAGTGTCCTTATAAAATAAAGTTTTTAAAAACGAAGTTTGTCGGTTTTCGTATTTAACTTTAACAATAAGGGACAAAAATGTGGCCCTTATTGTTTATACGGCAATAGTGGTTATACCTTGCAAAAAAATGGTTGATACCATTTAAAGGGAGAGGCTAGTTAAACAGGAGTTAAATTAATTATAATTTAAAGTTGACACAAAGTAATAGAAAATTTCAAATATGTAATAGAAAATTCCGCCAGTTTTACATTTAACTGAACGGCGAGTTAACTGTTGATGACGTCTAATCAACTGAAGATGCTCTACTTCTACAGGAGGATATTTAGGAAAATGAGGATTTTGCAGATTATTCAAATGCTAGAATAATTAGGGATATAATTGCTGATGATTTGTCTTTTTTTGTAAATTAATAAAATACTTTTTTAAAAATTGTTTTATTTATAAATATAATTTTAAAACATATAATCCTAAATCATTTGTATAACAAGAAAATTACAAAGTATAAAAACACAGTATAATCTATTTAAATATTTAGATTATGGAAGCATGCTTTATATAAATATTTTCTATAATAAAAACAATGATAACAGTTTTCCCCTTTATGGATATTATCCTGCCCAATAAATAAAAAGAAAGCCATCTCAATTTTTTTTTTCCTACTTGCTACTTGCTTCAGAATCAACAACTAGCGAATAATAAGATTATGTTTAATTTTTAGGTGGTTTAATTTTTTGTATTGTGGTTATTCCATCTGCACTCTTCATTAGAGCTTTCCAGCTGGACCACTAGGAATTATTGCCAATATCTTTGAGGCATTTTAAGTATGATTTTGCCATCTTTTTATGTAAATTTTTACCACCTATGTTAATTTTTATCACCTATGTAAATTTTTACCTTATCCAAACGTTTAGAAATTTAATATAACACAAGATTCACTGGTTCTATACATTTATTCACTTGAATATTTACTAATACTGCTGACCTGAAGAAACTATTGTATTTTATTTAACTACAATTTTTTCATGGGTTTTGTTTCACTGTTTATCTTGTGATTCTTAACAAAACAAATAGTGCTTTGCATGACATCTTCAGATATATTCTCCATACATTATAAATTAAATCTGTAAATAAAGAAAACAATAAACATTATCTTGTATTGATGATGTAATAAAATAAGTGGTATAGTGGTAATATCGTGAGGAAATAAACATAATGTTGAGAACGAATATGGAATAAAGAACTAACCTGCAGTCAGCTCCCGTTTGTCTTGGTGCCACATCTTACCCTTTATGGTTTTTATGAGCTTTCGAGAAATTTTGGCTTATGTTCCTTACACCAGACACTGTTTTTCTAGATTTATTAGCATTTTCGGCAAGCTCGGTTCTACATTTGATAAAGATAAAGTGAGGTTATACTACCTCTCACAAATGCGTTCCGTTACACATATAAAATGATACACATACAATGTACAATGATACAGTCATTCAATAAAAAACAGTCATCAATAGAATATCAATAGTCATCAATAAAATATACAATGATACAGTCTATAAAAATCATACATATATATATATATATATATATATATATATATATATATATATATATATATATATATATATATATATATATATATATATATATATATATATATATATATATAATACTACTATAGTGTTAATATCTGTAAGTGGAGGTGTCACGGACTAAGTGAGGTCGCAAATGTTTGCTTCTATGTTTTTTTCTACTACTCGGTCCGTTGTGCGCAAATGTCGCGATAGATAAACGTGACGCAACATAAATATATGCAAACTGACGCACCTCTATAAGCATATTCAATTCTCGGACATGCGCATAAGACTCAAAGTAGTAGTGAGAGAAACAGACACATATATATCTTATATGTATCACCGTAATGATTTTGCCGATATCCAGACCTTGCTAGCAATATAGTAGTTTTATATATATGATAAAAAGATTTGAAAGAAGTGAAAATACAGATTTTAATTTTCGATTGTTTTATAAGTTGGTTTGTGGGTCATGAAGATGTGCCCTTTTTACAGGGAATATGTAAAATACTTCAATGAATAAAATTGCACCAAAAAGTGTGACATACCCTTTTCGAAATGATGAGTTCAATTACTTTCCTTGCCAGTATATAAGTTTTTTTCTTCTAGACTTTACTAAAACGGATTAATTGTTGCTGATAATGGCCAACAGTAATTCACTGACCAGATTGGAGCAACTCAATGCACGTCGTCCAGTTGATCCTACCATATACTCAGTAACACCTTTTTGGAGTGGGTATTTGGTTGCTTTGCTTACAATACTGGTTGTTAGCCCACCAGGATTAAGCCAAAACTTTAACCTCTTTAAATTATCCTAGATGATTCACTTTTGTTTACAATCACAATCTTATGAAAAGAGTTCTTTTTCTTGAATCTGTTGAGCAAGGACTAAAACTTCAATAGCGTCTACTCTTATTTTCAGTTGTGAGTTCATAGGGAACCCAACCACTCTCCTTTCGATTTTTTCCTACTTTTGGTAAAGTTTTGGAAATAGTTCCGGGGTTGCAAATATAGTTTTGTTAACGCCGAGTTTCTGTCTGAACTTTAGCAATGTACAACAAGAATTATCTTCCACTGCATTATCTCTACTTTGTTTTAAGAAGATAAAACAGAAAAGTCAATTTTGTATGTACAGTTTTTTGTGGTATGGACAGTTTTATAAATTGAATGACAGTTTGAAAAGATATCCATACAAATTTATTAATTATTAAGTTGGGCACTTTTTATTATTTGAGATATTTTAAGTATAATTTTATTATCTTTTTAATTAAATTTTTACCACCTATGTAAATTTTTATCACCTATGTAAATTTTTACCTCATCCAAACGTTTAGATATTTAATATAACACAAGATTGGCTGGTTCTATACATTTATTCACTTGAATATTTATTAATACTGCTGACCTGAAGAAACTATTATATTTTATTAAACTACAATTTTTCATGTGCTTTCTTTCACTTGTTTATCTTAATTTTTGCGAGATTTAATTCTACTCTTCGTGCTAATATTTAATAAAATACTCATTTGAAATTCACTCTAGCTGGGGCAACGTTTCCAACTCTAGCGCGCAATGTTTCTCAGTTCTTACTCAAAAATTTCCACGTGTGAAAAACTAAAAATCATCTGTCGTGTTATTTGTCTTTTTTGGCTTTCTCCCATGGGCTTCGCTTTTCTCCTTTCTCCACTCCAAGGTAAACCACCTGACGGTTTCTCCGAAATACTGTTACTTTTTCAAGTGCTACTAATATGTCTTAGGGTACTAATAAATATTAGTGAAAATAGCCTCCTTTTTTGTTTAATACTTCCCTGAAATGCGGCTAATAGTTTCTCAGTTTTTTTTTTCAATCTACATTGTGGGTCTAAAATCTTATGTATTCTATATACATCTTTATAGGGAAATTTGTTCAGTTGTGAATGTATTCCCAACAAAAAACATCTTTTAGAATTTCAACAGTTATACTGTCTTTTCCTGAAGTCTTGCCATTTTTCATTGATACTATAACCTTTGTCACTTCATCCACTGGAATATCTAGGATTTGTTCGTTCGCGGGCATTGCTGTCTTTGACTAGTTCTGATCTTCATATAACTTTGAATAAAATCTTCTTACAACCTTTAACATTTCCATACGCGCCTTGCACACTGTTCCATCATCACTTAGCTTAAGTTTAGCTTTGTTTTTCCCTTGTTTTCTTCCAGTGTTCTTTGAACTAGCTGCATGTTGAATTGGCTCGTCTGCTCTCTATTACCTTTTCTTACAGTCTTGCAAAGCTCACCATACTCCACCTGGTAAAAAGTTGAAAAGAATAGTAACTGAAGGCAAAGGCAGTAAACCAGTGGCAATTTTATTTCCAGCTTATATTCAAAAATAAATTGAGGTATTAATTGGGGCAAGAAACATGTGTTCCAGAACGAGTATATATTTGCCAATCCCAACTCGTCAAATAAATGACTAAATAAATTCTCAAAAGAATCCGAATATTATTTACAATAACGGTAATCCATAAAATCCATCCCAATCCATAAGGAAGCGAAGTAGCCAGGTACACATTAAGACATCTTGAGGCATGTTATTTTAAAAAAAGATCTTCGTCTTCATCCCTATAAAATTCAAATTGTGAAAGAAATGAAAGAAACTGATTTTATTATGTGGCAAACAACTGTGGCAATATTCTCTAGTGACGAGGCTAACTTTCATTTAAACGGCCATGTAAACAAGCAAAACAGTATAATTGGCCCATACTTCTTTGAAGACGCCAGAGGTAAAGCGTAATCTCATATATAACTAGGAGACTTTGTTTCAGCAAGACAGCAATTTGTGAAATACCTTACGTGATTCTTTGGAGGCTGTACTGGAATTATTCCGAGGAAAAGTGATATCCCGTAGAGGTGACATACATTGGCTTCTAAGAACTCCAGATTTAATTCCACTTGATTTTTTGTGGGGGTGGGGGTTATGTGAAGAGCACTAGTTTAGGAAAATAAACCGCATACCATATTGCAACTAAAGGGGAATGTTGTTCATGAGATCGACTCGATATCCAGACATATGTACGGTAGGGTGATAGTACATTTTCGATCACGCTCTTAAGAATGCCAGCGCCGCGAAGGCCGCCATCTCGACAGTATTATTTTTGCTAAATAAATTCCCAAACAATGTACTATAATGTTATAATAATAAAATTATTATACCTTAACTCGACATATATTAATTATACCTACAAAAACGAACAACAATATTGGACACCTTTTATTATCTTTTAGAAACTAATAAAGATGACCATGGCGATGCTATGGAAGAAATGCTACCACAAACAATGAACATGATCAATAATACAGATAAGTTAAATAAGTTTAATACAGTTAAAAGTAGGTATATTATAAATTATTTTTTTGCATTTAGGAATATATCGTAAAAAAGATTTAAAGATGATACTAAAAAAGAAACTAAAAAAAATCATGTAAGAATCATATAAAATATAAAAAAGGTCATAAAAAAGAGGAAACTGGAGAATTTATAACAGATTCAAAGAAATTTTTAAGGAAAGAAACTCGATAAGAGTCAAAGCTTTTGTTTACAATTGCTATAAATAAAGTGTTTAAAGCTATTGTAGCGTTTTTATTGACGAGACCCCTTAGGTAGAACTGCGTTTAACTTGATTTTGGGTTTTTATATAATGATGTGGAATTCAGAATTTTTTTATTAAATTACTATTGGATATTAGAAATATGTGTCTCAGATGAGACCAATCAGTATTTATTTGCTAAAAATGAATGACTAAGTGTCTATCTTGTTTTAAAGAAGCTTGCAAAGAAACTGACGTCACTAAAAAAAGGAGGAAATAAAGAATTGTTTGAAATGTAATGAGTAAACATCAACAAATAGGTAAAAAATATTATTGTATAGGAATAGTTTAGTTTTTTAATTAAGGAATAGTTTTAATTTTTAATTTTTTTATTAACGTTTCGGTTGAAACAAAGAACCATCCTCAGAATAATTCTACAATACATATAACTTTTATAAAAAACACAAACTTACATTTAAAAACATACCAATATTAAATTAAACAATTAATTTTTAAATTTAATATGTGATAATTTTTATTTTTTATTATAACCATATATATATATATATATATATATATATATATATATATATATATATATATATATATATATATATATATATATATATATATATACATGAACACTTTTGTTGGTATGGTATATGTTGGTGGGCACACTATTCTTGATGGTATGGTATATGTCGGCGCCCTGAAGAGTCTGAACCTCGAGAGACGAAACATGTCATCCAGTTGAGGAGATAAGTGGGGTTCGTTCCCGGTCAAGCAACCAATAAAACTGTTCATTTAGGCGGAGACGCAGGTTGTTGTGTGTTCCACATGAGATTGTGGAACCCACAAACGGTTGGGTGTGTGATGACACTCAGCTGCTGCTGTCTCATTGGACGCAGTCCAAGAAAATCTATCACTACATATATATATATATATATATATATATATATATATATATATATATATATATATACATATATATACATATATATATATATATATATATATATATATATATATATATATATATATATATATATATATATATATATATATATATATATATATACATATATATACATATATATATATATATATATATATATATATATATATATATATATATATATATATATATATAAAATTTTTGTTGAAAAAAATGTGCATCTAAAAATACCAATCGACGTGCCCCATTTATTTATTAACGAATTTATTCCATTTGGCTGGGACACACGGTATATATATATATATATATATATATATATATATATATATATATATATATATATATATATATATATATAGTTTTTTTCCTGGGGAAATTGGTTGTTATCGGGCTGGCGGTCTGCAGTAAAACAAGTGTTTAATCGTCTCAATATTTTTTCATTGTTTTGATGACTTCATCAGGAGACTAATTAATACTACTATATATATATATATATATATATATATATATATATATATATATATATAGTAGTATATATATATATATATATATATATATATATATATATATATATATATATATATATATATATATATATATATATATATATATATGTAATGTTAGATTTTCTTGGACTGTCTCTAAGGCCTGTAAACTTTGGCGGGTAGGCAGATTTAGGCCTCGCAGTAAATTAACTAGATTCTCTTTATAATAGCTTCAAAGTTTAAGTCGAAACGCGGAGATTTTACAAATCTAAAACGCGGTTCTACCTGAGAACCTAGTAATTCTAATATTACCGACCGCGGAAGCCTTTCCGAATATTTCGGGTTTCAATAAAAGCGCGCCATCTGGTTCTATTCTGCGCCAGAACCTTGATCTCGTGTTCAATTATCTCGGTTTTTGAAACTAAGCAAGTCTTCGTTTCAAATCTTGTTCGGGCAGAATATCTGTTGTAATTTTCACAAGCATTTATTTATGAAGACCTGCAGTTTTTCTGTTAATGTCTTCGTTATTTTGTACGTTTCACATCAGTAGAGCAAGACCGCCCCGACATTGGTGTTAAATATACACTGTTTTGTTTGCGTTGAGTATTGTGTTAATTTCCATACAGGTGCCATATATTCTGCTCCATATTCTGCTTTTAACATATGATCTGCGCCTCCATTTTTTCTGAGAATGCTGCCCAAGTATTTAAGACTCTCCGCATCTTCTATCTATTGAAGAAGAAAGGGCTGAAATTTCTGGGGTTGCTTCTCGGCGACTTCGTTTTTGTTACATTCATTTTCGAGCGCTTTGTGGGCTTCCGTTGCAAGTCTGTTTAGCATATGGGCCATATTGTTGTATTGATGAGGGTCCACTGGATGCCGGATTGACCTTCGTTGATATTTTTAAGAATATAAGGAGATAAAACACACTCCTGTCTCGCACCAGTAAAAATTTAAAATTCCTCATTATCCACCGTAGGCTACACAGCACTGTGCATTGGTATAGAATTCCCTAATAAAGCATACATTTTTTCGGGTATCCGTTTTTGTTTCAAAACTTTCCATGTGGTAGGGTGAGCTAAACTGTCGAATGCCCTCTCAAAATCGATGAATAATAAGTAAAGGGGCGATCTCCCTTCAACTGATTGTTCTAGTATGATCCTAATAGTATTTATATGATAGTGAATGACCCGGTCTGAAGCTTGCTTGACCTGGACGCATTTCTGCTTCTACGTGTCCTACCAATCTTGTTAGGATGATTTGTGATTTGTGCTACAACTTTAATGATTATTTTAAGTAATGTTATATCACGCCAATTATTACAAATGCGTAGGTCTCCTTTTTTTGATATTTTAATTATTAATCCAAAAATTAAAAATTTGGTGATGTGATTTTATCAAAAATGTTATCATTATTCTATAATTTTTTTATGGAGTGATACCTAGTGTTCTTTTCTCAATCATATCTCAGCTATTTATTGAATTTTATTTAGTACACGTCAAATAATTCTTCATTTCCTCATTCAAATTGACGTTGCAAATAAATTTTCGAAACTAATAAATATTATTCAATCAATACGTAATCTGAAAAATGAAAATAACATTTCCTAAAATTCGGATTCTTAATTTTGAATATCATATTTAGAAATAATAAGATTGTCATGAAGTAAAATTTTTCGTAAGGCATCGCGTCGAACGCGCACTTACATTCGTAGTCAAAAAGGAAAGGGATATCCTTTTGAAGTAACTTAGTGAGTGGCTTAGTCTTAGCGAAGTCTTAGCGAAGTTGGGGATGAACCTACGATAGTAACCTGCTAGGCCTAGGAAAGATTTGATCTCTTTAGGATTTTTAGGTTGCGGGAAGTTCTTAATACATTCGACCTTTGATGGATTGGGTTTGACACCATCTTTTGTCACGAGGTGACCAATATAGGCAACTTCCGTTCGAAGGAATTCGCATTTGTCCGGTTGTATTTTTAAGTTTGCCTTTCTGAGACGTTTGAAGATTTCTTGAAGCCGGTCTGTGTGTTCATGAATAGTTGGTGAGTAGATGATAATATCATCCATGTACACCAAGCATCTTTCATTTTGAATGCCTAAGAGAATGTTGTCCATGACGCTGGAAGGTGAACGGGGCATTCTTCAATCCAAACGGCATATGAACAAATTCATAATGGCCATTGTCTACCGAAAATGCTATTTTAGATACGTCTTTGGGGTCGATCTCTATTTGGTGGAATCCCGATGCGAGATCCAATGTAGAAAAGTACTGACATTTACTTAATTGATCGAGCAGATCTGAAATATTTGAAAGGGGATATTTATCGTCGACAGTAACCTCGTTGAGCCTACGATAGTTTATGATCATGCGCCATTTTTGTTTGTCACAGGCATCCAATTTTTTGGGGACGACCCATACGGGAGATGACCATGGTGAAACAGAGGGTCGGATGATACCTTGGTTGAGCATTTTGTTGATTTGCGTTTTCACTTCGTCTTAATATGGACATGAAGATATCTATAAGACTTGGATCTATAAGATATAAGATGGTCTGGCGTTGTTTGTTTCAATGACTTGCTTAATCTCATTCGTAAATGTTAATGTGCCGCCTTTGATGTAAAATATGTCCGCATAATCTAGGCAAAGTTGAACAATGCGTCTTTTTCTTCTAGATTTAGGTGTTCTGTCCTAAGCTGATCCTTAATGATTTTAATTCTATCAATTTGTTCTGCATTTTCATCATCTCGTAAGTTCAGGTTAAACAAAGGTTGGGTTTGGTTCAATAGTTGTTGTATGTGATTCAATAGTAAGGTCAGAAAAATCAATAGATTTCGGTATTGCGTTAGCATTTATGACGGTTGTCATAAATTCTCCATTTTCGTTGACGTATACTAGAGCGCTGGGTAATCGAACTCGTTCTTTTTTTGGTGTGTGAGTATAGCATCCGTATTTAAATGTACATATTTTTTCTGTACGAGCGTCAATTGAAATTTTATTCTGCGAATTATTTTTGATAATAGTATTATCGGATGAGTTTACTTTGTGTAAAGGGATCCTTTTGAAATTTGTAATTAATTGTTTTGACTTAATATCAATGATAGATTCATAATGTTCAAGAAAATCTAACCCTAAAATACCGTCGAATTCAATATCCAAGTTGTAAATATACACTTTATGGGGATTTCCTATTGCGAAAGGCACTAGGGTTGATTCAGTTACAAAACGTTTTTGGTCAGTTATTCCTTGAATTGTGACATTTTCTTGGGATCTATTGGAAAAGTTTTTTACGGTGTTCTCTTTGAAAATAGAAATACCTGCTCCAGTGTCAATTAAAAGTTTAAAATTATTTGTCAAGTCTTTAATGTAATAGAGATTCTAAGGGTTAACGGCTAACACTGGGCTTAAAGAAACACTTGCTCCGGAAAATTGAGATTCGGGTTTAAATCGTTTAAATTCATGGACTGGATCTGGGTTTGAAGATTGGAAATGAGATCCGTTGTTAAAGTTTTGTTGGAGTTGTCTGGAGGGTCGCTTTGGTGAGGTAGTGAAAGAAAATTTTGGTAGTCACTACTATCGATAAATTGCTGGAAATACTCCGGATAAATTGTATAATCTTTCGAATAAGGTTCTTGGTATTGAGTACCAAGATGATCTTCAGGTACGGGATAATATTCTTCGACTTCTTGGAATACTTCGTATGATAAGGGATCATGGTTTATATGGTGAGTTTGTTGATGATTTCAAGAATGATTTATGTTTCTCGGATTCATTTGAGGACGATAGTTATTGCAGTATTGCTGGGACACCACAGGGGTTCTTTGGATGTTTGAAAATATATTTGGTCTTGGTTGCTGAGGTTGACTATTTGATGTAATTTGAGGAGGTAAAGTTCTCTGAAAATTTGAGCTAACATTTTGAGGAGGAATAAGTCGATACATTGGTTGGGATCGACACTCTGCTGCTGTATTACCAATTCGATTGCAAGTAGGTATCGCGGCACCTGGGCCAACCCCCACTCCTTTCACCTAGCTGGACCAGTGGGGTGCGAGGATTTTGGCGGGAGATTTGAACGGACCAATGGGCGCGAGGATTTTGGTGGGGGATTTGAATTTTAGAGGCGGGGCGGGGGGCGGGGTGATAGGGTGGTGGTTACGTATTGAGGGTGTAGGTTACGTGTTGCGGGTAATGGGGTTGTGAGTTTTGGGGTGCAGTTTGAAGGATTAGATCACGAGATATTTTTGAAGGTTGTAGATATGTTAGTCTGCGGCGATTTTGGCGGGAGATTTGAATTTTAGTGGTTAAGGTCTGATTGAAAGATCGTTATCAGGTGAAATGCCAAACAGCCACTTTTGACGTTATCTGTGCATGTTTTTTTCATAATAGTTTGGCTAAAAGAAACCATTTTTGGTCGACTGCTCACATGGTGAATGTTTGTGTTTGTTTGGCAAAAGAGCCTTAAGGTCTGATTGAAAGATCGTTATCACCTGAGATGGCAAAGCCACTTTTGACGCTATCTGCGCATATTTTTTTTATAATAGTTTCGCTAAAATACCATTTCGGTTTCGACTGCGCACATGGTCAATAGGGCGTTATTAAATAATAATCAGCCATGTCACTGGGGTGCTACGTTCAGAGGCAATGAGTGCAAGTGAGAAAGCATAGATAAACAGAGAAAATATTCGAATCGAGAGATCCGTTATATTGATAAGGGGAGACAAGCTGCTGGTAAAGCATCTGAGCGAGAGGGATCTGTCTATATGTAAGAGAGATATATTGCAAATATTAGTACCGAGTGCAAGTGAGAAAAGCATAAATAAACAGAGAAAATATTCGAATCGAGAGAGAGAGAGAGATCCGTTAGATTGATTAGCGAAACAGACCACTGATAAAGTATCTGAACGAGAGGAATCTGTCTATATGTAAGAGAGATGCTTGGCAATTTTAGTACCGTGCATAAATTGAAAACTTAAAGTGAGCCCGCTATAGTAGAAATGTAATTTTTTTTAATTAAAAATATATATATTATGTCTATATATCGTCTATATGCTTATACTTTGCTTAAAATATCTTACATAATAATAATAAATATTTAAAGTAGATAAAAGTGAATATTATTTAGGTTAGTGAAGTAGCGTTGTTGCCTATGTTTAAAAATAAATGCGAAGAAAAATACTTTTTGGGATAGGTTTCAGTGATAATAATAATTAGTATTTGCATATTTAACTTTTTATTTTTTTTCCATAAAGACCTTGTTCAATATTGTGGAGTACACCCAAAGATTTTCTTTTTAGATCAATAGTTTGGCAGTATAGAAAACTCAAAATTATATGGTCCCAAATATTCCTCGGTTAATAGGATCGGTAACTGTCAAAAGAAGATTTCTGCGTTTTGAACTTTAATTCACTAAGATATATTTAGTAAAAGAAATATACTACTTCTTAATACTATTTTGACTATTTTCGATCACCCCCAAGGTTTAGATGTCCTGCAGGTAGTGTAGGAAAACCTTTGTAGAAGCTGCTTCGTTGAAGTTCATACTGTTCGTACTTGAGAATATAATGTAATCCGAAGTGTTTATAAATATAAAACCATCTAAATAAATGTTATAAAGAAAGATCAGCCTATTACGTTGTAGTGTCCTTCATGATGTAAATTAAATAGTTTATTACATTCAACTGATTCCTCGTTAATTACATTTCTTCCTTTCGATCCATAAAATTCTGAAATGATAATCAGTTCAAAGCTGATCAAAACCTGATCAAAACCTGATCAAAACCTGATCAAAACCTGATCAAAAATGTAATTCACCAAGACCGACACCAAGACCAGAATCTCGATAAAAATGATTTATTATGCATAATACTTGTCACTTTCAAGAGTAGGTATCCTTTTTGGCGAGAGGGGGTAGGTGTACCTATGGCTGGAAACCGAGAAACATTTTTTGGTCGCAATAGGGTACAATAGAGGGAATATGTAATGTTTCATCTGAAGGGGGAATACATTCCTAGAGACTTTTTTCTCATACCTCTTCAGTTTTAGATTTTTTTTAGATCACATTTCGTTTTAGATCACAGATTACCAGATAACTAATCAGATGTAAAAAAAAGTCTGTCAGCGTAATCTGTTGTATTAGTTTGTCCTAGGATATTTTAATTAATATTACTTATTTTCATTTTCAGCGAGATGAAAAAAAAATCCCCATTTTCTCTGAACACTAACATTGAAAGCTAACTAACTGAAAGTAACTTTTTTCGAACTAACTGAACCTAATTTTCGTTTAATGTAACCGTTCTCGAAAATATAACTTGCTAGTTTATAAACAATACAAATATCGAAAACCAAATTCTTCTTTTTTTTTCCTTATATAACTTATCAATAGTGGCGGCTATTTAATATACAAAACTTGCAGTTTTAAGTTAAAGAAAAACCTTCCTTTTCCTTTGGTTAATATTTTTGTTACGTAGCAGAGAAACTTTGTATTACTATCTAATAACAAGAAAATCAACTTTGACAAGTTTGTATCCTAATTCAATAGCTTTAACTACTTCTTCCACTACCCAAGTACCATGAAGTGTGCGTTCATCATCTGAATGGAACAAACATGAGTTTTTCATTCATTTTCTGTGGTAGCAAAGGATGGAAGAGGTTTGTAGGAGGTAAAATCGAACATTTAATCATTTCCGAAATAACGGAAAGATTTATAGAAGAACATTCTTCCCCCAGAAAAACTTTAGGATGACCCACAGGGAACTTTCCATATTTGCAGACCCAAGGATAAAGAGAGCAAATATCAGTATATTTTATTTGTTCTTCTTCCTTGGCTTTGTAATACTCGTAAGTATTTCCAGTTCGACCACCGTATAAAGCATCACGTGCTACCAACGGAAGTTGAGTCAGAAGAGGATGTGACTCTGTAAATTCTTTAATTTAAGCTGTTATATCTTTGCGAACTTTGCATTCCCACATTTCAACCACATCATATCCTAGAGATTTTAGTCTCTCGATCTTATTTTGAGTAGCTTCATATCGAAAATTTAATGTCTCTGAAGGATTGCCGACTAGAGTCACGTTGATGTTTAAAACAAGATGGACAACCATGCCAATAACATCCTTGGAATTCAAATACCTGATTAGTGGCCTGGCAAAAGCCATCAACTTTTAGTCCGTGTAAAATTGATTTTTGGTCTTTAGCGGCATGTTGGATGTTGATTTGATGTGAATGCTCTACCCATATTAACCATTGCAAAGCCACCTTCGACTGAATATCGCGCATCCTATACCCACTTTTGGGATGATTCCTATGATGTTTGATTCCAAAAAATTTCTTCTAAACACTTTGTTACAAGCCGAGGCAATAGTTGTAGCCTCTAAAAATGGACAGACGTTTGTTTGCATCATTTTGCGAAATATAAGGCAAGCTTCCGTTAAAATGTTCACATCAGACACACATTATTCAATAAGTTCTTTCTGGAAATCAGACATAATTTTCATCAACCCTTTCGTTATACCATTTGGTGAAATTTTGTAATTTTGATTTATTTTTAAAATTACCAGGAGAGTACAATTTAATTGCAGAACCTACATAATTCTGGTTTTCTAATGTATTCATTAAAAACGGAAAATAACCTTTTTCATCTCGGAAAAACCAAAGGATTTTGGAAGAGCAGAGAGGGGCATGGGAAAATAATTTAAGAAATCCAAGAATTTAACGTTGTCAATAATCATAAAAATTAATTGCCTACCTCTCATAATAAGTTTAGGTTTTTAATCTGTCTTGTTATTATGTAATGTTGTTGTTTTTAATGTTTATGTTTAGGTTTTTAATCTTGTATTGTTAGAATGTAATGCAAAACAAATTGAGTATTAAATTTTCCAGCATTGTGCGCTAAAACAATAACATTTTTAAATTTTTTTACGCAAGGTTAAAACATGATGAGTGAATGGTTGAATCGGATCAACACATTTTAAAATTTGTAAGCGAACACCACATTTTGGACAAATCGAAATATTAGAATCAATACAAATGTCACAACATTGTTGAAAAACATAAAGATTTGGTTCATGAAGAAGGTTTCCATCAGCATCCACCTTTTCCTGACGTGTTTCCAAATCATAAAAAATAAAGAGAACATTTTTAGTTGGAGGGGATTTTGTGTCTGGCTGAATGTAACAGAATGTTCACTAGATTGATGTTTTTTGCAAATTTTACAAAAAATCTCTTCGCACACATGAACGCGATCTGATTTACAAGTTTTAAAACATTTTTCGCACTTTCTAATTTTTTCACAGATTTTGTTCATGTTGTGATTTTCCAAACTCGTCTGACCATGGAAAGATCTCTTACATGATTGACAGAAAATTTTTATCAAATCGGAATTGTATGGAGGTGTTATCTGACAACATTGACACTTACCCATACACCGGTGATATTCCTTATGATCATAAGGAGCACAAAGAAAACGACAGCAAAACGCACTTGTCAACGAGGTTATAGGGTTGTAATGTCTATCATTAAATATCAAGTTCAATGAAGAAGGACGATTACTAGTTCCTTCAAACACTACGTCACGCCCTTTACTTTCGTAACTATAAACAGTGATTTTATAATCTTTCAGATGCTCTTGAAATTTCTGAAGTTCAGGAATCCCGCATCTCTCTCGAGGAATACAAACACTAGCAGCTTCCACTAATTCCTTAGCCTTGATAGTTTGAAGTTTTCCGATATCTTTACGAATTTTAGCTAAGAGGGGATCTTTATTTCTGTGTGCTATTGCCACTACTAGAGCACGCCGTAGACATAGATTATCTCTATTGTCTATAGAGATAATTCCTCGACGACTTGCGCACTCCTCCTCAAAGGTATTGTATTTACGAAGTATATCCTTTCCAGTCGGTATTTTAACAGCTGTAACATTCAAACAAAAAGTTTTTGTGTTCAACCCCTTTGACTTAGCCTGATATATGGATGAGATTGTATTCCAAACATCCTCACTTGAGACGTCGGCTAATGTTTTGAATCTCATCCGTCCTTCTCCTCGTGAAAAATCTTTTGAACAGAAGCTAAAAGCAAGCTTATCAGTCGGATTCAAGTCTTCTGTCGCTTTAAGTCAACAATCTCTTCAATAGTTGATTTTACCCAACCATGAGGTTCTGTTCCTTTAGGAATATCTTTAATTCGAAATTCCAGAGTACGCCCCTGGAGCCAAAACGACGAATCTTTTGTGTGGTATCTTTCAAAATTAAATACTTCTCCATCTATCCCCGTTAAAAACAAAAAGTAAAAGCAAATAGTAAAATCAAAAAACTAACATAAAACTCAAAATTTTCAAAAAAAATAAAAAAATTTAAACTAAAAATTTTCCAAAAAAAAAATTAAAAAGTTTAAAATAACTAAATTCTAGAAATCGCAAAATTTGAAAAAGTAAAAAAAAAATGTCTTATTTCTGAACGGCTACTTACACCTGAACAAGTCGAGGAAACTTACACCTGAACAAGTCGAGGATAAAAATGTTGATGATACGCTCCGTATCTCTTTATATTTAGATCTTGGGATCTCACGAGACCTTGAAACTGATTAGTGTCAGTAATTTTCTTACAGTATAACTATATCTTACCTTGTTCAAAGTAAAACAAACTTATAACGACTTTTCACTATTCATACTTTTCACTTGCTTCTCGCATTTTCAAGTTAAAAGCATTCTTTCGTACTGACTTCTAAAAAGACTACAACGGATGTTGCTGCAGTTTAGCGAAAGCGATATTCACATATTTTACCGATGTTACTTATCAATTTCTGACGCAAAAAGATGGTATTGTTTTGATCGAAAAGTAGAAAGTTCAGAAAAACAAGTGCTAGTTCTCAATCATTATCTATATTTACACATTTTTTTTTTGCTCTTCCTGGTAAACATATTATGAGTAACAAAAATATGCAACGTTTGCAGTGCTACAATGTTGTACATTTTTTTTCCCACAAACCTTCACGTGTTGGAATATTTCTGCTGACCAATGTGAATTTCTTCTTATTAGTTGTTTTGCGTGCTATGTTATCTTTGATTTTTTTTGTTATTAGATAGTAATACAAAGTTTCTCTGCTACATAACAAAAATATTAACCAAATGAAAAGAAAGGTTTTTCTTTAACTTAAAACTGCAAGTTTTGCATATTAAATAGCTGCCACTCTTGATAACTTGTATAAGGAAAAAAAAAGAAGTTGGTTTTCGATATTTATATTGTTTATAAACTAGCAAGTTATATTTTCGAGTACGGTTACATTGAACGAAAATTAGGTTCAGTTAGTTCGAAAAAAGTTTCAATTACTTTCAGTTAGTTAGCTGTCAATGTTAGTGTTCAGCTAAATAATTAAATTAAATTAAATCAATATTAATTAAATCAATAATTTAGTAGAAGTTCTTGATGATGTGTGGAAGAGAGAAGATGGGGATTTTTTTTCATATTTGTTTCATCTCGCTGAAAATGAAAATAAGTAATATTAATTAAAATATCCTAGGACAAACTAATACAACAGATTACGCTGACAGACTTTTTTTTTAGATCTCCTGTTTAGTTATCTGGTAATCTGTGATCTAAAACAAAATGTGATCTAAAAAAAAAAAAAAAAAACTGAAGAGGTAAAAAGTCTCTAGGAATGTATTCCCCCTTCAGATGAAACATTACATATTCCCTCTATTGTACCCTATTGCGACCAAAAAACGTTTCTCGGTTTCCAGTCATAGGTATACCTACCCCCTCTCGCCAAAAAGGATACCTACTCTTGAAAGTGACAAGTATTATGCATAATGAATCATTTTTATCGAGATCCTTGACTTGGTGTCGGTCTTTCTGAATTACATTTTTGATCAGGTTTTGATCAGCTTTTGATCAGGTTTTGATCAGGTTTTTAATCAGCTTTGAACTGATTATCATTTCAGAATTTTATGGATCGAAAGGAAGAGATGTAATTTACGAGGATTCAGTTGAAAGTAATAAACTATTTAATTTACATCATGAAGGACACTACAACGTAATAGGCTGATCTTTATTTATAACATTTATTTAGATGGTTTTAAATTTGTAAACAGTTCGGATTACAGTATATTCTCAGGTACGAACAGTATGAACTTAACGATAAAATAGCACGCAAAACAACTAATAACAAGAAATTCACATTGATCAGCAGAAATATTCCAACACGTGAAGGTTTGTGGGACAAAAATGTACAACATTGTAGCACTGCAAACGTTGCATATTTTTGTTATTCACCTAGAAAAAGCAATAAAGCTAATGAAAAAAAAACCAAAGAAAGATAAGGAATAGAGTGGTGGAGGGAGATAAATAAAAATAAGAACGTTTGCTTTCTACGATAATATTTAAAACAATGTAAGCAAGATAGTCTTTTCATTCTCTAAAATATTAATTATTAATTATTTTATTTACTAATTTTAAGGAAACATTTTTGCAAAAATTTAACAAATCAAAATTGTATCAACGGGCACCAGAAGGCACCCGTTGGGTGTTTAACTATAATGGGCGCATAACTATTACTGTTAAGAATAAATGTAAGTTTAAAAAAAAAAATTAAATTTAAAATATTTGTAAAAAAAAATCCTTTATAGGGTGCCTGGTTAGGGCGAATGCGTACGTATGTAAACTCTAAATATATTATATAACTAATTAAGTCATTTTTTTTAGCGACCCTGTAGTAAGTAAAAAAAAATAATATGACTTTTATTTTACTTTTATTTGAGTTTTCCTCAAGGATCAGATGGGATTTTACTCGTAAACGATCCGTGAGTTATTTTTCTCTTTGCTTGTTTCATATTAATTTCTTATTTTCATTTTTCAGCAAGATGTAAAAAATATGAAAAAAATTCCCCATCTTCTCTCTTCCATTAAGTCATTTTTTTTAGCGAAGCGACCCTGTAGTAAGTAGAAATAAAATAATAATAATAATAATATGATTTTTATTTTACTTTTATTTTAGTTTTCCTCAATGATCAAAAATAAAATAATAATAATAATAATAATATGATTTTTATTTTACTTTTATTTTAGTTTTCCTCAAGGATCAGATGGGATTTTACTCGTAAACGAACCGTAAGTTATTTTTCTCTTTGCTTGTTTCATATTAATTTCTTATTTTCATTTTTCAGCGAGATGAAAAAAAAATGAAAAAAAATCCCCATCTTCTCTCTTCCACACATCATCAAGAACTTCTACTAAATTATTGGAGTTTTCACACACACGCATAAAAGTTTATCACTCTCAGCTGAACACTAACATTGACAGCTAACTAACTGAAAGTAATTGAAACTTTTTTCGAACTAACTGAACCTAATTTTCGTTCAATGTAACCGTACTCGAAAATATAACTTGCTAGTTTATAAACAATATAAATATCGAAAACCAACTTCTTTTTTTTCCTTATAAAAATAAAAATAAAATAAAATAATAATATGATTTTATTTTACTTTCATTTTAGTTTTCCTCAAGGATCAGATGGAATTTTACTCGTAAACGATCCGAAAGTTATTTTTCTCTTTGCTTGTTTCAAAATCTCTATACTTAATTATATCCCAGGCCTTAGTCGATGGAAATGAAAATATTTATAATTTATTATTATTACAAAAACCAAAAAGAATATGAGATACTTTTTCTTATAATAAAAAATTAACAGCTACATATTTAACTTTTTTTTATTTACAAAGCAACACTTTTTCTGTTACAAACGTTTTCTGTTAATTAAAAGATTTATGATTTTCCGTTTCCATATTTTCTCAACAACATTTATTAAATTGTTTTTCATCCACGGATGCGGATTAGCGATAGCAATATACACATATTTTACCAAGGTCTAGACGTTATCTACTTTAAATATTTATTATTATTATGTAAGATATTTTAAGCAAAATATAAACGAAATATAAAGGCGATATATAGACATAATATATATTTTTAATAAAAAAAAATTACATTTCTAGTATAGCGGGGACACTTTAAGTTTTCCATTTATGCACGGTACTAAAATTGCCAAGCATCTCTCTTACATATAGACAGATCCCTCTCGCTCAGATGCTTTACCAGCAGCCTGTCCCCCCTTATCAATCTAACGGATCTCTCGATTCGAAATATTTTCTCTGTTTATCTATGCTTTCTCACTCGCACTCATTGCCTCTCAACGTAGCACCCCAGTGACAATGATGGCTGATTATTTTAATAACGCCCTATTGATCATGTGAGCAGTCGACCGAAAACGGTTTTTTAGCCAAACTATTATGAAAAAACATGCGCAAATAGCTTCGAAAGTGGTTGTGCCATCTCAGCTGATAACGATCTTTCAATCAGACCTTAAGGCCCTTTTGCCAAACACAACACAAACATTCACCATGTGAGCAGTCGACCGAAAATGGTTTTTTTTAGCCAAAGTATTATAAAAAAAAACATGCACAGATAGCCTCAAAAGTGGCTATTTGCCATTTCACCGCCGAAGAACTCAGGTACCATCCGAAGAAGAAGAAGTGGTCAATGACCAGAGGCTGTTGAAAACGCCAGTGCCCTTTTTGTCAGCAGTGACATCATCCACCGCCGGGGGGCCCTGGGGCGAATTCTCCGGGGGGCTGATTGTTGTGGGGGCCCCCCAATTTCACCGGGCTGGTGTTTTCTGGTGGCCCCATTCGTCGTCGCCGTCGTCGTCGTCGGTCACCTGACCACCGAACTGTCAGGTGACCATCAGCCGGCGCAGTGGTGTAACCGAGGGATGAGCCGAGTCTCGCCTCGCCTGTAGGATTGAAAAGGGGTGGTAAAAAGGCCTTAATAAAGGGTAGTTTTTAGGGGTAGTTTTAGTATGATGTTTTTTGTTATTTGATATCATTTCAACTTTAACTTTTACTAATTTGCGATATCAATGTTAATTTTTATTTAAAATTTGTTTGGATTATAAATTCAAAAATAAAACAATATGATTTAAAGAAATAATATATTGACTAATATTATTTATAAAAGTTTAATTTTTTTATTCGACTGACTATTACTACTACGACGACTAATGTTACTATATGAATAATGAGAATAAATGTCAGTATTGTATGTTACTTCGTTTAATATTTGTTTGCAATAATTTTTCGTAGTGGCATCTTCTATAAGGGCATCGATACATTCTTCCTCCATTTTTATATATCCCCACACATTTCGGGGTTGCCATTGATAGATATAAAACCAGTTATCTACTGCTCTTGTTTTTATGCAGTTCTTAATTCTTCCTAATTCGGTTCCATTTGGGATATCGCAAATGGTAGGCTATAAAAATTAATTAAAAAATATTTTCAATATAAAATTAAAACAGGACTTACATAATATATTAGGAACTGGGCATTTTTTTCGTATGTGGTGTGAAATCTTACCGATTTCATGCAAAAACAAAAAAATTTCTTGCAAGTTGGACACCATGTTGTGTAATAATTTTCAGTTGACTGCAGTAGCGTTGGTTTTATTTTTTTACGTTCAACACCACCATCACCAGTTAAAGATTTAAATCTTTGTAAATCTTTGAAGATTGGTAACCATTTTTTATCGTTAATCTAAAATAACGAGTTACTTGAAATGTATAAAATTCATAATCAACTAAATACTACTAACCATTGGTCAGTAAAAAGAAAACAACAGTTCAAGTAGACATAACAAAAGAAGAAAAAAAAAATATGGAAACCCCAAGGTATTGTATCGGTGTGCACATAGTTAACAATCCGCTTATCATCAAACGGACTTAAGGCGGTTTTAACTTGTTCAATCGTAAAAATATTATGTTTTTTGGATTGAATAAATTTTTGTTTCACTTCTACAATTGAGTTGTGGAATAAACAATCATAATAATCATCAAAAGTAATTTGTTTCAATGCAGAGAACTGAACACCTTTGGCCATTTTTTATTAAACCACATTCCTCTGAATCTTTTAATTTATAACAATACATTTTAGACCTTAAACCTACGAACTCAGTCATAATATTTTCGTTGTTGGCATCCTTCATTAAGCCGTATATTTTTTATTTTTAAGAGAAATTTGTTACACATTGTCATTTGGATAGTCGTATCCAATCGAGTCGTATCCATCGTTGGTAGAAGTATCAAACATGTGAACATATTCTTTAATACGAGCATACATATCAACATCTGTAAATTGATAAATCAAGCTATCAGTGTCTGTATATAACAATTTGGAATTAGATGGAAAGTTTGTCTTTATAAAGTTGTAGTAAAAATTATATAAATTGTTCTTGAAATATCCAAAATTGACATGCCAATATAAATAGGTTTATTAAATTTTGCCTTCAGTCTGTTCATTTCAATGAGTATCATATTTTTTCCAAAAATTTTACAGCTGTGAAAATTCGGTTGTGAAATATAATAATTGGCACCATATTTACCTGACCATTTAGTAACCAATTTTACTTCTCTATACTTTCTTACATTTTAATACTTTTACCATATGGTGCCTTATTCATTAGTTTGAAAAACATTTTTTCAAATTCATTTTTACATGTTTTTCGTAACTCAGTATTTAAGTCTATATATTTCTTTAACCAAGGTGTTTGAATTTTAAATATCTATAAATTTTTTCAAGCTTAACACCCAGTGCTAAAACTAATTATAACATTCTGTAATGAATAATGTACTTTATTTTATCGTAAAGGGTGGTAAGAAGCTTAGGAATTGGAGACTCTGAAACTGGTGGTTTCATATATTCAGGACAAAGCGGTAAATTAGAATGAAGTAGAAATAAATCTTTAGGATATTTGAGGTCAACCTCAAATATATATCCATATTCACTACCATCAGGTACATCTAAAATGTTTTTTTCTTGATAGATATCATCAACCCACTGAAAGTTACCTGTGGGTAAAGGATAACTCATCGCAGCCCCATACAAATTAACAACATCGAAATACTTAGGAAAAGTCGATGGTATGTTAGAATCATATTCATTACCCATATACTTATTATTAGCCTTTCCATATCTGTTGGAGCAATATGAGATCCCACCTCTAATACCTTTTTCGATAAATAAAATCATATCCATATCAGCTGAAAGATCTAGCGTTACTCCAGTGATTTTTAGCATATTATCGAAAGCCAAACCTGGTGCTGTATAATAATGTAGTGGGTCCAATTCATAAGTGTTCAAACAGACTTTACGGAAATTTTCAAAAACGTCAGCAAGAAGCAAGACATCAGTTTTCAAATATAATTCGGCATATTCTTGGATGGTTTTAATGTTAAAAATTTCCCAGACATTGGTGGCATGATTATATTCAGTCAACAATCGAGGGGACCAACATTAACCAATGTAAATTTATCATCATCATTATAGAATTTTCTAGTAATGGTTTTTTCATTATCTTCCAGATAAGATGCTAATTTTTCTAATTTACTTGCCATAAACCTAAACGAATCGATAAACCTAAAACTGATTTTGGAATGTTCAATGTGTTTGGTAAAAGAGATATACTTTTCCTTGTTTAAAGGAAGTAAATCTATTTTACCCTTACTTTCGGTGCAAAGGGCTCTGATAATAAAATGACTGTCATAACCCGAAAGATTATGAAAAACTACAGGTATAATCCTTTTTTTATCAGAAAAATTGATTTTACAATTCCTGTGGACCGCTGATCTATACTTTCCAGTAAGATGACAATAATCTGTAACTTTAATGCCTGATTCTGTAAACGGTTTACAGCAAATATGACAAGTTTTTGATTCGTAAAAGTATTTTCCTGTTCTTGTGTTAAATTCATGGGCTGTGAATTTAAATATATCGATTCTATCTTCTTGGCAATTCCTCCGAGTTGCCTAACAAACCATTTTTGACAATTTTTAAAAGTGTTTAAATGAAATTTCGAGAGCGAGTCATCATAGGTACTTTTTAGATAGTACGCAATACTGAAAGGTTCATGTTTCTGATATTTTCTCGATTTATCAGTGAAATTTTAACTTTAATTATTTTCATATTTTTCTAACATACTTTCCAAATCAACGTAAATTACAAAAGGTACTGTAATTTATTTGAAAAGTTTTTAAAACATAGGGTTTGTTCAGATTTCTTCGGAAATTCTACCTTACAAGAATTAAATTTTTGACAGTCTTCAAAATGAGTTCTCAATTTTTTTTCAGATGAAAAGTGATTGAGACATCGCTCGCAAAACCAATTCTTATGTCCCTTACTACCAAGTTGTTTGTACAACAATCGACTTAAATATTTTATGCATACAAAGTGAAATAATCTATTGTCTACCTTAAAATATTCATCCTGACTGAGTTCTGCATTATCACAAGGTAAAATAAGTAAATTAACTTTGCTGGTATAAAATAGTCTTTTACTTAGCATCAATGGTAAAATTTCCTGTTTTTTTACACAAAAAATATTGACGACTATTTTGTTTAAAATCTCAAATTTTGCAATATCTTTTAAGGCTATAGGAAATGAAATTCCTTCATAATTAAAAACTGTTCTAATGTCCTCATAGGATTTAGTTTTGGAACTACTATTATTTTTGTTTATCGGTCCACGTATTGCACACAATACAGACCACAAAAAACAACTACTGTTAGGGTAACTGACAGACTAACGGACTGGCTGACTGAATCCGTGGTATTAATACAAACATTTCTGATGCAAAAGATGGTATTGTTTGATCGAAAAGTAAAAAGTTCAGAAAAACAAGTGCTAATTCTCAATCATTATCTACATTTACACAATTTTTCTGTTGCCCTTCCTGGTAAACATATTATGAATAAGTTTGCAGTGCTACAATGTTATACTTTTTTTTTCCACAAACCTTCACGTGTTGGAATATTTCTGCGGACCAATGTGAATTTCTTGTTATTAGTTGTTTTGCGTGCTATTTTATCGTTGATTCTTTTTATTATTAGATAGTAATACAAAGTTCTCTGCGACGTAACAAGATTTTTATAATAATTTTTGAATAAAACGACAGCGTAACGGTTCTGCTCTTTACTTCAACGCAAAAACTGTATCCAAACGAGATGGCTTCCACTCCAACAACGATCGTGGTCTTCTCCGAAGACAAGATCAATTTTCCACCAAAATGGGTAGTCGTTGTCGTCAAATAGCTGTTTCAGTGATTTTTTTAAAATTTTTATTTTATTTATTTTTTTACTTCCTTATTTCTCTGGTTTTCTGATATATATGGTGCAAAAGATATTTCTCTGAAAGATGACAAAGTATTTATATCGCTTTCATATTCGCCAAAACGTCAGACGTTGAAACGAAAATTTGGAACCCTTCCAGTTCGCTATATGCGAACCAAAATTGAAAACATGGAGGACTTTAAAATAATGAAAAAAGTAGTGCGTGGTTACCGATTTAACTTATTGGATTTACAACAGTGTAGATGATTATATAAGTGTAAGTTACAATGATGTGATCTAAGAAATATTTTAAAATTTTCTAATGAAGGACATCCTTCAGTATATAAATCTATAATATTATTACTAATAAACTTTTCCAACCAGCTTTTCGTCTCTAAACCTTTAACGAAAACAGTAAAATTGTCATCACGGTACTGATTGAGGAATGAATCGATTTCTTCATAATTAATTTTAAACTTCTGTTCTTACAATGCTAGTTAGAGGATTGCATTTTATTTTTTTATCGTGTAAAATTAGCAAATAGGCACACGTATCTGCAGAAATATTTTCATTCGTTTTAAATTCCAATCGAATATCCACTATACCACTTTTTAATGTGTCCACTTGATAACAACAGTCTACCACTACTAAAGATGCAATTTCACTGAATTTTTCCAAAGATAGACACGCTTGTCCAACTTCTTGGAATACTTCGTATGATAAGGGATCATGGTTTCAGATATGGTCAGTTCGTTGATGATTTTGAGAATGATTTATGTTTCTCGGATTCATTTGAGGACGATACTGCAATAACAGTATTGCTGGAACACCACAGTGGTTCTTTGGATGTTTGAAAATGTATTTGGTCTTGGTTGCTGAGGTTGAGTATTTGATGTAATTTGAGGAGGTAAAGTTTTCTGAAAATTTGAGCTAACATTTTGAGGAGGGATAGGTCGACACATTGGTTGGGATCGACACTCTGCTGCTGTATGAACAATTCGATTACACTTTAGGCATTTTATCAGGTTTTGAAGCTTTTTGATTCAAAATATGATAGCTGGAGTTCTCTTCTAATTCGGGAATGTGCTTCTAGAAGATTTTTGGGGTTTCCTGCACGAATTATTTGACCTAGTCTGGGTTCCAAGCCGGTCAATAAGGTGTTTAAAGCCATAGTTTCGATAAGAGAGTTTTGGGCTGATTTTTGCTCGTTAGTAAGATTACTGGCTTTTTTGAATCCTAGAAAATATTTTGGCATTCAGTACTTGGACACGGTTGTAAAAAGTTAAAGCTAATTCGCCGGGTAGTTGACGGAGTCTTTGAATATCTTGGATAAGAGAAAATAGGCCTCTAGAGTCTCCAAAGTGAAGATTTAGTA